>CM035156.1:111195412-111558073 GCA_020205615.1 Panax quinquefolius
GGATGGTTTTGACATTTCTCCTCATGTTGAAACTACATAGCTCAACCATTGATGTACTTTATGAATGCTTGGGCACTTTTCTTCAGCAGGACATCTTTCCAACCAGCATTCGAACTTATCTCCTCACAATCTAAATGGTTGGGTAATTATCCTATTCTTCTAGCTCCTCATAAGTTAAGTGTAGCCTCTTGTAAGACTGCGATCGTCGAGTTTGTTTCTACGATTGCTAAGGTTGCACTATGATCATTGAGGTTACATCACGTTCATTGAGTTCTCTCAAACTCTACTCTGTGATCGTTGACTGTCTTGGTCCTTGAGATGAACTTGACTAAGCAATCCTTCTAGGTTAAGGTAGCTCAGGAAGGGCCAACCTCTTAGAGTGAGCTAATGGTCAGGTTTGTCTCTGAGGCGCTTTCCATATGAAGTACTTTAGGAGTAATTTGCACTGATATCTCATTTGACCTTTTCCGGTGGGGAGGTCCTCTATCAACTTTAGATAATTTGTATTTGCTATAATTGTGGTGTCCTCCTGCTGTTATACTACGATCAGATCTTTGATTGTAGGCACTCCACAATTTTGGGTTGGGTGGATGATAGGTTATCAGTAGTACATTTTGAGACGTTCCTACTAACTATGGATCTTTATTTGGTTCATCAGCCACAAAGTTTGGGACTCTGTAGCTGGTACATTGCTTCATAGAATATTTTAGTACTGTTGTTCCTTAGCAGTCACTGCTCCCCTATGGTTGATGTTAATCTTTTTAGTGAGGTGTGATTCTTTTCCTTCATGTATATTGGGAAGCATCCCCGCATATCTCCTTATGGCTGAAGTCATTAAATCTTCCGAGTTTATCATTCTTCGATCCTTTGATAGTACTACGAACGTAGTCATCCTTGTCAGCTTGTGCTCATGAAGTTTTACTCCCGTAATAAGTTCATCATGTTTGATGCTCGATGGTCCTCTGATGTGGGCTTCCTTGAGGACAAGTTTTGCATGCTTGAGCATCTAAAACCTTTTTCATCTTTAGTTGAGTGGCCTGCTTTCATATAAGGGTTAGCAGCCACTTGAGCTTCATTTAGATTAGCTCTACAGGTCTTGAGGATGCGGATTTTGATATGTAGGAGTTTTTGGTCGAACTATTTACGAGCAGGTCCTAAGCCTTACATTGGTTGAATCTTACGGGATCAAGTCTTTTTCTTTAGCATTCCTTAGTGTGGTCAGATAGACCAAGTACTTGCAGGTTATACATTTCTAATTTTTGGTACCCATGATTAAATGGGTCCTAGTAGGTTAGTTTTCTAAACCCCTGTTCCTCATATATTCGGATAATCATCATATTGATCACCATTAGTCATATTCATGCATATAATTTATTTAGCTAATACATTTTGAGATGCATAGTGATGAGTGTGTGTGAAATCTGTCATTTTAACAAAACACTCTTTTTCTTTGATGGTTTCATCAATTGCTAGGTAATGTTCGCAGGGTTTAAATGTTCACAGAGTAAGAATCAACTCTGTGATTTATTAGTATCTGGATGATTCATGGAGGTGATCAGTTTCTATTAATCTCCAAGATTCTCTTGTAGAGTTAATCATACTTTGTGTGTTATTAAACACTTAGACAATAGGGTGTACATACACATTAACCCATCAACAAAGATTACTTCAGATTCATTCGACCTGTGATTCTCTTAAAACCCACTTCAGGTTTCTTTTAAGTTGTTATCTTCAACCTAAAACTTGGATGGAGGTAAAGTTTATAGACATTTGAGTTTTCAACATCAGTGTACTTTCTCTCTTCACCTTTTTAGGTAGATTATGATTCCTTGAAGGAATACTGTTATAGTTCATAAGGGAGATGCAAGTATGATGAACATATTTATATTAGTGAGGAATCGTACCTTTTTGCTATCAGTTTCATAACAGTCATTTATCTCAGATATACTGAGTTTAGGCATTGATGTGCATAGTTTCCCAATTTCTCCTGACAGCTAGTTGCTCCAGTTGACCTTCAATCAATCAGTCGTGGTCTTGAAGATGTAAGCTAAGAGAATATCAGAATCTTTAGTTCTTTGACATCCTTGAGTTCACAAGGTTTACATCCAGCTGTAGGTTAACCATACACATGTTTGAGAAGTTCTTCTTTCTTCTCTAGATAAGCCTTACTTAGCATGTATGGCCTTTTCATCTTTTCAGGCTGGTGAATGTTTGATTCTTTTCTGTTGATGTCTCTTGAGCTTTCTATCCTGGTCTCTAGACTACAAGATTGACCGCGAACAAGGATTGGTCTTGTTGATATGGCAATCAAGAACATGGACCAATCTGAGCAGCTTCAGGTGTATATGCACATTTACTTGTACATAATATTTCCAACGTGTGAGCTCATCTGCATATAACAAGTGGCTTACTACTAAACTAAGTGTAGAACAATGTTTGTGCCTAGGATCAGACTCAAAGGGATTAGCTTTTGAACATAGCATGAGAACCTGCTTTGATACCAATTGTTAGTTCTCAGTAGGCACAATAAATCTCGAAGGGGGGGGGTTGAATAGATCCTTTTTAATTTCAAATACTTTTCTGGTTTATTTTGTATTGCTAATAATTTAGCATATGACAAACATAAGAATCTTTTGAAGCATGGCGGAATAAGTAAAAGATCCCCTTCATTGATATAATCATAATCATACATACATTGTTCGTAGAGTTAGTTCAATGGTAAGCAGTTAAAACATACATAGCAGTTATAGTAGTTAATGTAAATGACATAAAGTAAAAGACACAAGGGTTTTGAAGTGGTTCAGAGACAAAAGCTCCTAATCCACTCTTCTGCTTCCAACTAACAAGATTTCCACTAAGGAAGGGAAGCACCCTAAATCACTACGATTCCTTCAAGGCCAGCAGCCTTGGGACTTCAGTTCACTAAGAACTCTTCAAGGCCAGCAGCCTTGAAACTTCTCTACTTCCCTAGGAACCCTTCAAGTCCAGCAGGCTTGGAAACTTCATTTAGTCCCTCCGGACAAGGACCCCCTAGGCCCTGGCTTCTTGTTGTTGTAGTTTGTTTGTTGTTGGTTCTGAGCTGTTAAGATGTCTTTAAGCTCTGAACATCTTCTGTACTTAGCAGCTTGGCGTGATCATCCTTGAAGTGCAGTTGAGTGTTGCATGATGCTCATCTTCTTTAGTTACTCAACCACTTCTGCCGATCCCTTGATGAACTGCCTTGAAGATCATTCCTCTTGATACTTGATGGCTACACATGATGGTTTTCTAAGATGACTGTAAGCTCTTCTGTTAGGTACATAGAAACTTTCTCATGCTTGCAACATGATGGCATTGGTGATCTTCTTTCTTGATACTTAATGCCTTCTCATGATGGACTTGCTAAGATGACTGTGAGCTCTCCTCTATGGTACTTAGACTCTTCTCATGATGGACATCAAGATGACATTGATGCTCTTCTATCTCTTGGCAGTTCAGAACACTCTTTTTGTAGTAGAACTCTCACTTCTACATTGTAGAACTCTCACTTCTACTTCTTTCTTTTTCTGTCTCTAAGTGTTCTTGGTGGATCATAGAGTGAGTCTTCAGACCTTCGTTGGTCACTCACTTTTTATGTTGGTTAGATCAGTCCACCACTTCTTTAAACTCAGTAACTCCAGCAACCCTCGATCTTTGAAGCTCTTGCGTATTTATACTCCTTCCAAATCCTTCCGTTGGAAAGTAGCCGTTGAAAGCTATTCAAATATCTTCACAGATCTCGAGTTGACTGAGGTAGACAGCAGATGTGACATGTCATACTTTTCTGACATTGCAGTCTACTGTTTCACCTACCCCATCAGAGATGTCACTTTAATGTCTTGGGCAGGTCGAAGACTTTATTTCCTCCTTCTGATTTCTCAATCAGAGGTGGACCATTTGCATTGATGATCTCAATAAGCTCGTGTCTGAATATTACCCTTCAGATTGAACCGTTGCCAATGCTTCAGTCTTCAGCTATTCGAACTCTACAATTCTGATGCATGTCTTCCTGGACCTGATCGTAGAGTCTTGTTGACTGGTAGAGACAACACTACGATCTTGAAAAGGGTTGATTGGATCTTCAATGTTGAACACCTCTTCCGTCTCTTATGTAGTGCTTCAACACTTCTGTTTTCCTCAGTAGCTCTCAGATACTAATGGCTTGACTTCTTTGTTCTGGCCCCTTCTAAATAACAAGATACTTCAGATTTGTGGCGTGTCCAACTCGCTTTCTCCTTATGATCTCCCGTTCACTTATCATCAATGGACTGACCCAATGCTTAATCACTTTAGCCTTTTTTTAGAAGCTTTCCAGTATCTCTGTATGTAAACACTACGATTCTGGTAACTTCCAAGATCGTTGTCTTCCATGCGCTTGGCGCCTACTTCACTTTAACGACTTTCCTTAGTCGATTCTGAAGCTTCTTCTAATCTCATTGTGGAAGACTTCATCTCGAATGGCTTCTTGCTCGACTACGATCTCTGCCTCTGGTATGATTCTTAGACTCTACGACGTTGAGTGTAGTCTATGATTCTTGACTTGGGTTTGGCAGATACTCGGTCGGCTCATAGGCAGGCTGTCTCTACGATTCTGAATATGAGTTCCTCAGCAAACTACGGCCCTGAGGAATTTCTCCTCGACACACTACGATCCTTCCTCGTCTCTCCTAAAAGTCTACGAACTCCAAGATCTACTATCTTGCAGACTACGATTCTGCCTCGATAGATCTCGAGTTTTCCTTGACTCTCTTGGCAGACTACGATTTCTGGTGTAGTGCTCGACGATCAGACAAGCCTATCTATTACATCATAAGATCAACCTAACATGCTTGATCTTTCTATATTTATAGTCCTTGACGTCATTTCTTTTAAGGACTTTACAAAGTTTTGTTTTGCTTATGTAGGATCAACCTAACACATTTGATCAATTCATTATAAGTCCTTGTACATATGTTTCTATTATCTATCAAAGGACTTTATGACTTTTCTTAATGCAAGCATACTTTCATATTCATTCATATATATATATATATATATATATATATATATATATATATATATATCATAATCAAATCATATGTAAATAGGAATATCATTCACATGCTTATTCCTAACAGTTACGAGTGTGACATTGTTAACACAAAGACTCATTTCATACGACTTAAAAAGATGGAGATAGAGATAAAGACTCAAAGAACCTACGTGAAGTTAGCGAATGTAAGATTAGAACCGACTTTAATCAAAAAATTTAAAGCCGCTCAAGCTACAGACTTAGAGCTGATGAATGTGAAGAAAAAGATGCAAGAAGGCGTTATTCTAAAAGCAAGAATCGACGAAGAGAGGAAATCTCAACCCTTAATGTTATTGGCCCATTTGAAATCCTCGATCTAGTAGGAACTGTGGCCTATAGACTCTCCTTACCGCGAAGTATGTCGTGTGTTTGTAATGTTTTTCACGTATCGATGTTACGTAAATATGTAGACGACCTGAACCACATTATTGAATTAGAAGTAGACGAGATTGGAGAAGATTTAACGTATGAGGAGATACCTATTGAAATGTTGGATAAGAAGGAATATATTCTACGCTCAAAGGTTATACCTCAAGAGTTAGAATCTAAACAAGGTATCTTCACCTCTTCGGCATACCAGGTACGTACGTAAATTTCGAGGGCTAAATTTCATAAGGAGGGGAGATTGTAAGACCTCGAATTTTATGAAATGAAAGTATTTAATTTTCTTATAATTATTATTCTATTTAACAAATGGTTTAATTGATAAAAGGTTAAAGTTAAGGGTGATATGTGAATTTTTTTGCAAAGTAAGCAAGTTGATATAAAATATTCGTTGTGTCGGGGAATATTCAATTGGTTGGGGAATATTCATTTTAACAGGGAATATTCGTACGACGGCACAATCATTGGTGGACCCCACAACGGAAGTATTGTCGTAGTTAGAAAATGACAGAAATATCTTTTTATAAAATTATATAACGGCGAAAGTTTTACCGTTAAACTATTGAACTACCCGGTGCTAAAAGTACAATAATACGCGTGGTTGCATAGTAGCACACAATATTGATTATTGATTCTTTTGTGAGAAGTCACTCAGTTATACACAATTATTGCTACAGTAATTGATGCATAGTATGTCACGTTATTTGATTCAATTATTGTCACAGTATTAATATTTTATATTATTAAATTAATAATTGAGACGACAAAGTTATTCATATTATTATTTGCAATACTGACGATGTCTAGAAAGTTCTGTCGAGGAGAGGTTTGGTCACCTAATTGCGGGCCAATAAGGAGAAATCCTTATCGGAAAGCCCCCTCTTTCTTGGGAATGATCTGGTTGTTAAATATTATGAGTTATTATATTACTGATGAATAATTGTTAATAGATTAAAAATGTGTTTATTAAAGATAAATAATTTGTGGTAAATATTTATTCAATTTTTGATATAAATATAGGGATTGTTATGAGGCGTTTGTTGTAAGTTTGACTTAGTATTCCATGGGAAGATTTACTAATTTTATGGACCGTCGATGGTGGTTTTCATAGATAACCAATTTGGACCATTGATGGTGGTTTTAATAGTTAATCAATCTAGACCATTGATGGTGGTTTTAATAGTAAATCAATCTAGAACGTCTCTGGTGATTTTAAAATAAATCAATCTGGATCGTCGGTGGTGGTTTTAAAAGTAAATCAATCTGGATCGTCGGTGGTTGTAAAACCCCGACTTTTATAAAATAAAAGTCTAATTTAATTTATAAATATTATTTTTAAAATTGTAAAATGTTAAATTGATAAATGGTCAAATGAATAATTAATCGGATAAATGAGTTAATAATAGAGGAGTATTAAACCTTCTAGAATATTGTGGTCTATGAGAGGGGCGGTTAATGCTGATAGAGGTGGAATAATCTTGAGGCTTATTTTCCTAATACTTCAAACTTTCTACACATTCCTCGCCAACATTTTCTTTGATTGTTTAATTTCATTTTGGTGGGACAAGGGAGTTAGGCAATTGATTGAGAGATGTCTTTCCCATTTTTCTGACAACCTATTCCTTCCATAGCCCAAAATATTGATAAGATAGAGAGAGAGAAATGGAGAAAAAAGAAGAAGAAGAAAGGAAGAAAAAGAAAAACACCATCATTTTTATTTTCAGAACACTTTCTCATTCTCTCATGCTCCCTCCTGTAGCCATGTTTAGAAGAAGAAAGGGAAAAGAGAGAAAGGAAAGAGGAAGAAAGAAGAAGATGAAATCATGAAAGCATGAAGGTAGCATATGAACTCAAAAGGTAAAACCAAAACTTTTCATCTCTTTAATTTTTCTAAGAGTTTGATTTGTTGAAAGTTGGGTTATAGGGGATCATGATGGATCCAAAGTAATAAGGAAGTATATGATAAAGATTTTATGTTTAATCCATGTTATAATAGAATTTAAGATCAAAAAGTTGGGCATATGTTTGAGCATGAACAAAAGTTATGTTGAGGACTTAAATCAAACTTCTAAAAGTGTTGATGGTTGATTTATGTGTAAAATCTGAGGAGGAGGATCTATAGATTAAGAAGTTATGGAAATATTCTAGTTTGAAAGAACAAAAAAATGATTTAAATTGAAGTTGTGATGAAAAGTTTTGTAAAACATGTTCAACGATGAAAAACATAGTCTTAGGGGACTTTGGAGCCAAATTTCGGAATAATTAATGAATCTAAAAATTTATGAAATCATAGGGGTTTTGTAGAGCATGTTACAAGCTTTCCATAGCCTCAAAAACGGACTAATTCTGATAACGGATGAAGAAGTTATGAAGATTTGAAGTATGTATGTCAAAAGTTGCAAAATTTGAAAAATTAGAGTTAAGTGACAAAGGTTGAGCGCCTAAGCACTAGGCTCGGGGCTTAGAATCTTTTCTTGGGCGCCTAGGCACTTGCCCAAAGCTAAATTTGGGTGCCTAGGCGCTGGTCTAGTGTTAAGCCAAAATCTGTTCGGACGTTCTTTAGTCAATTGGGCATAACTTTTTCATACGAACTCCGATTCAGGTGATTTGGGATGATTCAAAAAGATAACGAGTAGACCTAAAACTTTCATTCTTTATGTTTTGAGATTTGAGGTCAGTATCAAGGCCTAAAATTTCTATTTTAGGGACTAATGTGTACTTAAAGGCAATCGGAGGACGTCGGGCATGCACGTATGCAACGTGTAATGTTTTTGACGATAAAGGATGTTGTTCTAAGTTGTAAAACATGAGCATTATTAAATATAATAATATTATGTGATAAATAAAGATAACTTAAATGACTAATGAATAATGAATCATTAATTGGTGTATATGTTATTCGAGATAATTATGATTTGATGTTGATCCTTACTTTCAATAGGAGGGTCACATCGCCCCAAATTGCACTCAAGCTAAGAAGAATGTGTGCTTCACGTGCGGATCTAAGGATCACTTTTCTCGTGAATGCCCCAAGAAGAGATCTGGTGAGACAAATGGGAGCAAGGGAAATGCTAGTGGAAGTGCGTTGGCTATTCTTTGGACCAACAATAACAAATAAGCCCTGACCCGTAACCTTCACATGACTACTACGCAATCTTTGTTCAATCAAAGGATGTGGTGTCGGTATTATCCGATCAATGATATTGATGCTTATGTATTATTTGATTCGGGTGCTACTTGCTCATTTATATCTGATGAATTTGCTATGAGATTAGGATTGCCTAGTGAAGATTTGAATTTCCCTTTAAACATAGAAATTGCGAATAAGGAAGTAATTCCTGTTAGGTTTGTATACAAGAACTGTAGGGTGAACATTAAGGGAAATATTTTGATGGTAGATTTGATTCCGATCAGGCTAAGAGAGTTTGACGTTATTTTGGGAATGGATTGGTTGTTCAATTATGGAGCGATAATTGACTGCCAAATAAAATGTGTAAACCTTACGACTTCGTCAAAGGTAGTATTTAATGGTAGCAAATCGCCTAGACAAATGAGATATCTGACGATTATGTAGGCCAAAAAGTTGTTGAGTCGGGGCTGTGTGGGTTATTTAGCTTACATTATCGATACTCAGATGAAGGATGCGAAACTGGAAGAAATACCAGTGGTTAGGGAATTTGTGGACGTGTTTCCAGAGGATTTGCCAAGACTTCCGCCTGACAGAGAAATCGAGTTCGTGATCGACTTAGCGCCAAGAACCGCTCCGATATCGAAAGCCCCGTACAGAATGGCTCCGATGGAGATGAAAGAACTGATGGTATAGCTACAGGAACTGTTGGATAAGAAATACATTCAGCCGAGTGTATCACCGTGGGGAGCACCGGTGTTATTCGTAAAGAAGAAGGATGGGTCAATGCGTCTTTGCATTGATTATAGAGAGTTAAACAAAGTCACTATTAAGAACAGATATCCTTTGCCGAGAATAGATGACTTGTTTGATCAATTGAAGGGTGCTAGATATTTCTCAAAAATAGATTTGAGAAGTGGGTATCATCAAATGAAGGTAAGAAAGGAGGATGTACCGAAGACGGCATTCCGAACTCGGTATGGACTTTACGAATTTTTGGTGATGTCTTTTGGTTTGACAAACGCCCCTGCAGCGTTCATGGATTTGATGAACAGGGTGTTTAAACCATTTTTGGACAAGTTTGTGGTGGTGTTTATCTACGATATTCTGGTGTACTCTAAAACTTAAGAGGAACATGTGGAACATTTACGTCTAATGCTGGAGATGCTAAGAAAAGAAAAGTTGTATGCGAAATTCTCTAAATGTGAATTTTGGCTAGAATGTGTACAATTTCTTGGGCACGTAATTGACAAGGATGGAATTTCAGTGGATCCATCAAAGGTTGAAGCTGTGATAAATTGGGAACAACTGAGAACTCCATCAAAAGTGAGAAGTTTCTTGGGATTAGCAGGGTATTACAGACGGTTTATCCAGGATTTCTCCAAGATTGCCACTCCGTTGACAAATTTAACGAGGAAATCTGTAAAAATTTGTTTGGACGGAGAAGTGTGAAGAAAGTTTCCAGGAATTAAAAAAGAAGCTAGGTATGGCACCTGTGTTGTCATTACCAGATAATACAGGAAATTTTGTGGTATATAGTGATGCTTCACATAAAGGGTTCGGTTGTGTCCTTATGCAGAATGGAAAAGTCATTGCGTATGCATCAATACAATTGAAAGATTATAAAAAAGGGTATCCGACTCATGATATAGAGTTGGCGGCGGTTGTGTTTGCCCTGAAGATATGGAGACACTATCTTTACGGAGAGAAATGTGAGATTTACACAGACCATAAAAGTCTGAAGTATATTTTCACATAGAAGGACCTGAACATACGTCAAAGAAGATGGATGGAACTGATAAAAGATTATGATTGTGAGATCTTTTATCATCCAGGCAAAGCAAACGTGGTTGCAGATGCCTTGAGTAGGAAAGGCAGGGAAAGTTGATGTTGTTAACTGATAAGGAGGAGCTTATTACAGTAATGTCAAGGTTAGAGCTGGAAATCAAATTTCCAAGAGAATCCGATGGAAGATGTTACCAAATGGAAGCCAGTCCCACTTTGGTGGATAAAGTGAAGAACGTTCAACTGCAGGATGAGGAATGCAGAAAAATCAGAGAAAGTGTTGTTGAGGGAAAAGAGGTGAAATATAAGATTGATACCGATGGAATGCTGAGATTCGAAGGGCGGTTATGGGTTCCAGCAGTACCAGATATTAAAGAAGACATCTTGATCGAAGCTCATAACTCGAGATATTCAATTCATCCAGGAAGTACGAAGATGTATCAAGATTTGCGGTGACATTTTTGGTGGCTAAATATGAAAAGAGACATTGCAGAATGCGTTGCAAAGTGCTTAACATGTCAGAGAGTCAAGGCAAAGCATCAAAGACTAAGCGGACTACTTCAACCGTTGGAGATACCAGAATGGAAATGGGAACATATCACAATGGATTTTGTAGTAGGTCTTCCAACGACTCAGAAAGGATACGATGCGATATGGGTGATAGTGGACAGATTGATAAAATCTGCACACTTTTTGCAAATAAAGATTAGATTTAATCTTGATCAGCTAGCAAAACTGTACGTTAAGGAGATCGTTTCAAGACATGGAGTTCCAATATCAATTGTATCTGACAGAGATCTGAGGTTCACATCAAATTTCTAGAAGAGACTGCAAGAATGCATGGGAACGCAATTGAAGATGAGCACATCGTATCATCCACAAACCGATGGGCAAAGAGAAAGTACGATCCAGACACTTGAAGATATGCATAGAGCGTGCATCATGGATTTTAAAGGAAACTAGGATGATCATCTACCATTGGTAGAATTTACATACAACAACAGTTACCATGCAAACATTGGTATGCCACCGTACAAAGCATTATACGGCAAGAAGTGCAGAACTCCACTGTGCTAGGATGAAGTCAGAGAATGTCAACAATTAGGACCAGAACTGGTACAACAAACTGCTGAGGTTGTCAAACTCATCAGAACAAGATTGATAGCTGCTCAAGACAAACAAAAGAAATATGCTGATCAACACAGACAAGATCGTGCGTTAGATACAGGAAATTTCGTATTCCTAAAGGTTTCTCCTTGGAAGGGAAAAATTCAATTTGGTAAGAAGGGGAAACTAAATCCAAGATTTATTGGACCCTTCGAAGTGCTGCGAAAGGTTAGAGAGGTGGCTTACGAGGTAGCTCTACCTCCGGAGTTGCAAAACATTCATAATGTTTTTCACGTGTCGGTGTTACGACCATACAAACCAGATTACAAGCACGTGATTGAATATGAACCATTACAGTTTGAGAAAGACTTGTAATAAGAAGAGGTTCCTATCCAAATAGTCGACATGAAAGAACAAGTGCTCAGGAATAAGGTGATACCTTATGTAAAGGTAGTATGGAGGAACCACAATGTCGAAGTGGCCACGTGGGAACTTGAAGCTGAAATGATGAAGAATTATCCTGAGTTATTTGTTAGATCTGTGTCTTCGATTCTGGGGACAAAATCTTTGTAAGTAGGGGAGAATGTGACGAATGAATTGTTTGAATTGTGATTCTGGGGACAGAATCCTTGTAAGGAGGGATTGATGTAACATTCTAGAATTTTAATTATTATATTAAATATTTATTGAATTATTTAAATATTTAATAGATGTGTTTATTGTTGAATAAATAATTGTTCAAATTTGAATTGACGTGGTTAATTATTTGTTAAATAAGTAATTAAGGAAATTTAATTATTTTGCTAATTTAATTTAATTTTTAAGTTAGAGAATTTTGATTATTTGAATTACTATTCTTTTTATTGGAATTGTAATTAAAAAGGATGTGTTAGTTGATTAAATAAAGTTATAATTATATAGAAAATTATAATTTTGTGATATTGATTTATGTGTTAAAGTGATTTGATAAATTATTTTTAGAATTAATTTAATTAAGTTAATGTGTGACAAATAACCTTTTATAAAGGAGTTATTAAAATAACTTAAAAGAGTTTTAATTCCGTTTTGGCCAAACAAGGCCTAATGCCTATTAAGTCTTTAATTTATTTGACTTTTACCAAACAAGGTGTAAGGTTAATGGGTTATTTTTTTTTAGTTAGTAACCAAACAAGCCTTATGGCTTTTGATTTCAAAATTCACATAACTGATATCAGTTATGTTTATAATTATATTATATAATTAATATATATAATATCTATATACGTTATTTGTTAAGACGTATGTTAGAGGAGAGAGGTTAGAGAGAAGAAAGAAAACTTAGAGGAAGAAGAAGAAGAGAAGAAGAAGAAAAGAAGAGAGAAAGAAAGGCTAGAGATTAGGGAAGGAAAGGCTTGAGAGAGAAAAGAATAGCCATATCATCTTCTATCAAGGTATTCTCCAATTTCTTTTTAGTTTTAAAAGTCTAGTTTCTCTTCCCAAATTCTCTGTAGAATTTTTGTGTAAGCATGAATTATTGTGTTATGTGGCTTTATATGACTTATTAGTGATGTTAAAATGATTTTCATAAGTTATAATCTATGAATTGATGATATGTATGTAATTTGGAAAGAAAAATATTTTATAGTGAGTTTTGGTGATTATATATTGTCTAGTTAAAATAGAAATTATGGGTTGAATAATTATTTTATTGATAAATTGGCTTTTCAATTTGTTAGAGTATATATATACTTTGATAAAATGCTTTGACTTAATGGTTTTGGTTGCAAAATAAAATTACAGTGGTTGTTTTCTTCAAAAATATCAAAAAAATGAGTTTTAGCCAAAAATAATAAAATTGGGTGTGTTAATTTTGTTGTTTATGTTGTTATATGAGTAGAAACATGTTAGGAATCCTTGAATTATGTTTACATGAAGTTTTGTATGAATTATATGTAAATCAGTTTGTTAGAAACGAACTTGTAGGCCAAAATTAACTTTTTCTTGTCTTGCAAATCTTGTCGTCACTCGAGAGGCTAGGTTTATGCAGCATACATTAGCTCCAAATGATAGTAGTTTTTGTATGATGCAAAGACTAGCACCACGTCATGATACACGCTTGTAGCCTTATTCATTCACAATTATTGCCCCATGCCCATGGCACAGCGTGACCCATAGTGTAAATTGGTGGCCAAGCAAGACTGAGTTAGCGAGAATGGTCGACGATTGTACTTTTGTACACGAAATTTTAAGAAAAGTTATGTGATGATAGTAGAGATGACTAAATGTTGATTTTAGTATATTTATACTATGAATAAGTATGTTATTAACGATTAACTTGTGTTATAACTCGATTATGTGATTAAAAATCCAATTATCAATGATGAACGTACTTAGTTATGTTTATAAGATGGTAATGACTAATTATGTCATGATGACATATGTTTATAGGATATTGTGATTCGTATTGATTTGGTTTAGCCTACGAGCAAGGCAAGTTCTCTAACTCTACTTTTGTAATTGGAATCAATTATTGTTCCTAATATAGTAATGCAAGTTTTCTAAACTTTCTTTTTATATTGAGCAAGTTCTTTAACTCTACTTTTAGAATTGTGCAATCGCTTAAATTTTGTTTGAGCAAGTTTTTCTAATCCTTTATTTTGTTGAACTAATTATGGTTTTCAATTCGATTATGATATAATGATGTAAGTTATTCTTGAGCAAGTTATTCTTTTATTTAACTTGTTGTTTAGCATGCAAATTTATATATTCTAATGTTAAACATTTTTATTGATCAAATTATTATGCATGCTTAGTATTCAATTCTAATTAACCTTGACTTAGTATTGTTCAAGAAAGGTGTTTCAGTTATTCAAATTGTATGTTCTTAGATTATTCCTAAAGCATGACTTTAGTCTACTATAATTGATTCAATCATGATTACTCTATAGTGAAATGTTCTTGGTTTCATTCAATTAATCCTTAGTTGATGTTCGTTGAATTCCAAATTACCTTGAAAGCTTATCCAAACCAAACTTCCTTTGGTACGGACTTGTACTACGAATCTTGAGATGAACAACCCTAATGTTATGATTGGGGTTAACTTACGCGTAGCGTTAAATGTTTAATGCACAATACATGGTACGAAGAAATTTGATCCCCTAAGTACGAGAGTCCTTATAGTCTTATATTTGTTAAAGTTGGAGTTGAAAGATTACTCACAACTGTGGACATAGTTCATGGTCTTATGACCCTCAGTTATATTTAGTCCACATTTTGGATTTTAGTTTTTGATTATTGATGATAAAGTACTATTCATTGTTGATGAGCCAATTATTGGCAATTATTGTTGTTATACTCTTGTTGATTCTATATTACATCCAGTGAGCAATTGTTTTGCTAACTCTTGCATATTTTAAAACTCATTGCAGCTAAAGAAGAGAAGGTAGATGAACCTTCGTCTAGAAAAGGAAAGGGAAAAATGTACAAGTGATGAAGACTTGTAATTTTTACTTTATACTTTTATTATGATGATCTTAGACTTGGTTTTAATGAAGTTTATTTAATTTCCGCATTTGAATGATTGTATTTAAAGTTTAGATAATCTGGGAGATTTTATTATGTAACCCTTTAATGGGAAAGGTTTTATTTATCCAGTTTTATTGTGATTGGGTAGTTAGATATGAATGTTTGATTAAGTGAACACCAAATCCTGTGGGAATGAAGTACCTGGATTTAGGGGTGTCACACTTTGTCTTGGGTATAACCAAGAACTGTTGATGTTTATTACAGGAATGAAATATTAACGATGGACTTTTGATCTAGAGGAGATAGTAGACATTATGTTCTACTTGACTCTTCTAATGGATTGCTGATTCCGCTGCTATTATGGTTGGAAACTTTTATCTTCTACCCTATATTCTAAATATCTGAATTATTATTGATGAAGGCTATTGATAATTTTATTATCTTAAGTCATAATATTCTTTACTATGCTATTTGTGCTCACCCTTTTTCTTCACCACCCCTTCCAGGTAATAAAAGTGTAACTGGGGAACATTGGTATAAAGTGGTGATACGAATTAGTCACAAGCCTAATCAAACTATGAAACAGTGTGGCATAATAATTGTACTGATAACTTAAAATATGTGTGACATGTTTTATACATCATTTGATATTTATTTTTGGTGAACAACAATAGGGTGAGGCGAATCAAAATTTGGAAGCATCAAAGGTGCACTCCATTAGAACGAGGAGAACAGAAATCTTCTCGTGTCCCTTCGGGGACTTGATATAATTGTTGTTGTACTTTATATGGCATTGTAATAATTTAAATATGAATATTGTCGTATTATATACGTAACAATATTTGTATTGAAACTCATAGTATATATAGTTAAATAGATTTTTTACGACAATTATATAAATGAAATTGTAAGTAGTGTATTTTCTGGCGACCCAAGATGCGTGATGTATACCTATTTTAGGGGCGTCACAGTGGTGGTTTTAAAAGTAAATCAATCTAGACCGTGGGTTGTGGTTTCAATAGTCCATTCTAATAGTAAATCAATCTGGACCGTTCATGAATCAGTTACTATTTAGTCCATTCTCCTATAAATAGAAGCTTAATTCTTCTTTCGTTCTCACCAATTCACTGAGATTCACGAGAGACACTATAGAGAGAGAAACTATAGACAGCAAGAAGAAGAGTATTCTGCTACTTCACTATTGTAGTATCCAGTCTTCTACTAAGGCAAGAGATATTATTTATTGTATTCGTAAGGGATATTATTTGTTGTATTCGTAAGGGATATTATTTATTGTATTCATAAGGGATATTATTTGTTGTATTCGTAAGGGGTATTATTTCTTTCATATTCATAAGGAATACTAATTTTTGTATTCATCCTTTAATTTGTCAGAATAACCTGTCTACGCGGATTACGTATTGTATTATAGGTTAAAATCTATTTACAGTTTCGTATGTTATTTCTTTTCATATTCTTAAATCTAAACTTACTATGGTAAATATTGCTTCTATAATCCTTGAAATTTGTGGAATATTCTTGAGTTTTGTGCTTCATCCAGTATCGTTTCATTGGAATATTGATCTGAACTTTCTTATTAAATATTAATATTTTCACCTGGGGTAATATTCATGGGTTACTATTCACCTGGTTACTAATCACTAGAATATTATTCACTCGGGTATTCAGGGCACTTTTCATGTCATGGTACTATTCACGAGTTACTATTCACGGGTTACTATTCACCCAGTTACTATTCACTCAAATATTGTTCACTCGGGTATTCGGGCACTTTTCATACCAGGGTACTATTCACGAGTTACTATTCATGGGTTACTATTCACCCAGTTCCTATTCACTCAAATATTGTTCACTCGGGTATTCAGGACAATTTTCATGCCGGGGTAGTATTCATGAGTTACTCTTCACCCAATTACTATTCACTCAAATATTATTCATTTGGGTATTTGGGGCACTATTCCCGGAGTACTATTCCTGGAGTACTATTCACAGGGTACTATTCACGGGATACTATTCACTGAAAAAATTTATTTCTTTTCTGTCCAAATTATTTTTGATACATGGATATTATTCTTGAATTTTACTCCACAAAACAGTATCATGTTGACAATTTAGACATTATTGAATTCAGGATAAATTAAATTATAAATCTTTAAAATTTATCTTTTGCTTTCATTTAATTGAATTCTTATATCATTGTCATCATCCTCATGCTTATATTGTGATGAAAGTCAACTTTGGCCCATAATGCATAGATGGACTATTGAATGATATAATTATGACCAGAGATAATTCGGTATGATCATGACCATTGATGATTACACGAATATTCTTGGCCCGTAGTGCAAGAATAATTTGTGGACGTGATACTAATGAATATCTTTGGCCCGTAGTGCAGTGATGATTTGATGATGTTATTTATTTATTAAGCTGAGTCCCAGTGATAAATTTAATGATAAACTTTTTAAATCATAGAAGATAGTAGATATGATGCTCTACTTGACTCTTCTAATGGATTGCTTGTTCCGCTGTAGTTAAACTTGTTGTTTATTATATTCTATCAGTTTTACATTGTTAAAGGCTAATGATAACGTATTCCGCATTATCTTAGTCATAATATTTCTTACTGGGCTAGTCGAGCTGACCCTTTTTCTTCCATTGCTCTCTTTAGGAAATGAGAATGTAGCCGGAACTTGTCGGGGAATGGAGTGATGGTCCGAGATGGTGTTATAGTAGTCCTCACTATTCTATAAAATAGTGTAACAATAAATGTAATGAGGACTCCATTTGAGTTTGGATATTGTCTAGAAGATAATATTCGTGTAAAAATTCTCAACTCATGTTGTATAATTAAGTTTGTATTTGTATTCCGTACCATGTATTTGGCGACCCAAGATGGGTGATGTATACCTAATTTGGGGGCATCACAGAAACTAATAAAAGAAAAGAGTTTTCAGAGAATTTGAGAGAGACTAGAGAGAGATTGAGAGAAATTTTTGAGTTTTTGAGCGATTCTTGGTATTTAGAAAAGATTGTTCAAGCAATTAAAGGTATTATTCATAACCTTAATGTTATATATTCATATATATGTATATATATGATTTTTACGGCATAAACCTTCAAGTTCGGTGAATTCATTTTTTTTAATTGCTGATATACAACTGATAATTGTTATTATACGTGTTTAGGATGTTAGAATTTGCATTTATACAAGAATTTGTATGCTAATTATGTTTAAGAAGGAAGAAAAGTATTTACAGTTAATGTTTTTATATATGGCTTATGAAAGTACGAAATTTGGTAGTTATTTTGTATACCAATCTGTAAATTGAGCCTTGAATATGTTAGTTCGTTAAGAAACGAAGAGAACATAGTTTGAATGAATTAATTTGGTGTAGAATTGTGATCACAGTGTGAATTTCTGTGAAGGATGTCAAAAATGGAGTTTTTGTATGAAAACATGAAATTTAAGGATTTAAATTAGTTGAAATTGTTGTTTAATTGTTCTAAGTTTATGACCATGTGAGGAATCATGTTTGTGTTAGTTCTATACCAATTGCATATGTTAAATTTACTATTTGGTGGATGAAATTCGTGTTAGTTGGCTTAGAACAGATTCGAAACTCGCATTTTGCAGAAAAGCGATGCGATGATGCTTGGTAGCGCTTTGCCTCTTAAAGGCTGAAGGTCTTGTCGTCGTCGAAGCACGCAGGAACCTAAGTATATCGGCCTGCAGATGGTACTTCACAGGACTTTGGACACCCATTGTAACTTAGTTTAATGTTATGTTAATGTGAGAAACATGTAATGAAGAGGTTAAAATAGAAACGTAGCATGTGGTTAGTAATTCTAAAGTATAAAATTAGTAAGTTGTGAAAATGATATGCTAAGATTTAAGAAACTTCATGAATAATGAATAAGTGTTATGGAATTACACTTGTGATTCTGAAATGTGTATGGTAAAGTAGAACTTGTATTAAAATAAAAAGTTTAACTAGAGGTGTGTGTTATTTTGGAAAGTGGATGTTAGTATATGTAATAGATATTTTGATTCTAATACTATGTGTAGGTGAACGTGAGTTATAAATTTATAGCTTACGCACGAGGCAAGTTTCTTACTCTCAAACTTTGATCGAGCAAGTTTTGAATTCTAATCATTGTTGAGTTATTCTAACATGTTATAGTTAAGCAAGTTTCTTTAGTTTCAATCTCTTATGTTGAATGCAATTACTTTAACTTAAATCTCCAACATTGAGCTTTTATATTTCTTTTAGCTTGTTATTATTTGCTTTTATATATATATAGCGACAAATCGCTGAAATGATAAACCAAGCCGGGATCGATATATATTTTGTGTGTTTACCGTTTATATATATATATATATATATATATATATATATATATATATATATATTATATATTCTTTACATTCTGTGGACGGAGTTTACTTTATGGCCTTTTACTACTTTATTTACATTCCTTCCCGCCTAGAGTTTACTTCGTGGCAGTTGATCATTTTTACTGCTTTCTTTACATTCAGTCCCGCCTGGAGTTTACTTCGTGGCGGTTGATCGCATCTATTGCTTTATTTACATTTCTGATCCCCCATGGAGGTGCTTCGTGGTAGTTGATCATGTCTCTATATATATATATATTTACCATTTTTATATATTCACATTTCTGATCCCCCATGGAGGTGCTTCGTGGTGGTTGATCATGTCTGTATATATATATTTACAACTTTTATATATATAACTGCTTACTTATTTTCATATAAACTGCGGCATCATGTAAGCCTAGGAATCATGTGATCACAAATTAAGTCTATTGAATCTAGATTCGGTTCCCGTGATGGACATTTTTTTAGCTATAATCAGCTTGTAAATTATTCACGGTGTTTGAATTTCCTTAGATGGCTTTCATGCCCATGAGGAGTTCAGCACTGCTATGTATTATTTTCTCGAAGATGCTTTACATCTCGAAAATAAAAACAACCAAGCCGAACATAGGTGCGAACGAGGCCTCGCACTACTTCAAAATAACAGTACATTGACCCCACATAAACACACATACACATTCATATAATAGTTTCTTGAAAAGTGGCGGTCACCGTGGTAACACGGATGTCGGGGGGATGCCTAACACCTTCCCTCCGCATAATCAAGCCCCCGAACCCAAATAAATCTCAGTTTCACAGACTCATTTAGCAGTGTCACATCAATGGGTCAATGCGCAAACCTTTTCTCGGTTGCGTTGGTGCAACCAATTAAAAACACCAACATGCGAGTCTTACAGTCAAATCGTCGACATATACATGTCAGACCTTTTTTCATTTGTTTTTTCAAACAAATCTCACATAACATGAGAACACCAAAGAACAAGAACAGAAAAGGGACAAATAAAAATCCTGACGTCGATAGGTGGAGACTCCGCTGGGGACTCTAGTAAGAGGGCTTAAGCCGCTACTACAAGCTTTTCAAAACTATTATATGCTTGTGTGTGAATGTTGCATTTACATTTTTGATGAATGTGTATGAATGCATTTTACTTACTGCACTGCAATATATCTATATGTGATATTAGTGTTTCGCACATGTAATCATTTTCATAAACGGTGAGACACGTTGTATGTGAATGTATGTTGTGTGGTTCCTCCATCAGGAGGCTATCCTGTCGGTGTTTGATTACTGGACTCGTAGGAAGACTAATTCCAACGAGGCTCAAGAAAGGCACCACACAGATTCGATCCAATTGAAAGACCGGATTAACTTTCCATCTAGTAGATTGCGATGATCTGGGAACCTTCATACTGAAAAGTAACGAGACTAACCTATGATAGGTCAGCCTCTGATAAACCAAACACGGAGGAAAGTCTCTTCAAGCTTTTCATTTTCAATTACTTGTAAAGACAATTACTTGTAATTTTATTCCATGTTCATCTATATGTAATGGAAAAAATGAAGAAGATTTGCACATGCATACATGACATGCTATCAAATTACACCCATTTTGCAGGATAATATTCCTAAAATGGACACATTATGATAGCATGTAAACATTTATACATTCCCTAAGACTAAATTACATATGTTTTTGTAGGGAAATAATTGGGCCTGTTACCTGCTCAAAATCCAAAAAGCCCACGAGCCTACAGCCAATCATGTCTTCATCTGATCAGTCTAATCCTGCTCCTATCTCTCGAGAAGAGTTTGATAGATTAAGCAAGCAAATTACATATTTGGCTATTCTGCTTAAAGAACTACATCAATCTACTCAGGGTTCGCGAATACCCGTACATACAGAATCCACTACACAAGGAGGAGCACAAGGTTCAGATAAAACAAATCCTGAACTTCAGTTGGATACGACCAATAAAATTCCTGAAAACACCCATCTTAAAGAAGATCCAGACACCAGTGATATCAGGAAGAAAGTCCTTCAAATGGAGGAAACCTTCTGTTCTACATAGGAATTGGAGCACACGGGAGTGTTTCTATGCTGACCTTTGTATATTCCCTGGTGCTCATAATGCAGAGAAGTTCAAAACTCCTGACTTTGAAAAGTATGATGGGTTAGGGGATCCTTATACACATTTGAAGGTGTTCATAGGAGAACTCAAATCTTATGCAGAGGACGAAAAGCTTAGAATGCAGCTGTTCTAGAAGAGTTTGAATGGAGAAGCCCGGACGTGGTATACCAGATTAAACAACTCAAAGATCCATAGCTGGGAGGAACTAGCTCATGCCTTCCTCACTCAGTACAGCTTCCAATCTCAAATGGCTCAGTACAACTTAAAGGTCCATAGCTGGGATCAAACTTTTTCATGCTTGCAGTTTGTCCTGAACTTAGGATCAAACTTTTTCACACTTGCAGTTTGTCCCAAACATGGGATCAAACTTTCTTTCCCCCGCAGTTTAGCCTGAATATGGGATTCAGACTTCTCCCTGGTACTCGGGAGTATGTAGGCAACCATATTTTATATGTCCCGGTCACAATAAAAAAACACAAAAACATTTCTGCCCTTTCTCTACAAAAACAAAAACAACAAAAACATTTCTACCCTTTTTCTACATAAACCAAAATAACAAAAACATTCCTACACCCTTCTACACCATTCAGCATTGGACCTCTTACACCAGATTCGAACTACGCAGACCTAATCTCTTCTTCAATAGAAGTACTAGGATCAAACTTTAATCCACCACATTTCATCAGCTTCAGACCAAAGGGATGGAACTACCTGACCTCTCCTCATAAATAGGAGATCCACCGACCATCTAAGTTGCGATTATGCCTCAAAGAGCAACACCAATCCATAAGAGATGGAATTAACTAGGCTCCTCTTAAATAGGAGTACTGGCGACCATCTATGGTGCGGTTAATCTCAGAGAGGAAAAGCTACACTACTCTCCACATCTACATACAGAAAACAGTCCTAAGACACCAAAGATGGTAGGGATACACACAGATCAATGATACGTTCTGAAAAATCTTGTGACGTCTCAATGTCCACACATTAAGGATGAGTTCAGAATGCATCAAGATCACAAGCCCTGGAGAAACAGGCAAATATCAAGTAAGTATCAAGGCACAACTGAAAGGGGAAGTGAATCAAAATATATTTCCCTACCATATATATTGATGGTTAATATATATAATATGTATTGTACATGACAAAATGGCTAAGCTAGTCTATGCAGGAAAATACAAGTCTATATATGGATCTATATGTATGCGGACTATCAGATCTAACATAGCATTCCTCTCCGAAGAAGGAGGTAATGCTGCAAGCTCCTACCCAATGGTATCTACACGAGCTAGTAGATTTGAGGTTGACTGCATGGTAGCATGATGCTCATCAATGTATGCACTCATATCAGCAAGGATGTCAGTCGTAAGGGATTTCACTGAAGTACTATCTGTGATGGCTACATCCCAAGCAGATAGGGCAGCATCCCGCTCTACAATCAATTCATCTCTGGCTGATCTACCCTCGTCCCTCTCCAACAAAGCGGCGTCTCTCCCATCAAGAGATGTCAATATCAAGGCCCTAGACCGATCTCTCTCAAAGGTCATCAGATGTAGACTCTGCTCCAGATACTATGCTGAATGTTGAATAACAATAGCACTCGTAGTGGGAGAATCCATCACAACTGCTGGCAACCCAGTAGGCAAATCCTCCTCAATGGGAATATAAGTCTCCTCCATAGGTTCCCCATCATCGGAATTAATCCCCTGCACTGTGGATACTGCCATAGTCAATACAGTCTCTGTCTCCATCCATACGGAATACTCTGTAGAACAACCCAGATGGCTGACGGAAAACTCAGCTAGCTCACGTTGATCCCAACAGGCATACAACTTGGATCTATCCTCTGCTTATAAGTGGTGAGAAGTTAAGCACTGACTCAATGCCCCCTAAAAAGGATGGAAATCCTAGAACTGGTCAAACTGACACATCACGGCCAGTGGGTGGTAAGTAATCATACCCCTCAAACCAGCTAAAGGGAGATAATCCATGCTCGGAGCATGAGTGATGAAGCTATAGGGTGAGCTGAGCCCTGAACACGGCAATATGTCTAACGGATCTCCGATCCTTGCCAGGAAAACAGACCAAGATGCAAGTTCTGTACACTCCACATGCTTAAAGGAGTACGACATGGCTATGTCATGGGTGAAACAATACCCATGCCGTCTGAAAGTGCCAATCGGTCTCAAGTGTGACATAAACCAAAGCGTATAAACATGACCGATTTGTCGCTATGAATACCCTTACAGGTAAGTCTTGCGCAATATGTGGGCGACCTCGGCGTCTGCGATGATCATCGGTACAATGGTGTGACCCTCCCTGAGAGCTCTCACTGCCATGATGACGCCAATATCTAGCTCATCCATGTACCGTGGCACATATACATACGACAATACGTACAGTAGGAAGACATCCACTCTGGCCGAGTGCCAATGATCCTCCAGCATGGTGAAACCCCCGGAGTGTCATGTGTAACTATCCTCAGAGCCAAATCTGTACATCAAAAAATGCTGGGATACAACATGACCGTATGTGATCTCATCTTGCACAACTCTCTGCCTCAGCCCGGTGAGAGTCATAAACTGTCGGCTCATGTTGCCGATGGCCATATGCGCGCAAGGTTTGTCCAATGGCAGTGCCATCAACCGTGTATACTCCTCCAGAGTAGGAGTCAACTCGTGGATGCCAAACCAGAAGACCTGTCTCTCCGGTATCCAATGCTCCGGTATACCCTCTATGAAGCCTACGGGAACCTGAAACATCAAGAGAGTCATAGTATGCAGTAATAACTATTCTACAGTCACCATGTCTGAAGGTGACATACTATCATACCACGATCTCAAATGGGATGCCACCAATACTGGTGGGGTATAATCAATACGGCTAACTGTCGAAGAAGACATCTGTATGGGCCGTGTCAGAAGACCATCCAGGGGTCAATGCTGAATATCTCTGGACATAAATACATATGCACAACATAATACATGCATGATGAACAATAGATGGCAATATAATATAGGGAATGGAAAACTGTACATACATTCCTAAGTATATCATCATCTAATACATCTTTGTACAACAAGAAATACAGGGAAATGGGGCACAGACACCTTACATCTAACAGAGGCCTATCAAAAGATATAGCAAGAATGGGGCGAAGCCACCTAATATCTAACAGAGGCCTATCAAAAGAGATAATGAGAATATACATCAGAAGAAGATAATGGTGTCAATGGCTACATCATCAATCGTGTCCACCTGATGTAACTCCTCCCGAGTCATTGGATCTCTATCCATAGGGATGTCAGGACTATACAAGGGAGGATCTGCATCGGCAAAGCAATATGGGTCACCTGAGGGGCCAGCGCCAGAGCTGGAAGGGTCAAAAGTATCTGCCTCGGAAAGATCTCTGCCCAAGTGCCAGATAAAGAAATGTGCCCAGTCTAACTGCCGGGTCAAATTGTCAATCTGTGTCAAATGAGTTGGATCTCTAACACATATATGCTAGCCAATTAATCATCATCATGGATCCAGAAACCATATCCCCCATTAACTGAGTGGCATGGGTCTGGGCTCCAATGGTACGAGGGAACCATAAATGTTGGAATATCTCCTGACTGCAGGGACCCTCTGATAATGTAAAACCGTCAACACCCAACAATGGGATATCAATGACAGGTGACTGCGAAATAGGCAAATAATTTGACACCCCCAAAATAGGTATACATCACCCATCTTGGGTCACCAAATACATGGTATTGAATACAAATACAAACTTAATTATACAACATGAGTTGAGAGTTTTTACACGAATATTATCTTCTAGACAATATCCAAACTCAAATAGAGTCCTCATTACATTTATTATCACACTATTTTATAGAATAGTGAGGACTACTATAACACCATCTCAGACCATCACTCCGTTCCCCGACTAGTCCCACCTACGTTCTAATTCCTGAAGAGAACAATGAAAGCAAAAGGGTGAGCTCAACTAGCCCAGTAAGAAATATTACGACTAGGATAATGCAGAATAAATTATCATTAGTCTTCAACAGTGTTAAACTGATAAAATACAATAAACATCAAGTTTAACTGCAGCGGAACAAGCAATCCATTAGAAGAGTCAAGTAGAGCATGATATCCACTATCTTCTATAATTTAAAAAGTCTTTCATCAATTTTATCGTTGAGACTCAACTTAACAAATAAACCACATCGTCGAATCATCCCTGCACTACGGGCCAATGATATTCATGTAATCATCAATGATCATGATTATAACAAATAATCCTTGGTCATAATCATTCCAACAACTGTCCATCAATGCACTACAGGCCAATGAGGACTTTTACCGCATCATTTGTAACATTACGGGTTAGGATTATACCAAATGATCCATGGTCATAATCATACTAATCAACAGTCCATCTATGCACGTAAGCCAAAGATGACTTTCATCACAATATAAGCATTAGGATGATGACAATGATATAAGCATTAATCAAATGAAATTAAGGATAAATTTTAAAGACTTTAAATTTATCCAGAGTTTAAAAATATTCAAATTGTCAACACGATACTGCTTTGTGGAGTAAAATTCAAGACTAATATTCATGTATCAAAAATAATTTGGATAGGAAAGAAATATATTTTTTGGGTGAATAGTACCCCGGTATGAAAAGTGCCCCAAATACCCGAGTGAATAATATTCGAGTGAATAGTAACCGGGTGAATAGTAACCTATGAATAGTAACTCGTGAATAGTACTCTGGCATGAAAAGTGCCCTGAATACCCAAATGAATAATATTTAAGTGAATAGTAACTGAATGAATAGTAACCCGTAAATAGTAACTTATGAATAGTATTTCGGTATGAAAAGATCAATAATTATCAAGAAAGCTCATAATAATATTTCCATGGGAAGATACTGAATGAAGTGCAAATATCAAGGATATTCTATTAATTTCACGAAGTGTAGAAGCAATACTTTAACAGAATGAGTGTAGAATTAGGAATATAAAATGAAATAATATTACTCACATACTACAGAGTATGGAAGAAAATATTATTTCTACGAATACTGAAATATATAATATCCCTTACCTCAGAAGAAGAATAGATACGTGAATAGTGAGGTAGCAGACTTCTCTTCTTCTTTCTCTCTATAGCTTCTCTCTCTATAATTGCTCTTGTGAGTCTTTGTGAATTGGTGAGAATGGAAGAAGAATAAGCTTCTATTTATAGGAAAATATAGTTTCGATAATTATAGATTTTGGGGATCAAAATATTACATTATAATATCTTCATCTTTTTCTTCATTTTTAATTTAGTCCTGCAAGTATTATCAAACTTGCACCACCTCCCCTAATAGTACATCATGTGAATCAATATTACATTCATGTGAATCAATAGTTCTATACATGTAAAAAAAATAGTTACAGTATAGTACCTTCATCTTAACCTCCATTTTTAATTTAGTCATGCAAGTATTATCAATCTTGCACCACCTCCCTTAATAGTACATGCATTTGAATCAATAGTACACACATGTGAACAAATAGTTACAAGCATGTGAATTAATAGAAATTAATTGCTCATTTTTTCGATTAATTACCCAATTGGTCAATATAACATCCAGAAGTCAATTATTATCGAAATAAATGTTGATTTCTACTAACACTAATAATCCCAACATAATGGAATTATCAAATTCATCTTTAATCAACACGAACTTATTCATCATTAATATTATAACTGTGACACCCCCAAAACAGGTATACATCACCCATCTTGAGTCGCCAAATACATGGTACAAAATTCAAATACAACTTAATAATACAACCGTCGTGTAAAATACGACAAAACATAAACTGAGAGTTTTAATACGAATATTGTCTTTTAGACAGTATTCAACTCAAATGGAGTCCTCAATACATTTATTATCACACTATTTCATAGAATAATGAGGACTACTAATGTTATCATCTGGACCGTCACTCCGTTCCCCAACTAGTCCCGGCTACATTCTCATTTTGTGTCGAGGACAATGAAAGCAAAAGGGTGAGCTCAACTAGCCTAATAAGAAATATTATGACAAAGATAATGCAGAATAATTTATCGTTAGCCTTCAACAGTGTTAAACTGATAAAATATAACAAACATCAAGTTTAACAGCAACGGAACAAGAAATCCATTAGCTTAAAAAATAATCCATTAGCATAAAATCTACTATCTTATATGATTTAAAAGGTTTTTCATCACTTTTATCGCTGAGACTCAGCTTAATAAATAATCCACATCATCGAATCACCCCTGCACTACGGCCAAGGATATTCTTTAGTATCACGACCACAAATTATCCATGCACTATGGGGCCAAGGATATTCGTGTATTCATCAATGGTCATGATCATACCAACAACTGTCCATCAATGCACTATGGGCCAATGAGGACTTTTACCACACCATTTGTAACATTACGGTCATGATTATACCGAATAATCCCTGGTCATAATCATACCAAGTCCATCTATGAACTACAGGCCACATATAACTTTCAACATAATATAAACATGAGGATGATGATAATAATATAAGAATTCAATAAAACAAGTTCAAGGATAAATTTTTAAAGATTTATAATTTAATTTATCCAGAAATCAATAATGTCCAAATTGTCAACATGATACTGCTTTATGGAGTAAACTTTAAGAATAATATTGTACCAAAAATAATTTAGACCAAAAACGAATAAATTTTTATCATGAATAGTACCCCGGGTGAATAGTACTCAAGTGAATAGTACCCCGTGAATAGTACTTCTGGAATAGTAACCTCGTGAATAGTATTATGGCATGAAAAAGTTAAAACTTATCAAGAATGCTCAAAATAATATTTCCATGAAAACATACTGATTGAAGCGCAAATATCAATGATATTTTACTAATTTCATGGAGTTTAGAAGCCAAAACTTTAACAAAACGAGTTTAGAATTTAAAATCTGAAACGAAATAATATTACTTACATACTACAAAGTATGGAAGAAAATATTATTTCAAGCGAATATTAAGCAAAAATAACATCCCTTACCTTGAAAAGAAAAGTATTCCAACAAGTATAGCGGGGATATTCTTGAAGAAAACTTTCACAGTTTTCTACGCTCAATATTATAGAAGAAGAAATCTCTGATTCTGGTGTGATTTTCATTCTAACTTAAGCGCCTATTTATAGGAAAATGCTAGAACGCCATAGGAGACTAAAATAATAAAATAATATTATAATTTTTTCTACGCATGCATGCTTTGAACAAAACTCAGCCACCACAGTGGGGCCCACCCAAAATCATCACATATTTACTACACCAACCAAAAGTGGGTCCCACCCAAATTTAATAAAAATTATTTTATTTTTCGAAACTTCAGTAATTCATAATAAATAGCTCATTTATCAGAAAAATACGGATTTTATGTCCATTCCACACGAAATTGAATTCTCTACAACTTTGTAGCTTTAAGTTTTTCCAAATTCCAAACAGAAAATATCTGAATTCCCCAAATAGACAATTTTCAACACCTCTTAAAATTCAGAACAAATCATACGTTAATTTTTAACGGTTCAAAATTTGTGGACATATACTCAACTTATATATGTATAACATATCCAAAAATCACAACGATCTAACAAATGGATCAAAATTATAACTCATGAAATAGAGCTTAAGAACACCGATTTGATTTTCTAAATACCTCCAATCCGACAAAATACTGATAAAACACCTCAACATTAATTCTTTCATTTATAACCACATAAAATAAATATTTTCCTATCCATCATTTATGTCCACATAAAATAATTATTTCCTTATCATATAAATCAATAATTAATTATTCACAAATAATATTACAGAATCTCAATAATGACAAAACAGTAGTTCCCAAGAAAGAGGGGCTTTCAGATAAAGATTTCTCTTCTTGGTAAGCTTTAATTAGGTGACCAAACCTCTCCTTGACAAAACTTTTTAGACATTGCCAATAATGCTATCTAATTATATTATTTAAATAATATGAATTATCTGGAGACAGAATCTTTGTAAGGGGGAGAGAATGTAATGGGACGAATTGTTTGAGTCGTGATTCTGAGGACAGAATCCTTTTAAGGGGGGGGAAGATGTGACAACCGAGATTTTGTAATTTAATTTTAATATTTATTAGATTAAATAAAATTTTTTTCGATGAATTCATTATTAGATTAAATAATTAATTGATGAAATTGTGATAGATTAATTTAATTATGTGTTATATTTATTAAATTAATGTGGAGAATTTTATTATTCGAAGTATGTATTTATGTGAACTTATTGAATTAAAAGAAATATTTAATAAGCCTAATGTTATTTTAATTTAATAATTAATTAGAGAATTAATGAATCTGACATAATTAATAAATGAGAAATTTAATTATGTGACTATGTGAATTAATGAGAAATTATTATATGTTATTTAAAATAAATTAAATAAGATATTTGATTTAATGTACAATTGGGTGTGATATGATTTAAATTATAGTATAGGAGATTAATTAAAATAATTAGAAGGGTTATTTATGTTCAAGCCAAACGAGGCCTTATGAGGAGTTGGGGGCAGTTATTAAACCACGTATGGATTAACTGACCTCAACTGTGCGCATAAATAATCAATCTGAACTAGAGTTTAAAATTAGATTATTACCTTTGATTAGTTAGAAAACTCAAACAATCTTCTTATTTTTTTCTTTGATTCTCCAATCTTCACATAGAATTTCTTCTTCTCTTCCTCTCAATTTCTCTCTTCTTCTCTTCTTCTCTTTTCTCAGGCTTAGGCCAAACCTTTACGTAACAACTAACGCACAAAAACTAACGTCTAAAATCGACGTACTATTAGATATAATAATTATGTATCATTTATAAAAATAATTATTATATTATTATTATTATTTTTAATTCAAAAGTAATAAGGCTTTGTTTGGCAAAACACTTTTAAAATAATGACTTAATCAGTCTTTAAGCCTTGTTTGGTAAATCCATTTAAAACTCTTTTAATTTACTTCAATAAATCATTTATACTATAGTTTATTGTCCCACACTATTTACTTGGATTTTCATATCCAATCTTAATTAAATAAACAAAACTAATTACCACGAAATTATAATTTTCTTTATAATTTGGCTTAATAAATTAACATATCACTTTAAGTTAATTTCCTTTTCTAACGTAATTATTTACTTAATAATAAAAAATCCAACAAATATCTACTAAACAACAAACACATCAACTAAAAATATTTATGTAATTCAATAAATATTTAAAATTATAAATAAAATTCTGGATTGTTATACTCAACGCTCTCATGTACTCCAATACTTATCTAAAAATTTTTAGATTCCATTTTCAAATAGTTCCACAAAACAAAAGGTTAATTAACATGTCACATATTATCCCTATATTCTGACCGACCAATTAAATAACACATATGCTTAGGTAGGACACACTAGCGAAGGATTTACTCGTCTCTCCTCACCTAGTTCTAACCTCAGATATTCGCCAGTGATCATATCCCTAAGCTTTGATACCAACTGTGACACCCCGAAAATAGGTATACATAACTCATTCTGAGTTGCCAAATACATGGTACATAATTTAAATAAAAAACATAATTTATACAAATATCATGCAAAATATGATAATACAATAGCTGAGTTTCAATACAAATAGTGTCCCATAGATAATATCCAAACTCAAATAAAGTCCTCATTACAATTACTTTCACACTATTTTATAGAATAGTGAGGACTACTATAGCAATCATCTTGGACCGTCACTCCATTCTCCGACTAGTCCCAGCTATATTCTAATTTCCTAAAGAGAACAATAAAAGAAAAGGGTGAACTCAACTTGCCTAGTAAAGAATATTATGACTAAGATAATGTAGAATAAATTATCCTTAGTCTTCAACAATATAAAAACTGATAGAATACAATAGACAACAAGTTTAACTACATCGGAACAAGCAATCCATTAGAAGAGTCAAGTAGAGCATGATGTCTACTATCTTTTATGATTTAGAAGTTCATCATCAATATTTTATCTCTGTAATACATCTCAATAAATAATCCACATCACCGAATTATCCACGCACTACGGGCTAAGGATATTCATTAGTATCACATCCACGAATCATCCATGCACTATGAGCCAAGGATATTCGTTATTATCACCAGTGGTTATGATCATGCCAAACAACTGTCCATCAATGCTCTACAGGCCAATGAGGACTTTTACCACATCATTTGTAACATTACAGGTCATTATCATACTGATACATAATTCCTGGTCATAATCATACCAATCAACAGTCCATCTATGCACTACGGGCCAAAGATGACTTTCACCATAATATAAGCATGATGAATATGACAATGATATAAGAAATCAATCAAGTGAGATTAAAGATAAATATTAAAGATTTATAATTCAATTTATCTAGAGTTTAAGAATGTCCAAATTCTCAACATGATATTTATGTTGAGAATAATATTTATGTATCAAAAATAATTTGGATAGAAAAGAAATCAATTTTTGTCATGAATTGTATCACGGGTGAATAGTGCCTGAGTGAATAGTACCCTTGTGAATATTAATTCATGAATAGTACCCCATGAATAGTACCATTTGTATGAATAGTATCCCGTGAATAGTTTCCCGACATGAAAAAATTAAAATTTAACAAGAATGTTCAGAAAAATATTTTAGTGAAACGATACTAGATGAAGCGCAAATTTCAAGGATATTATACTAATTTCAAGGAGTATAGAAGCAATACTTATCAAAATAAGTGTAGATTTAGGAATATGAAATGAAATAATATTACTTACATACTACAAAGTATGGAAAAAAATATTATTTCTTATGAATATTTAATGAAAATAATATTCCTTAACTTAAAAGGAGAGTACTTCTGACTGGTATAGCGGGGATATTCTTGTAGGAAACTTGCACTATTTCCTATTATAACTCACAATATTAACAACCAGATCATTCCCAGAAAAGAGGGGGCTTTCTGATATGGACTTCTCCCTATTGGCGCACAATTAGATGATCTAACCCCTTTCTTCGACATAACTTTCTAAACATTGTCAATAATGCAAATAATAATATGAATAACTTTGTCGTCTCATTTATTGATTTAATATTATAAAATATTATGCAGATGATATTGCGCCAATAATTGAATTAATAATATTAGATACTACGCAACAAATACTGTGGCAATTATTGAACAAAACCAAGTGACTTCTTAAGTAAACATCAATAATCAAAGATACTGTACAATACCATGTGTTACTGTCCAACTACGAGTATTACTATACTTTTATTGTGATGACCCCAAAATAGGTATACATCACCTATTCTGAGTCGCCATATACATAGTACAGAATACAAATACAACTTAATAATACAGATGTTGTGTAAAATACAACAAAACATAAATTGAGAGTTTTAATAAGAATATTGTCATCTAGACAATATCCACACTCAAAGGAGTCCTCATTACATTTATTGTCACACTATTTAACAGAAGAGTGAGGACTACTAATGCTATCATCTGGACCGTCCCTCCGTTCCCCAACTAGTCCCTGCTACGTTCTCATTTCCTGAAGAGAACAATGAAGGCAAAAGGGTGAGCTCAACTAGCCCAGTAAGAAATATTATGCCTAAGATAATGCAGAATAAATTATCGTTAGCCTTTAACAGTGTTAAACTGATATAATATAACAAACATCAAGTTTAACTGTAGTGGAACAAGCAATCCATTAAAAGAGTCAAGTAGAGAATAAAATCTACTATCTTTTATGATTTAAAAAGGTTTTTCATCACTTTTATCGCTGAGACTCAACTTAATAAATAATCCACATCATCCCTACAGTACGGCCAAGGATATTCATTAGTATCACAACCACAAATTATCCATGCACTACAGGCCAAGGATATTCGTGTATTCATCAATGGTCATAATCATGCCAACAACAGTCCATCAATGCACTATGGGACAATGAGGAAATTTACCACATCATTTGTAACATTACTGTCATGATTATACCGAATAATCCTAGTCACAATCATATCAAGTCCATCTATGCACAACAGGCCACAGATGACTGTCAATATAATATAAGCATGAGGATGATGACAATGATATAAGAATCCAATAAAACAAGTACAAGAATTAATTTATCCAGAATTCAATAACATCCAAATTGTCAACATGATACTGGTTTGTAGAGTAAATATGAAGAATGCTCAGAAGAATATTTCCATGAAAATATACTAGATGAAGCGCAAATATCAAGGATATTCCACTAATTTCATGGAGTATAAAAGTCAAAGCTTTAACCAACTGAGTATAACATAATATATGAAACTGCAAATGGATTTTCACCCGCCATGCGGTAATCCACGTAGACAGATCATTTCCACAATTTAATAAGAAATAAATATGAAGGGTCATTCACCATACATGTGGTAATCCACATAGACAAGTTATTCCAACATAATAATAAAGAATTGAATAACATAAGATTTCACCATGCATGCGATAGATCGCACAGACAGGTTATTCCAACAGAATAATAAATAATGGAACCAGGTCATGCGTAAACGCACAGACAAGATATTCCAACAGAATAATAAAGAATGAAATAACAAAAGACTTCACCGAGGTGCGATAAACCGCATGAGACGAGTTATTCCAGCGAATAATAAATAATGGAACTGGTCATGCGTAATACGCATGCATGTGATATATTCAACAAAATAATAAAGAATGGAATAATAAAAGAATTTCACCGTGTATGCGGTACTTAGCATATACGAGTTATTCAACATAATAATAAAGAATGGAATAATGAAGAATTTCACCATGTATGCGGTATTTCATAGCTCTGAGTTATTCAACATAATAATAAAGAATGGAATAACAGAAGAATTTCACCAAGTATAGGGTAGTTCGCGTATACATGTTATTCCAAAAGAATAATAAATAATGTAATAACAGAAGTTCTCTTCATGAATACGAAAGAAATAATACCCCTTACGAGTACAACAAATAATATCCCTTACCTTAGAAGAAACTGGATATAGGAGTAGTGGAGTAGCAGAATACTTTTCTTCTTTCTCTCTATAGTTTCTCTCTCTAGAGTTTCAGTGAATTCGTAAGAAATAATGAAGGAATGAACTTCTATTTGTAAGAGAATGGACTGAATAGTAACTAATTCATGAGCTATTCAGATTGATTTACTTTTAAGCAGACGGTCCATATTGATTTACTATAAATTATTAATAAAATATTCTAATAAAACAAAATCTTTTAAATAAAATATAATATATTCTATTTATAGTCTAATAAAACAAATAACTTTATAAAAGTATTCATTTTATATAAAAGATTTTACTATACAAACACTATGCAGCATTATGCAAACACTATGCATAATAAAATATAATATATTCTAATTATTGTCTAATAAAACAAATAATTTTATAAAAGTATTCTATTTTATATAAAAGATTTTACTATGCAAAACACTATCTGAGAGCACTATGCAAAACACTATGCATAATAAAATATAATATATTCTATTTATTGTCTAATAAAACAAATAACTTTATAAAAGTAATACATTTTTATATAAAAAGATTTTACTATCTGCAAAACACTTATCGCAGCATTTATGCATAATAAAATATAATATATTCTAATTATTGTCTAATAAAATAAATAACTTTATAAAAGTATTACATTTTATATGAAAAGATTTTACTATGCAAAACACTATGCATAATAGAATATAATATATTATATTTATAGTCTAATAAAACAAATAACTTTATAAAAGTATTACATTTTATATAAAAATCTTTTATTTTATTACATTAATAATACTAATAAAACAAAATTTATAATATATATATATATATATATATATATATATATATAATAATCTTTGACTGACTAAAAAAGACACCTCAATATATTTAACAACATTTATCATCATTATTATAATTCACAATATTAATCGACCAGGTCGTTCCCAGGAAAGAGGGGGCTTTCAAATAAGGATTTATCCATATTGGCATGCAATTAGGTGACCAAACCTCTCATTGACAGAACTTTTAGACATCGTTAATATTATAAATAATAATATTAATAAATTTGTCATCTCAATTATTAAGTTAATAATAAATAAAATATCGACAATAATTGAATCAAATAACGTGAGATACTATGCAACAATTACTGTAGCAATAATTGAACAAAACTAAGTGACTTCTCACGTAAGCATCAATAATCAATACCGTGTGCTACTATGCAACCACGCGTATTACTGTACTTTTACTACCGAGTAGTTTAACAGTTTTAACGGTAAAACTTCCGCCGTTATTTTCATAAAAATATTTTTGTCGTTTTTGTTAGGTTTGTAATATTCAAGAAGCAATCAAATTTCATAAAAGTGCGGAAGCGTGTAAAAATCAGAGTTTAAAAAAATTTACAAACCATATACCCGGATCACCCTTTATGCATAATTATTAATTAAACGAAAAGATAAAGAATAAAATCATACCCTTGAAGATCGAGCTTCCTCAGGTACAAGTTCACCTCCAAATCCTTTCGCGTTCAATCTTGAATCCACCGGGTTTGGTTCCTTCCTTTGATCAACGTTAGCCACCCAAATGTTTGGCCTCTAGAGGTGATCTACCAAGGAAGAAGAAAATTCAAGAAGATGGGTATTTGGCTCAAACTCTAGTTTTCTATCTCTATAGAAAAAGGTGTACTCTCCCAACAATTGGAATTATGTCGTATGTTGAAAAAGTCAACAACAACTTGCCACCCATAATAAGACTCCTCTTATTTATAGATGTGGGCAACCCAGCTTAATAATTAAGGAATTTGGTTTTATTTAATTAATTAAATTCTTTTAATTAATTAAGCTCCCTAATCATATTAGGGATAATTAATTAAACTCCTTTAACTAATTTTCCTTCCTAATCCATTAGGAATAAATGAAGTACTTATATTAAATTAATTCCTAAACTCTTTTAGAAATTAAAATAATAATAATTATAATAATATTAATAAGACTCCTCTTATTAATTTATATTTAATATTTCTAAAATATTAAATAATAAATATTAAGCTATTTAATTTATTCTATCACCATAGATTAAATTAAATATACATATTTATATTATTACGATTATGCCATTAACTTCTTAAATAATTATTCTTCCTTTTATGGTGTGACCCTTTAGGTTCTCCATATTAAATAGGTTGTGAATAAATCAATTAGAACAATTCTAATCTTATTTAAATAAATAAATTAAACAATTAATTTATTTAAATAAATAATATTTATTCTACAATAGGATAAGCCTCCCTAGCGATCAACGACTTTCCGGATAATATAGATTTCAACATTAATCATTAAAGAACCTTTGAGTAAATAGTTTCTTGTACAATTCAATCCTTCCACCATCTGATGTCCCAATTAAATATAAGACATGGAATTCTTTGTCAAGTCTTATTTTATTTAATTATATGTATTTCGACTCTTAAATGCACAACTCAAATAATGCAAATTAGAAACTCCTTTCTAATTTCATTACGCATAAGCCAAGGACTCTTTGGGTTGTCATTTATCGAATCACATAGGACATTTCTCTTCTTTTATTAGAAGTGGTAGATTCTTTATTGATCATACATTATCTCCGTATACAACTTATTATACCCAAGCATACCCTTTGATATACCCTAAGGGTCTTAAGGAATAAGTCAAAGTATAACTCATCATACACAAGATACTATGATGATCTCAAGTCCAAGGATTACTTGTATTACTATCACTCTACAGAAATCCTATTGACAGCAAATAAAACTCCATTAGGTATTCCATAGCGAGCCACGTTCAAAGTGAACTTATTCTCTAATAAGCACCTACATACTTGCTTTAGTGTCTCCACACAAATGATCATGAGATCAATCATCTTCATCCGATGAGCAAACAACGTATGTACCAATCTATCCAGGATTCACTAATCCCCAATTTAGTAATCAATGATTGGGAACTATTTTAGTTTTAAGCTTTCTAAGAATTTAGATCTCATTAGAATGATCATCATCATTATTCTAAAAGCATTGCTTAAAACTATGGGTTTATTACATATTATAAAAACAACATCATGTAGATAATTAAAAGCCTTTAATAAATTAATACTTTTTATTAATAAATGAATAAGATTGTTACAAAGTATATGCTTTATCATCAAACATGATTGGCTTGTGTGCATACTACTTTCAATCTCCCACTTGAACTAAAGCCAATCGTCATGGTAACTCATACTCTTCTTCTCTAAGTGGCGATTATCCCTTGTTGGATAAGCTTTAGTTAATGGATATGTAATGTTGTTCTTGAGAGTCCACTATCTCTATAGTGATTTCCCATCTTTCAATGATTCTAATAATCAAATGAAAGTGCCACAACACATGTTTAGATCCAAGATGAGACTTAGGAACTATTCCAAGTTCTGTAATGAACTTTTAATCCAAACAATCAACTTGAAGCTTCATTTATAGCTATTTACTTTGTCTTTATCACTAAACTAGCAACTCTTTGCTGTTTGGAACCTTTCCAATTCACTGCACCACCATTCAAGGTAACACTTTACCTTAAAGTGGATTTTACGTCGTCTTAGTGCATACGAAAAACTTGAGTGCATTAAGCCCTCTAGTTTTAATTTAGACCCACCATGAATATGATCACATCCTTAGTGTCGGTTAAGCACTTTAAGATGTTTTTCAACGACTCATAGTGAACTTCTCCATAATATGGTGATCAACATCGGATCTCGTACATTTCATTGCATACATGATTGTCACTCATGCGACCTCTCTTTTCGAGAAGTCTGTGGGGACTATTAAGAGATACACTCCATGGCTCATCAACATGAGACATCTCTTGAGTTTGCCATGCTAAGCGACTTTAGCATTAAATGAATATCGTTCCTTGGGTTAAGTCGAGCATCCTCTTAAATCTATCTATATAGATTTTATCCCCAATTAAGATACTCTTCCCAAACCATTCATGGAGGAATGTTTAGACAACTTTATCTTTCTTGATTGTAGCATTGGTATGTCATTCCTTATCCGTAGTATATCAACATATAATACTAGGAATGTCACGATGCTCCCAATTGACCCTTTTGTACACACTAGGTTCATTGTTATTTTTGATAAAATCAAACTCTTTTGATTTGTTTCATCAAAACGAATGTTCCATTTTTGAGAATATTGCTTCAATCAATTTCTCGAAAGTGTCTACAACTCTTAACTCATCGTATGTAAGCTGGATCATCATCTTCTATGATCGTGCCTCATCATCATCATCTATGATGAATCCATACCTCCTAGGTATCTTGGTACTATTCGATTTACGATTATCTTTTGTGGTACAATGGAAGGTCTCATCTACTGAGTTCCTCTTATTTGACTTATAGTGTTTTGTGGTTCTTGAACTTTTCAAGATCTATTATCCTCCCACTAGCCCTTTCAATGATAAACGCCTTTATCTTGAAGAAAGCGTGTTTCGTAACAAACACCTTTTGCTAAGAAGAATTATAGAACATATACCCTAAACTTACTTTAGGATGTCCCACAAATCGACACTTGTCAAATCTTGTCCCAAGCTTATCCTTTTGAAACCTTTTCACATAAGTTGGAACCCTTATCTTAACATACTTAAGATTAGGAATCCTCCATGTCCATAACTTTTATGGAGTCTTGGTAGGATTTTGAGGTTACCATTTTCGTGAGATATCGACCATTTCTAGGACATTATCCCGGAAGGATATTGGAATGTCGGTAAAATCATTATGGACCGCACCATGTCCAACAAGGTATGATTTTTCATTCGGATACACCAATCAATTATTGCATATCGGGGGATGTGTCCATTATGAGAAAACTATTTGAGATGATCTAGAAACTTATTGCACAAGTATTTTATCCTTGATCTAATCAAAGAATCTTAATACTTTGCCAATTTGTTTCACTTACGAATTCTTTGAACCTTTCAAATAATTCACACTTGTATTTTAGCAAATACACACATTCAACTCTTTGAATGATCATCTCCTTTTCTTATACTAATTTGTTCAATATGCAAAATTATTTTCATGTAAGTCAAGTATACAAAATTTATTAAGTAATATTCAGTTCTATATAAAACATTATTATTATAAATAGAACAACAATTGTTCTTAATTATAATACCAAAGTTTTCATTGTCCAACAATAAAATGGAAATAATATTTTAACAAGAACTGGAATACAATAACAACTTATTAACTTAATAGATTTGGTAAGCGGCGATTGCTAAACTATAAGTTTCTATAGCTAATGCAAGCAACCTTTGCTTCATTTTCCACACATAGATCTACTTATATTTGTTTAGCTTTCTACTTACGCTTGGTCCCTTCATAAATCTATATTTATGATAACCAAAGTCGGTATCCAATACCCAAGTAGAACCTTGACTTAAAGAAAATTTATTTCAATCATGAACAAAATTGTATTGTAATCTGAAACTTCACTAAGCTTCTTTGGTTAGCCTCTGCAAGATGCTTCTTATGATTTCTTTTTTAGTGTCCGAGCTTATATTGCGGTGGAAGCAAACTCCTTTCTTTATCCGTATCGATTTTGTTCTTATTATCCTTTGTTTATGCCTTTTCTATTTACCTTCTTTGAATCGTTCTTCTTTTCGGAAGATCCTTTGGCCCCTACTGAGTAAGACTTGATCTTTCTTGGTTGGAAAGTGACTCTCAACATTTTCAATATGTTAAGCAAATCGGTGAGGCGATATCTAGCTTATTCATATGAAAATTCACAACAATTAATGAAAGGAGTAAAGGGAGTGAGTGCAAGATCAAATCTTGGCTCAACTCTCCATCCATGAAAAAACCAATTTGTCCTAATTGATCAATCAAATTGATTATGTTAAGAACTTTTTGTCTATACTATAGTGCCATTGGCCATTCTAGATCGGAAGAGCTCCTTAGATATCTCGATATCTATCGGTCCTACTTTCCTCACCATCAACTACTTGATGTGCGGGGAATATAGTAGGAGCATCCATAGTTTCATCTTGTGTTGAAGCTCGTTACTCATGGATGCGAGAGCATGATGCATTGAGCCATTTGTGCATCATTTTGGCATTTTCTAAAAGTAGCAATCTCTTCCTCGAGGCATTATGCGCAACCATTGCGAGGATAGGCGTATTAAGGACATAAGATAGCTTTTTCATTTATGAGAACTATTCTCAAATTCCTTAACCAATCCATTTAATTGATTGCGGTTAATTTAGCATCTAATATGTTTCGCGCGATGATAGTAATTTTAGACATTGTAAAATTTCAGTAAATGAATTTGTAATTAACAACATTTTAACATACATTCTTTTATTAATTACCAAAATAAATTAGGTCTTGTTTTAAATTGGTATCTCCCACTATTTTCTTCAAACTATATTACCTCAATATATATAGTTAATAGCAAAATCTAATTAAAGATTTGCTAGTGAGAATAAGGATCCCATTTCAAATGTATATAGCCTTGTGGTGACACAACAAACTATATATAAATAAATAGGTAGACAACTTTTGTCAAATTACATCAACTATGCAACTCCTTGTATTTTGCCTCTTAGATTATTTTGATCAAGTGGTGGCACATCAGAATCAAAATTATCCAAGTTAAGTCAACCTAGCACTCCATATATTCAAAAAAGAAAATATCATCCTTATGGTGACACAACAAAACAATATTGTTCAATTTTCTTTATAAGCATCAAATGTGATAAATTAACATCTTAAATACTTAATACTTGCCTTGTGGTGACACAACAAACTCATATTAAATATTTAATACTCTATTAATTTTATCATGCTAGAAAGGCGACGTTCGATATTCCAAATATCTTTGAGCGCTTAGGACTTAATATAAAAATTTGAGGGGTTTGTTATTAATTTGTCTCATCTTGTTTAGCTGCATGCACATATATATATATAAAATATGCGTCATATTAATAAACATGTGAAGCATGTTTGCATAATATATAATATATATAATATAAGCATGCACATATAGAATACTATATTCTACCCGGATTGATTATGGACTTTTATTATAGTTTGGTTCACTAGAGCCACCAAGTGAACCAAAAGGTCAAACCTAGGGTTGCAAGAATAATATTTAAATATAACTATTACATTTAAACCCGGGCTCCATTACAAACGGGTCTTCACGCGCTCCTTGCTCCTTGATCTCAAATTTTTTCAAAATTAATTCTAACTATTCCTATTACAAAACTATTTAAAATAAATAGAAACCTTGATCGTGATCGAGGGAAGTACATAGGAGGAGATAGAATTTACATTAAGAAAAAATTAGAGAAGGCAATCTGTGAGACCCCATTTAATAAAACCCATACATTCATGCATCCAACTAAAATAAAATCCAATCACATTGGTCAATAGTCCATAATCAATCCCATTTATTATCATACACATCACCATACGCATCAATAAATAACATTCATCTTATGAATAATAAACTTTTAATATATATATTGATATCATTTAATGGGCAAATTTAGTTAGTATAAAATCTATTTTGAATAAAAATAAACTCCTTTATTTTAATCCAAATTTAAATCAAAATAAAACTATTTTATTTTAATTTATCTAATTTTGAATAAAATAAACTATTTTATTTTAATCAAAATTTTAATCAAAATAAACTCCTTTATTTTAATTAATTATGGAATCCAATTCCATGTAAAAAAAATTATTAAAGGAAACACGGATTATCTTTCCTATTCACAAATAAACTCCTTTATTTTGAATAATATGAAATCTTATTTCATATTTAAATAAACTCCTTTATTTAAGGAAACATGGATTCTCTTTCCTATTCACAAATAAACTCTTTTATTTTGAATAATATGAAATCTTATTTCATATCTAAACAAACTCCTTTATTTAAGGAAAGATGGATTTACTTCCCTATTCACAAATAAACTCTTTTATTTTAGGAAAAATAAAATCCAATTTGAACTCCAATTAGTTATCATGGAATCCAATTCCAACTCTAATTAGTTAGCATGAAATTTCATTTTAAAATTAAAATAAATTTTTATTTTAATATTAAAATAAACCTTTTATTTTAAGATTAAAATAAACCTTTTATTTTAATTATAAAATTATTTAAAATTAAAATAAAACTTTATATTTTAATGTTAAAATAAACCTTTTATTTTAAAATTAAAATTAACATTTTATTTTAATTATAAAATAATTAAGAATAATATATATATATATAGTATATATATATATAACTATTATATATATATATATATATATAATAATCAATATATATATATATTATATAAAACCGTGCCTCAATCATGCTAACACTGCCGGATTTTAAAAAAAAACGTGAGTTAGGTTTGCTTTTTATTTTTATTTTTTTTATTAATTAAGCACGTCATCTTCCTGCCTTGTTCCTTTTTAACAAATGACACCTGCGTCCCTTAAAAAAAAACAGCAGCACGTTTTTTTTTTTTTTTTTTTTTATTTCTTTATTAAATTTTATACAATAAAATTATGCCCAATTAAATTGTTTTAAACACATATCAATATACATATCAAATTAAAACAATTAACAATTCGCATAAAGGTTTGACTTTGATACCACTGTTAGGTTTGTAATATTCAAGAAGCAATCAAATTGCATAAAAGTGCTAAGCGTGTAAAATCGAGTTTAAAAAATTTACAAACCATATACGGATCACCCTTTATGCATAATTATTAATTAAAGCGAAAAGATAAAGAATAAAATCATACCCTTGAAGATCGAGCTTCCTCAGGTACAAGTTCACCTCCAAATCCTTTTGCGTTCAATCTTGAATCCACCGGGTTTGGTTCCTTCCTTTGATCAACGTTAGCAACCCAAATGTTTGGCCTCTAGAGGTGATCCACCAAGGAAGAAGAAAATTCAAGAAGATTGGTATTTGGCTCAAACCCTAGTTTTCTATCTCTATAGAAAAAGGTGTACTCTCCCAACAATTGGAATTATGTCGTATGTTGAAAAAGTCAACAACAACTTGCCACCCATAATAAGACTCCTCTTATTTATAGATGTGGGCAACCCAGCTTAATAATTAAGGAATTTGGTTTTATTTAATTAATTAAATTCTTTTAATTAATTAAGCTCCCTAATCATAGTAGGGATAATTAATTAAACTCCTTTAACTAATTTTCCTTCCTAATCCAATTAGGAATAAATGAGAGTACTTATATTAAATTAATTCCTAAACTCTTTTAGAAATTAAAATAATAATAATTGTAATAATATTAATAAGACTCCTCTTATTAATTTATATTTAATATTTCTAAAATATTAAATAATAAATATTAAGCTATTTAATTTATTCTATCACCATAGATTAAATTAAATATACATAACATATTATTACGATTATGCCATTAACTTCTTAAATAATTATTCTTCCTTTTATGGTGTGACCCTTTAGGTTCTCCATATTAAACAGGTTGTGAATAAATCAATTAGAACAATTCTAATCTTATTTAAATAAATAAATTAAATAATTAATTTATTTAAATAAATAATATTTATTCTACAATAGGGATAAGCCTCCCTAGCGATCAACGACTTTCCAGATAATATAGATTTCAACATTAATCATTAAAGAACCTTTGAGTAAATAGTTACCAAATACAATTCAATCCTTCCACCATACAATGTCCCAATTAAATATAAGACATATGGAATTATTGTCAAGTCTTATTTTATTTAATTATATGTATTTCGACTCTTAAATGCACAACTCAAATAATGCAAATTAGAAACTCCTTTCTAATTTCATTTCGCGCTTGCCAAGGACTCTTTGGGTTGTCATTTATCGAATCACATAGGACATTTCTCTTCTTTTATTAGAAGTGGTAGATTCTTTATTGATCATACATTATCTCCATGTACAACTTATTATACCCAAGCATACCCTTTGATATACCCTAAGGGTCTTAAGGAATAAGTCAAAGTATAACTCAACATACACAAGATACTATGATGATCTCAAGTCCAAGGATTACTTAGACTACTATCACTACTGAGAATCCCCTATTGACAGTGCAAATAAAACTCCATTAGGTATTCCATAGCGAGCCAACGTTCGGTGAACTTATTCTCTAATAAGCACCTACATACTTGCTTTAGTGTCTCCACACAAATGATCATGAGATCAATCATCCTCATCCAATGAGCAAGCAACGTATGTACCAATCTATCCGGATTCACTAATCCCCAATTTAGTAATCCAATGATTGGGAACTATTTTAGTTTTAAGCTTTCTAAGAATTTAGATCTCATTAGAATGATCATCATCATTATTCTAAAAGCATTGCTTAAAACTATGGGTTTATCACATATTATAAAAACAAAGATCATGTAGATAATTAAAAGCCTTTAATAAATTAATACTTTTTATTAATAAATGAATAAGATTGTTACAAAGTATATGCTTTATCATCAAACATGATTGGCTTGTGTGCATACTACTTTCAGTTTTCTCAATCCGACAATAATTATGTTGTGGGGTCTACCAATGATTGTGCCATCGTACGAATATTCCCCGACACAAAGAATATTCCCCGACCAATCGAATTTAATATAACAACTTGCATACTTTGTAAAATTTATAAATTTACCCACAACTATAACATTATCTCAAATCCACACTATAATTTTGAAAAAAATATTTTGAGAAATTTAAATCTTTATTCATAAAATTTGGGGTCTCACAATCTCCCCTCCTTATGAAATTTTGCCCTTGAAATTTACGTACGTACCTGGTATGCCGAAGAGATGAGGATACATTGACTTCATTTTAGATTCTAACTCTTGAGGTATAACCCTTGAGTGTTGAATACGATCCTTCTTATCCAAGATTTTAACACGTATCTCCTCATACGTTAAATCTTCTGCTATCTCATCTAGTTTTAATTCAATAATGTGGTTCGAGTCATCCACATATTTACGTAACATCGATACGTGAAAAATGTTATGAACATGCGACATACTTGGCGGTAAAACGAGTCTATAGGCCACAGTTCCTACTCGATCAAGGATTTCAAATGGGCCAATAAAATTGAGGGTTAAAATTTCCTCTCTTCATCGATTCTTGCTTCTAGAATAACGCCCTCTTGAACCTTCTTCTTCACATTCATCAGCTCTGAGTATGTAGCTTGAGCGGCTTTAACTTTATCGATTAAAGTCAATTCTAATCGTATATTTGTTATCTTCACGTGGGTCCCTAGAGTCTTTAACTCTATCTTCATCATTTGTAAGTTATACGAAATGGGTTTTTGTGTTAACAACGTCGCACTCGTAAATGCATACGATCTTCTACTCAACGCATCAGCTACCACGTTCTCTCTTCCACAATGATATTGAATGGTATGATCGTAATCTTCAACAGCTCGAGCCAACGTCTTTGGCTCATTATACGTTTGTTTCGGTTGAAGAAATATTTAAGGGTTGAAGAAATAGGTTTTGTACTGGGGTTAATACAAAATTCGATTTCACGTTCTGGGGTAGGCCAAGAAGTCTTCAAGAATACGTCAAGAAATTTATTAACAATAGAAATATCATTCAAAACTGAGACCCTCATCCAAGACTTTGATAGCACATGTAGCCAAGGTTTCTCCTAACGGAGTTTCAATAGATAAGTCAAAATCTAACTTCTCCGGAGTCAAATTTAAACATTGAACGCAAGCAAAAGAGATAAAAGAATGGGCAGAACCGGTATCTAATAAGGTATAGACTTTGCAAAAAAATTATAATTAACTAACACGTTCTAACTTTGTTCGGGTTACTCACTTTTTGAGAAGTCACGAAAAACGCTCTTCTTGAAACTACCGACTTTGTTTTGTCCGTATCCGCCTTTGGTGCCACCGTCCCAACTGGACTTGACTTCACTATACGACAAAATCGAGCTAAATGACATTCTCTTCTTGAAATTTCCACTTCTATTATCTTGGCCATGATTACCACCGAAATGGTTACCATTCTTGGCATGATAATTTCCCCCATGATGGTCATCATTGTTCCGATGGCCGTTGCCACCGGTACGATTATTATCGTGTTGTTGGTCGTTACATTTTGGTTATGCTAACTCATTATTGCGCTCCAATAACTGAGCCTTATTCACAACATCTGAATATAAACAAATTTTATGAAAAATGAGGTATTGACGTATATCGGGTTTCAAACCTCGCAGAAACATTCGCGTCATTCGCTCCTCATTATCGACCAAATGGGATGCAAATCGGGATAACTTCGCAAATTTAACACTGTCACAAAATAAGGGTTAATTGACATATCACATATTATCCCTATACTCTGACCAACTAATTAAATACTAAATAAACTTAGGTAGGTCATACTAGCGAAGGAATTCCCCGTCTTTCCCCTTCTAGTTCTTATCTCACATCTCAGCCAGGGATCATATCCCTAAGATTTGATACCAACTGTGACGCCCCCAAAATAGGTATACATCAGGTATTCTGAGTCGCCATATACATGGTATAGAATACAAATATAACTTAATAATACAATTGTTGTGTAAAATACGACAAAACATAAATTAAGAGTTTTAATAAGAATATTATCATCTAGATAATATCCACACTCAAAGGAGTCCTCATTACATTTATTGTCACACTATTTAACAGAATAGTGAGGACTACTAATGCTATCATCTGGACCGTCACTCCGTTCCCCAACTAGTCCCTGCTACGTTCTCATTTTCTGAAAAGAACAATGAAAGCAAAAGGGTGAGCTCAACTAGCCTAGTAAGAAATATTATGACTAAGATAATGCAGAATAGATTTTCGTTAGCCTTCAATAGTGTTAAACTGATATAATATAACAAACATCAAGTTTAACTACAGCGGAACAAGCAATCCATTAAAAGAGTCAAGTAGAGAATAAAATCTACTATCTTTTATGATTTAAAAATGTTTTTCATCATTTTTATCGCTGAGACTCAGCTTAATAAATAATCCATATCATCCCTGCACTACGGCCAAGGATATTCATTAGTATCACAACCATAAATTATCCATGCACTACAGGCCAAGGATATTCGTCTATTCATCAATGGTCATGATCATGCCAACAACAGTCCATCAACGCACTACGGGCCAATGAGGACTTTTACCACATCATTTGTAACATTACTACCATGATTATACCGAATAATCCTCGGTCACAATCATATCAAGTCCATCTATGCACAACAGGCCACAGATGACTTTCAATATAATATAAGCATGAGGATGATGACAATGATATAAGAATCAAATAAAACAAGTTCAAGAATTAATTTATCCAGAATTCAATAACGCCCAAATTGTCAACATGATCTTCGCTTTGTAGAGTAAATATCAAGAATGCTCGTAAGAATATTTCCATGAAAAAGATCTTTGGATGAAGCGCAAATATCAAGGATATTCCACTAATTTCATGGAGTATAGAAGTCAAAGCTTTAACCAAGTTGAGTATAACATAATATATGAAAGCTGCAAATGGATTTTTTGCCGCCATGCAGTAATCACGCATACGAGATCATTTCCACAATTTAATAAGAAATGAATACTTAAGGGTCATTCACCATGCATGTGGTAATCACATAGAGCAAAGTTATTCCAACGAGAATAAAAAGAATGAAATAACAGAAGATTTCACCATGCATACGATATAATCGCACAAACAAAGTTATTCCAGATGAATAATAAATAATGGAACTGTGTCATGCATAAATGCATGTATATGATATTCCAATGTAATAATAAAGAATGAAATAACAAAAGACTTCACTGTGCATGCAGTAAACCGCGACAAACAGGTTATTCTAACAGAATAATAAAGAATGGAATAACAGAAGAATTCCACCATGTATGCAGTACTTCACATATACAGGTTATTCCAACATAATAATAAAGAATGGAATAACAGAAGAATTTCACCATGTATGTGGTACTTCACATATACAGGTTATTTAAACATAATAATAAAGAATGGAATAACAGAAGAATTTCACCAATATAGGGTAGTCCGCGTATACAGGTTATTCCAACAGAATAATAAATAATGGAATAACAGAAGTTCTCTTCATGAATTCGAAAGAAATAATACCCCTTACGAGTATAACAAATATATCCCTTACCTCAGAAGAAAGTGGGTATAGGAGTAGTGAAGTAGCAGAATACTTTTTTTCTTTCTCTCTATAGTTTCTCTCTCTAGAGTTTCAGTGAATTCGTAAGAAATAATGAAGGAATGAGATTCTATTTATAGGAGAATGGACTGAATAGTAACTAATTCATGAACGGTCCAAATTTATTTACTTTTAAAAGGACAAATCCATATTGATTTACTATGCAGTATTAATAAAATATTCTAATAAAACAAAATCTTTTAAATAACATATAATATATTCTATTTATAGTCTAATAAAATAAATAATTTTATAAAATATTCTATTTTATATAAAAGATTTTACTATGCAAATACTATATCTTGATCACTATGCTAACACTATGCATAATAAAATATAATATATTCTAATTATTGTTTAATAAAACAAATAACTTTATAAAAGTATTACATTTTATATAAAAGATTTTACTATGCAAAATACTATGCAGCAATTATACAAACACTATGCATAATAAAATATAATATATTCTAATTATTGTCTAATAAAACAAATAAATTTATAAAAGTATTATGTTTTATATAAAAAGATTTTACTATAAAAAACACTATGCATAATATAATATAATATATTCTATTTATAGTCTAATAAAACAAAAAACTTTACAAAAGTATTCTCCGCTTTTTATATAAAAAGCTTTTCTGTTTTATTACATTAATAATACTAATAAAATAAAATTTTTTTTATATATATATATAAACTTCCATGACTTCATAAAAAGACACTTCAATATATTTAACAACATTTATCATCATTATTATAATTCACAATATTAATTGACCAGGTCGTTCCTAAGAAAAAAAGGGGGCTTTCCAATAAGGATTTCTCCCTATTGGTGCGCAATTAGGTGACCAAACCTCTCCTTGACAGAACTTCTAGACATCATTAATATTGCAAATAATAATATTAATAACTTTGTCTTCTCAATTATTGATTTAATAATATATAAAATATCAACAATAATTGAATCAAATAACGTGAGATACTATATAACAATTCAGAGCAATAATTTAACAAAACCCGGTGACTTCTCACGTAAGCATCAATAATCAATACCGTGTGCTACTATGCAACCACGCCAGACATCGTACTTTTTACTACTGAGAGTAATTCAATAGTTTTAACGGTAAAACTTCCGCCGTTATTTTTATAAAAATATTTTTTTCATTTTCTCAATCCGATAATAATTCTGTTGTGGGGTCTACCAATGATTGTGTAGTCGTACGAATATTTCCCGACACAAAGAATATTCCCCGACCAATCGAATATAATATAACAACTTGCATACTTTACAAAATTTATAAATATTACCCACAACTATAACATTATCTAAAATCCACACCATAATTTTGAAAAAAATATTTTGAGAAATTTAAATCTTTATTCATAAAATTTGTGGTCTCACATTTATCACCGGGTATTTCCACAGTTAATGGTAAAAGTTTTGTCATTATTTTTATAAAAATATTATTTCTATCGCTTTCTATATCCGACATTAATTTCTTTAAGGGGTCCACCAATGATTGTGCCATCGTACAGATATTCCCTGATAAAATGAATATTCCTCGACCAAACGAATATTTTATGACAACTTGCTTATTTTGCAAATTTGTAAATATTACCCACAACTATATAATTATATCGAATCTACATCTTATTATTCAAAATAACATTTAGAGAAAATTAAATCTTTATTTCTAAAAGTTAGAGTCTTACAGTAATAAGATACTAGTAAACTATGAGTAACTAGAATTTGAGAACTTGCGTGAATACAAAGTTCAACTACATGCTCAATATAAAGTAGAGTCAAGAAACTTGCACAATATAGTTCAGAAACTTGCATAATTATATACATGTTTGCACAAAATAAAAGTAGTGTGTAAGGTTTAGATATTTGCCTTGATTGTTGCTTACTGCTACACAACTTAGTTCTATCTTTTATACAAAGACCTATCACTAATAAGATTATTCTTTCAATTAGAATAATACATCGTAACACATAACACTGCTATTTGCAGTCATCACATAGCTTAAGCACATTGTCACATATTTATATCAGTCATTAGAACATATACAGTCACTTATCAAGTCAAACAATATAAGTCCGGATTAATTTCGGTATCATTTTGGTGTCACAATTTCGTTATCGGATAATTATCTAGTTTATTTTCAGTTAAACTCCATTTAAAAGCTTCAATATTATTTTAGATAATTTAATTATCATTCATAATATCTTTCGGAAGCTCATAATAATTTTTAAATAATTATTATCATTTACCATGATTTTTAAAACATTAATATCATTTTTAAATGATTTAATTATTAACTAATCCCATTATCATTAATATTTAAATAATTTAAAATATTAATGAACTCCTTGTCAAAACATTAAAAGTTATTTATTATCACTTTCAAATGATTTTTAAAGTATTAAAATTATTTTTAAATAATTAAAATTAAAATTAAAAATTAATTATTTCATTTCAAAATATTTGAAGTTATTTAATATAACTTAAAATATTTTTCAAACCTTTATATCATTTTTAAACAATTTTAAAACATTAAAATCATTTTTAAATAATTTATTTAATATATTTATGAAATAAATTTTTTATCATTAATATTAAATTATTAATAAAATTTATCCCAAAATATTAAAAGTCATTTACTATAACTTCAAATATTTTTAACACTTTAATATCATTTTAAATGATTTTTAACACTTTAATATCATTTAAAATGATTTTAATATATTAAAATCATTTTTAACTAATTTATTTAATATAATTATTAAATAAATTGAATAGCATTAATATTTAAATAAGTTAAAATATTAATGAAATTTATGTCAAAATATTAAAAGTTAATTTTCATAACTTTAAATAATTTTTAAAACTAATTTATGAATTTTTAAAAATTATTTTCTATTTATTTAAATTAAATTAATAATTTTTTATTAAAAATGTCGTTAAAGAGTTTTTAGTGACAAAATCTGTCGCGATAAGTGTTCTTCATCAATGAAGAACAGCCTTGGTCAATGCCTTGGGGGGCTAGTTTGACCATTCATAACTCTCACCTAATGATGTTTCTGGGTATGAGAGAGTATCAATGGTGTTCTACTAGTGTAATACTACAAGTCTATAACATTTTATGGGTTTAACTATACCATATGAAGAAGTTATAAGGGGTCAAAGATGTTGTTAGACATGTTCTTCATTTTCTGGAATTTCCAGAAAATGCAAACAGTGTGAGGGGTCAAGTTGAGGCTATAATAAATTGGATTCTGGGCATGGTTTAGGTAATCCAATGTCACACTTTTGTAGTATACATGTTAATGTTCAAATGTGTTACACTTATCAAGTTTAACAATATAACAGAAGCAAGATGTGGTTTGGTCAAAGTACCTGCCAGAACATGCTCTTGAAGATTTCTGGAATTTCCATAAACTCATATTTTCCAGTTGGTCAACCTAGTTTTGACCCTCAATAACTTGGATTTTAGTTATGATCTAGGTGTTCTAGTGTCATGGTTTGGTAGTCCATATGTCAGAGTATAAGAGCTATACATTTTCATGGCATAATAACTTAACAACTGAAAGATCAAAGCTATGCAAAAGCTTGTCAGACAACTTCGTGGGTTTCTGGGTTTTCCAGAATTCCATTTTCATGACTGGTTAACCATATTTGACCATTAATTAATAACTTGAGAACAAGACATGATATGGACTTGATTCCACTTCCAGTTTACTTTCCTCATGACATACTATATCAATGATCTTGTTTTTCATGCATTTAAATGTTATCGATCCAAGGTTTATCATCATAGATCATCAAATAAAATATCATAGCACATATATAAACATCCAAACACAAAACCTAGCTACCTAAGTATATATACAAGATCTAAACTAGGGTAAGGGTTTATACCTTCTTGAGTAAAATTTTGATTTCTGCCCTTTGATCTGATCTTGGATAGTGTATGGGATGAATCTTACTTAACTTTTGACTGATTTTCTTAAGAAATTTTGTGGCTTAGGAGAGAGAAAGAGTTGGCTAAGCTTAGAAGCAAAAGTGATGGTTTTTCCTAACTTTAATCTTCTAAGTTTTTGATTCAATGAATATGGATGGTGTAGGCGGCAAGATTTGGTTGATTGGAATAGATTTAAAGCACATGGTGAATCAATAGTGGTGACTCGCCAAGATTTACACATATCTGTTACTTAAAACATAAGTAAAGGGTATTTTGGTTATTTTGCATACAAAAGGGTATTTTAGTAATTTCTTACATAATTTTAAGGGTAATTTGGTCATTTCATATGTTTCCCTTAAACTTTAACCCTCAGGATTTGCTAATCACCATTATGGTTTGCTAATCACCACCAAGGTTTAAAAATTAGGGTTTAGGGTTACTGATTAGGGTTTAGGGTTTATAAATGTGTAATTAGGGTTTCTAACTTAACAATTAGGGTTTCTAACTAATCGTTAGGGTTTCCCTAATTAGGTTTACAACCAATAAAATTTATCATTAATCACATAAAAAATTGCATATTATTCTTAAATACAATTTAAATTATAATTGTATTACTAATCAATTTCCAATTTGAATTTCAAATTAGGGTTTATAAATCTAACATTAGGGTTTTTTTAATTTTATGCTATAATTGATCAACAATTAACATTACTCACATATACCTTTTGCATATACATATCATACTAAAATACAATTAATATTATATTAATATTAAAATCCTTATTCAAAATCCAAATTAGGGTTTTGAACAATATATATCTTAACTTTCATTCTTATTCAACTTATAAAAATTAAATTGACTAACCTGCTTAATTCATATTGAATATTTTGAACATATTATGGATACAAATAATTATAATAATTAATAACATAAAAAAAATTCATTCGTAAAAATATAGTCGTTTAAAATTCCCGGTCCTTACATTCTCCCCTCCTTATAAGGATTCCGTCCCTAGAATCAGTATTACCTTACGTTTAAATTATTTTTGTCCTTAGATTTTTATTTATTAAATTTTTTATTGAATTACTACATTCTCCCCTCCTTATAGGATTTCATATTACAAATCCGGAACTGTTGCACCTCTTGATCCATTACTTACGATCTACTTGCACTAATTATGGTAGTTCCCAACGAAACTCAAATTCCTCCTTTAAAATCCTTTTAATAACGAATTATTATTATATTATAAATCTCTTCCCAAAATTATCTTTTGTATATCTATATTCAAGGGTTCCTAACGTATAAACGTACTTATCTTAACAGACTCATGGTAAAGATAATAGGTTATATCCAAACCAAGCATATATATTAATATCGTTGATCGGATTCATACCTGGAACTCCATCACCGGCTACTACTGTATCTTGAACCGTCATATTGAAAGTCCTCGCAGTTGGTTTGTTTGGTGGAGTTGGACCAGTTATTGCTAACGTTCCACTACTTTTCCACGCATTCACATTTCCCCCGTCTGCTCTCCTTTTCAGACAATCCTTCACCATAAATAAAACACCCACTATTTTTTCTTGGATTGGGGCAGTTAGGAGAGATGTGGCCGTCCTGCCCGCATTTAAAACACACAAACTTTCTATTCAGGCATCCCCTGAATGATTTTTCCCACAATTTGAACACTGCTCAACTTGTTTCCTTATACCTCTTTCCCTATTTTTGGTATTCCCGAAATTGTTCCAATTCCTTTTCCCACTTCCACTCCCACTGCTTCCTTCCACCTTGACAAATCCCTCAACCTTAACCTTAATTTTCTTTTCCTTATTATAGAGACTCATGGCCTCACTTCCTCTTTCGACTATGATAGCCTTTTCCAAGAGTGATGCAAAATAATTAATCTGCAGCACTGCCACCTTATTGTAGAGCAAGGGTTTTAGGCCTAGCTCAAACCTTCTTCCCTTCCTTGCTTCTGTATCCACTTGGTGCGAGCGAATCTAGCTAATTCATTAAACTTTGTGGCATATTCCGAAACTGTCATATTCTCCTACTTCAATTCTAATAACCTAACCCTCCATCCTAGCCTACATAGTAGACGAGAAGTAATTCTCGAAGAACAGTTCCTTGAACCTAGTCCATGTCACCTCTCCTTCTCCACCCCTAGTTTGATTTGCCTCCCACCAGAAATTCGCCTCCCCTTTCACCATATAGGTAGAAAAAGATGTTTTTTGCTCCTCCGCTACCTTAGCAATCACAAAAGCCTTTTCTATCTCCTTTACCCAAGTTTGGGCTTTTATAGGGTCAATTATCCCTCTAAATTCTAGTTGTCCTACTGCCTTGAAGTCTTTAAAGTTCGCCAATCGATCGTCTGGCTGATTTCCTACTGCTGGTATTCTATTGCACATAGTTTGAGCTATCGTATTAACAAAATTATACAATAGGTCTGGTTGACCTCCCGCATTGTTAACAGATTCTTCTGCTCTTTGGTTTCAATTTTGGTTTCGTCTTCTTGACGACATTATCTGGTTAATCTAAACCATAATTTATTCTGTAATGTTTTACATTCTATGCCCCATCGTATAAGTGTTAAGATATAACGTTTAATTTCAAACTCAAACAATCATGTACTCAAAATATTGGATTTTAAAAAACTCATTCTACTATATTAACCAATAATCAGATAGACACTTACTATCTTAATACAAAACTTATTTCTTTAATCAATATATATTCATATTCATTCAACTAATTCATAGTACTTTACATCGTATAACACATATCGCTATAAACATTCGTTATCCCTTTGTGACCACAAAAGTTAAGAATCACTGCTACAACTTATACAAAAGTGGAAATTATTAAATTAGACACATATACATATCATATACACATCATCTACCATACATATTCATATAATACTGATCCTACTTATTTCCTATTTTTTCTCCTTTGATCCTAGAAATTTTTTTGCCCGGTGACCTACCAACCCACATAAAAAACATGCACCTTGCTTAGGATTGAGACAATGAGGAGAGATATGTCCCTCAAATCTGTAATTGTAGCATACACTTTCCCCTTTCCTGCATACGCCTTCATGTTTCCTTTTACAATTTGTACACTCTCCTATTTTTTTAAAGTTTCCTTGGTTATAATCAGAATTTTCTATATCACGATCAATCATCTTTTTTTACCCCTTTTGCTTGGACCTGCACATGATATGATGTATTTGGCTCCCATCTGATCAATTTGAATTTTCAGTTTATCTTGTTCTTCCATTATTCCCATTAACAGCTTTTGCAATTGACTATTTAATAGTCTTTCTATTTCCCATAGCCTTTGTAGAGAAAAAACCATATTCTTCAAATTTTGCACTATTTATCAGTCTTCGAATCACTATCTATCAGTACCACCAGTTCTGGTTCTGGTACTACATTTTCCAATATGATCACCTCTTCAGAGTTACTTTCAATGTGAGCCTTTATTTCAGCTATTGGCTTAGATATTGACTCGGTTGGAGTGATTTTCTCCTTCTTCACGATATGAGAATCTCTTAATCCTTTTTTGTTAGGAAATTGCATATTTAAATTTGATGTAGAAAGTAAATAATTATGCTTATATGTAAAGTCCTTCAACCAATACATGTACAAGGACTTAGTGATAGGTCAAAATTGTTAGGATGATCTGTGCTTTAATGTTTATCATTCCGTAAATGAATGTATAGAAGAAAAGATCAAAGTTGTTAGGTTAATCTATTTTTGAGATGTAATAGATAAGCTTCAACGGAATTGTAGTCTGTCGAACCAGCCAAGAGATTGCAGAAGCCAAGACAGAATCACGTATCGTAGAGTGGTCCAAGCGTCTGCCGAGAAAAATCAAGTACCACAGTCTACTTTCGGAATCGTAAAGTCTGCAAATCAAGCAAGCAAAGATCGTAGTCTACCAAGTGCTTAAGATAAATCGTAGTGTTCTCCTCTATCAGTCCGGATCAAGCACAAATCTGGCAAGACACCACGATCATGATTGTAGTGCATCATATGTCTGCATCAGAAGCATCGAGCTTTGTCCATTTATTTAAGAATAAATTACAACAAATGTGGAATGGTTTATAGACATTGAGACTCTCGGGAGTCCCAATAACCTAACACTTATCCTTAGTATATAACAAAGAAACGTATTGAATAAGTTAATGAAAGTACTACATATCAGCTAAAAACACCTTTTCAAGTGTTAGGTGAGAAAATAATCTGATGTGTCAATAGGCCAGACGGCTGGACAAAAGATTTACATGAAGTCACCATCAGTGCTCAGAAATGTCAAATACATTTAATGCTTCAATGTATGCCTTCAAACAGACATATTTCAAAGGCATCTTATATACAAATCAGATGCAGATGAAAGGAGTAAGCAAGTATACAACAAAAAGCTGAAGAACACTCAACGCTCAACTCTACGATCTAGAAAGAAAATTTGCTCAGTTACTCAGTTCTTTAGAACACATGCTTAACAACAACTGAGTAGCACACCCCAAAGAACTCAACTCTCATCAAGTGTATTCCAAGTCTGCTGGACTTGAAGAGTTCTAAGTGAACTAAGAGGTTCCACGACTGTTGGTCTTGAAGGAATCTGTGAGATTCAAAGATTGTAAAGACATCCTTAGTGGATTTCCTACTCGAGGACTAGAAGAGTGGACTAGCACCCTTGAGTGCTCTGAACCTCTTAAATTCTCTGTGTCTTTTATATTCTTGCTTTAACTTCTATACTTATTATAACTGTCGGTTAACTATTAACTCTGTTTATCTTAAAGGGGAACAAACAAATCATATATTCCACTGAAATTGATTGACAATATATGACAAAGGATTTTGAAAAAGAATTTTTAAAAATATTTATTCAACCCCCCCTTTTGATAACTATTGTGCCTCTTGGAACTAACAATTGGTATTAGAGCAGGTTCTCTCAATCAGCCTACAAAGCTTGAGTAGATCCAATGGCACATCTATTAAGTGAATCAAAGACTGGAGGAGGCAGCAAGCCACCAATGTACAACAAAGATAAATTTGCCAACTGGAAAGTTCGTATGCAAGCATACATGGAGTCAATAGATGAAGAGTTATTTCAAACTGTCATGAATGGACCCTACATTCCAAGAAAGCTCGCACCAAATACAGAAGATCCAAACAAAGTTCAAATCAAGGTTAAAACTGAGTGGACTGACAACGAAAAGAAAGCTGTCCAACTAGACAAAAAGGCCAAGAACATTCTATTCCATTCTTTAGAAGATGATCTGTTCGAGAATGTGGTCAACATCAAATCTGCCAGGGAAGTATGGGAAGCATTGCTCATTATTCATGAAGGAACTAAAGAAGTCAGAGAAAACAAACAATCTCTTCTGATTTAACAATATGAAATTTTTTGTGACGCCCCCAAATTTAGGTACTTGAAACCCTAACTCGGTGCTTCACGATACCATTTCTATGAGCAGAATAATACTACTAATTATAACAACAATATATATACCAAATTTAATTTACATAAATCAGAGTCTAAATCCCAAGTACGCGACCTTTAAACATTCATTACATCATAGATAGTAAATATCATTGTCTTAATAAACTTTAACTATTACACAGAATATTATAAAACTCATTCGAACAACTTTCATTTCCCCTTGTTCTTGCCTGATCCTTCGGGTTGTTCATACTTAGCTGAAAACATTTAAATTTAAAGCAAGAATGAACATTTGATTTCCCAGCAAGTAATAACAACAATAGATATTAGCTAAATGAATTAAATGTTTTCTTTGAATGACACTTCTACAACAAATCAACAGTTGTCAAGTAAGCTGAACCAATAATAACAGCATATCAATTCTATATCAAAATTTTAAGACTACGTACTGGCTATAACTGGAGATTTATCGACAGACTATGAAAATGGTTTTCTATTTTTGAAAAGGTTAAACAGAACTTCATCTATAAACCATCATAACTTACAGGCACGGGGGGTGATCAGCGCGATATGCCCTGTATTGATCAATACTACATGTAAGAATGATATCATCATTAATTTTATCCGCCTTTGGCGCACAAATGTTTTCCCATATTTGGGATGTTCATACTTAGTCGGGAATCCGAACCAAAACAATCTAGTTGGATACAATAAAGTTCTATCTTGTCTAACAATATTTTTAAGTTTATGTCTAGCCGAATCAAATAGCTTAGACGGCTTTTAAGTCAACGTATACATACTGGAAATCAATAAGTATGTATCAACATGTGATTAAATACAATGATTATCCAAGTGGGGACACTTGTATAACCATATTTAGAAATTAACAAACTAAATAAATATCTGGATTATGCACTAATACTTTGTTGATAAACATTGATCGGATAATTTAAGAACTTGTATGAATATGAATACTTGGATATATAATCAATAACAATAGAGTTAATAACATGGCACAATAATATGATTCTGAAACTTTCTTACTCATGTCCATTGCATAAAGTAAATGCAAAGGTAGGATACTTGCCTGAACTGCTGCTTACAATAACGCAACTTAGTATTATCTTTTATACCAAGACCTATCATTAATAAGATCATTCTATCGATTAGAAATACGTACTATAACACATAGTACTGCTTATTGCAGTCAACACATAACCTAATCGCATTGTCACACATGTTTAACAGTCATTGGATCACAAACAATTACTAATACCGTCAAACTATCTAAGTCCATATCAATATCTAAAATATGTCGGTGTACCAACTGCTTTATCGGGTAATTATCGAGTCTAAAACTCTATTATGTATTTCAATGACTGTAAATATCAGTTATATTATTTTTAAATGACTTAAAATAATTTCTTTTATTAATTATTATAATTTATCATGATTTTTCAAACACTTGAATCATTATAAAATAATTTAAATATTAAATAATTCTATTATCATTAATATTAAATTAATAATGAAACCATTTCCAAAATATGAAAGTTATTTATAATAACTCAAAATATTTTTAAAGTATTAATATTACCTTTAAATGATTTTTAATACATTTAAAATCATTTTAATTAATTACCATTAATAATTTAAATATTAATGTATTATTTATCAAAATATTAAAAGTCATTAATTATAACTTAGAATATTTTTAATTCATTTATATCCTTTTAAATTATTTTAAAGTCAATAAAACCATTTTTAATTTATTTATTCAATATAATTATTAAATACATCAAACAATATTAATATTAAATTATTAATGAAATTTACTTTTAAAGGTTGAAAGTTATATTTTATAACATAAAATATTTTTAAGTACCTTAATTTCATTTAAAATGATTTTATAATATTAAAATCATTTTCAATATAATTTATTTAATATAATTATTAATCAACTCTAAAAACATTAATAGTAAGTAATTAATGAAATTTACCTTTAAATATTGAAAGTTATATTTTATAACTTCAAATATTTTTAAACTCTTTATTTTCATTTAAAATGATTTTTCTAATATTAAAAATCATTTTTAAATTAATTTATTTAATATAATTATTAAATAGATCTAATATCATTAATATTAAATAATTAATGTAATTTGCTTTTTAAAATATTAAAAGTTATATTTTATAACTTGAAATATTTTTAAATACCTTATTATCATTTAAAATAATTTTTAATATAATAAAATCATTTTAATTAATTTTTTAATGCATTTATTAAATAAAGTAAATATCAATAATATTCAAATAAATACTAATATTTATGAAAAATATGTCAAATTATTAAAATTACTTTTTATAACTTAAAATAATTTTTAAAATTAGTTTTGTAATTTTTAGAAATAAATTTCTATTTTTAAATAATTTTTTTGAAATTAATTAATTAAAATTAACTAAGTCTATCGCTAAGCCTTTGACGACAGAAAGCATCGCCTTAGGTTTTCTTGAGGCTCAAGAACATACCAAGTCAGTGTTCGAGGGGCTATGTTTGACCATGTGTGATTTACTGCATAAAAAGTTTCTAGGCTATCTATTAATCAATTATTATAGTATATATGTAATAGTACAAGTTAATAACAATTTTTGGACCAAAACATAACACATGAGCAAGATCTAAGGATCGAATACGTCTTTGTCGACGCGCGTTCTTCATTTTTTCATTTTGTAAAAAATCATGGCCATGGTCGGTCAATGCTTTTCATGGCCTTATATTATGAAATCTGTTCAGGTTATTAGTGTTCTAGACGTCGGGTTGTATAGAGTAACTAACAGGGTACATGAATCAAGCACGTATCAGGTTTAAAAATCATCAAGCAAAAAGATCTAGGCCACAGAAAATCATGTCAGAGTCTGTTCTTTATTTCTGAGTTTTCCAGAAATGAAGAACAGTTCGAGTGTGCTACTTTGGATCCTTATATCATGAGTTCTGAGTTAGATTTATGTGATCTAATACTTTCAGTATGTAGCCAACATGCAAGGGAAGAGATCAATCACATAAAATACACATAACATCAATAGAATCACAAGATCTATGTTTGTCAAAGCTTATCAGAGATCACGTTCTTGAGTTTTCTAAGTTACCCAGAAACTCAATCCGTGATCATCTGACCTTCTTTGACCAGCCACTGACTTCAACCCATTTGATGTTTAGGAGATTTTAAGGTACAACTATGTAGTCCATATAACATACTACCATTCTATTACAACAAAAAGAACAACACAACCAACAACTGACAGATCTGGGACCAATAAAATCCTTTTAGACACGATCTGTGCAAGATCTGGGTTACCCGGATTTTGTCCAGTCATGGTATTTCAACGGGTTTTGACCACCCATATCTTTTAATCTGGATCGGATATATGCATGATTTCAAGTCCAGATCAAGGACCACACAACATACTACATGTTAAAACATTTAAACAGCAAATTACATAAACAGGATGAGATCTAAATGGTATGACATTAGTTGTCAGACATTAAAAACAAAAATTTCTAGATTTTGTAAAACATCAAATTCGAGCCTCTAGATGTTATGGATCTAACATCTAGCAACCCAGATCATCTATGCACACTATAAATAACATGTTTTAACATAAAAACATAACATTTAACATGGCCTTCAAGATCAGATTTTAATTAGGTTTTTACCTTTTTATGAACAAGTTCTTGATTCTATGCTTATGATCTGTTTATGGAAGTAGTGGAGCTTGATTTTAGGACTGGTCCACTATTATATTTCGTGGGTTTGGGGTTAAGAGAGTTTGGCTAAGTGTAAGTGAACAAATGAGCTTTGTTTTGAGATTTTCTCTCTCTTCAATTTTTATATCTATTAATGCAATGAATTTGGCTGATACAAGGTGGCAATAGATCAGATATGGTTGAGTTTTAGAGCACATGGGAGATCTTGAGTTGGTGATTTGCCAAGACATGGCAAGATTTGCTAGCATTTATTTCAAGAATGGGACAAAAAGGGCATTGTGGTCATTAGCCTTAAGATTTTAATGGCAAGCTTGTCAATTGTCCCAACCCTTAGGGTTTGACCCTAAGGTTCCCTAAAAATTTGATTTTTGTAGGATTTCAATTTAAAGTTTAAAATGAAATTTAGTTTCTAAAATATACTAATTAGGGTTTTCCATCATTAGCGTTAAAACCAATAATACATATCATATACCACATAACACAGTGACTTAACAGATTTTAAAGTCTCATTAGACTTCGAAACTAGGGTTTATCGGTAATACTAGGGTTTTATCAGGTTATAATAAAACTGCTCCCCAGATTAACCTTACACACATAACATTCATATTTATAGCACTAAAATAAAAATAATAATATTATATTATTATTCTCATTCCTTAGTCAAAACCTAGAATTAGGGTTTAGATTCCATATCTGAATTATCTTGCACATATAACATTAATAAATAAGTTATAATAATTACTTAATTAGTCTAAAATAAATTCATATAATAAAATAATTATTATAATAAATCTATAATCATCTCATATATTATTTAAATAATATATAATCATATTTTCATAGAAAATAAATATTAAAAACATTTCTACTATCAAATTAATTATTAGAAGAATATACTTTATAATGATCAATAATTCTAAAATAAAATTATTTATAATTATTCGGGTAATAAATATATTCTCATTTATTACAAATATACATACACATTACTTGCCACATATTCTCATCTTTAAAATAAAAAAAAAAAATTTATACGTAAATTTTTGTATTTATTTATATAGAAAATATCGAGTTATTACATTCACCCTCCCTTATAAGGATTCCTTCCCCGAAATCACCGTTTTAAAACTCATACATACAAGGGTAGATAGCATACACAATCATTGCAAAAAGATCTTGATTATAATTGATCAAACCGATCTTTAACTATTCAGCATAAAGCTTATCTATCTAATTATACGAAATTTTAATTTCTAAAAGAGCTCAAAATCCTCCTTCAAAATTTATTTATAAAATAATTTGTTATATGTAGGAAAATCATATATATACGAAAATAAAAGTTATTCGAATAATAACTGGATTTCCATTTCCAGCTGCCACAGTATCCTGGACCATCATGTTGAAGACTCTCGCGGTTGCTTTTGTTGGTTTGTTGGTTGTAGTCGGTCCTGTGATCGCCAGAGTCCTGCTGCCTTTTCCCGTGGTTACACTCCCCGCCTCCGTTTTCCTGTTTTGGACAATCCTTCACCTTATGCTCCATAGACCCACACAGAAAACACCCACTGTTCATCCTTGGATTGGGGCAGTTGGGAGAAATATGGCCCTCCTGCCTGCACTTGTAACATACAAATTTACCCTTCAAACACTCACCGGAGTGATTCTTCCCACAGTTCCCACACTGAACTACCTGCTTCTTTACACCTTCCTGTTTCACCTGAATATTCCTAAAATTGTTCCCCTTTCTTTTCTCACCCCTATTTCCACTATTACTTTCCACCTTCACAGCTCCTTCGACCTTGCCCTTATTCTTCTTCTCCTTATTCTAGAGGCTCATGGCCTCACTCCCCTCCTCAGCTATGATAGTTTTTTCCATGAGTGCTGCAAAAGTATTGATTTGCTATACCGCCACCTTATTGTAGAGCCAGGTTTTTAAGCCCAGCTCAAACCTCCTTGCCTTCCTAGCCTCCGTATCAACTTGATGCGGAGCGAACCTAGCCATCTCATTAAACTTTGAGGTATACTCCGCAACAATCATGTTCTCCTGCTTTAATTCTAGAAATTTCACCTCCATCCTAGCCTGCATGCTAGCTGAGAGATAGTTTTCGAAAAACAAAGTCTTAAACATAGCCCATGTAACTACACCTTCTTCTGCCTTAGTTTGATTTGCCTCCCACCAAAAATTAGCCTCCCCTTTCATCATATAAGTGACAAAAGCTGTCTTTTACCCCTCATCTACCCTAGCAATTATGAACGCCTTTTCTATCTCGTTAACCCATGTCTGGGCTTCTATATGGTCAGCTGTTCCCCTAAATTCTGGTGGTCCTACTGCCTTAAAGTCTTTAAATTTTGCCAAACGATTATCTGGCTGGTTCCCTGTGGCTGGTATTCCCTGCTGCATAGCCTGAGCTATCATGTTTGCAAAGTTTTGCATCGAGTCTTGCTGTTGTCCCCCAACGTTGTTGACATATTCTTCTGCCCTTTGATTTCGTGTTCGACGTCTTAGCGGCATTATCTGATTACATAAAATCATAAATTTAACTTACATTCCAAACTTTATTGTATAAGTTTAACATGTAACATAGAGTTTTATACAAAACTTATTCCATTAAACATAAATTCATATTCATTAATTCAAAGTACTTTACATATCATAGCACATACTGTTATCCCTTTATGACCACAAACGTCCGGATTTACGGCTTTGACTTATACAAAAGTTGGGAATATTATAGTACACACGCACATTATCAAACATACATAATCAATTACTAAACCTAATCTTTTATTGATTCTGGACAACCTTTAGCCCGATGACCTTTCAACCCACAAATAAAACATGCACCTAGCTTAAAGTCGGGACAATGATGAGAGATATGTCCCTCATGTCCGCAAATGTAACATATCTTTTTCCCTTTTCTGCATACGCCGTCATGTTTCTTGCCACAATTTGTATAATTTTCCATTTTGTTAAGATTCCCTTGGTTGTTATCAGGATTTCCTAAGTTACGGTCTTTCATCTTTCTTTTCCCCTTATTGCTTGGAGCTGCGCATGATTTGTTTCTTCTGGCTCCCATTTGATTAATTTGGATTTTAAGCTTATCTTGTTCTTCCATAGTTTCTATTAACGCCTTTCGCAATTGATTATTTAGTAGCTTTTCTATTTCCCACAACTTTTCTAGAGAAGAAACCTGGTTCCTCAGATTTTGCACTTCCGTTGATGGTTGATCAGCTCCAACTTCGGTGTCCGAATCACTATTTGTTAGTTCCACCATTTTCGGATCTGGTACTACGTTTTCCAAAATAACCACCTTTCGACGCCCCCAAAATAGGTATACATCACCCATCTTGAGTCGCCAAATACATGGTACAGAATACAAATACAAACATAATTATACAACCATCGTGTAATATACGACAAAACATAGCTGAGAGTTTAAAGAGGAATGTTGCCTTTTAGACAATATCCACTCTCAAATAGAGTCCTCATTACATTTATTGTTACACTATTTTATAGAATAGTGAGGACTACGAATACACCATCTCGGACCATCGCTCCGTTCCCCGACTAGTCCCGACTACGTTCTCATTTCCTGAAGAGAACAATAAAAGGAAAAGGGTGAGCTCAACTAGTCCAGTAAGAAATATTATGACTAAGATAATGCAGAATAAATTATCGTTAGATATCTACTATCTTCTATAATTTAAAATGTTATCATCAATTTTTATCGATGAGACTCAGCTTAATAAATAAACAACATCATCGAGTCATCCCTGCACTACGGGCCAAGGATATTCATTAAATCATCAATGGTCATGACTATACCGAATAATCCCTGGTCATAATCATACCAAAAACTGTCATTCAATGAATTACAGGACACTGAGGACTTTTACCACATCATTTATAACATTACAGGTCATGATTATACCAAATAATCCCTGGTCATAATCATACCAAGTCCATCTATGCATGTAAGCCAAAGATGACTTTCATCACAATATAAGCATGATGATGATGACAATGACATAATAATTCAATAAAACAAGTTCAAGAATAAATTTTAAAGATTTATAAATTAATTTATCCTGAACTTAATAATGTCCAAATTGTCAACATGATACTTCTTTGTGGAGTAAAATTCAAGAATGCTTAGAAGAATATTTTCATGAAAAGATACTGGATGAAGCGCAAATATCTAGGATAATCTACTAATTTCATGGAGTATGAAAGCCAAAACTTTAACCAACTGAGTATAATAGAATATATGAAACTGCAAATGAATTTTCGCCCGCCATGCGGTAATCCACGTAGACAGATCATTTCCACAATTTAATAAGGAATGAATACAAAGGATCATTCACCATGCATGTAGTAATCCACATAGGCAAAAGTTATTCCAATGTAATAATATAGAATGGAATAACAAAAGAATTCACCATGCATGCGATAGATCGCATGACATGAGTTATTCCCAAATGTAATACTAAAGAATGGAACCAGGTCATGTGTAATCCGCACCGACAAGATATTCCAACAGAATAATAAAGAATGGAACCAGGTCATGAATAATCCGTACAGACAGGATGTTCTAACAGAATAATAAATAATGGAATAACAACAAAATTCACCAGGCATGCGATAGACCGCACAGACAGGTTATTCCAATAAAATAATAAATAATGGAACCAGGTCATATATAATACACACGCATGTGATATTCCAATGTAATAATATAGAATGGAATAATGTAAGAATTTCACCATGTATACAGATGCCGCATAAATAGGTTATTCCAATATAATAATAAAGAATGAAATTACAACAGAATTCACGGGTGTACGCGATGTAAGCCGCATGCATAAAAGTTATACCAACAGAATAATAAAGAATGGAATAATGTAAGAATTTCACCATGTATGCGGTACTTGTGATGTAGATAAAAGTTATTCCAACATAATAATAAAGAATGGAATAACAACCCTTACGAGTATTGAAAGAAAATAACTCTCTTCATAAATACTAAAGAATAATACCCCTTACCATAGAAAGAAGAGTATTTCGACTGGTAGGGCGAGGATATTCTTGAAGAAAACTTATATTGTTTTCTACGCTCAAAGCTTCTTAAAACTCTAAAGAAATAAGCTCAAGATTATAGAAGAAGAATTCTTTGAATTTCTGGTGTAATTTCAATTCTAACTAAGCATCCTATTTATAGGAGAATGGAAAGGATATTATGCAATAAAATATAATATATATATATATATATATATATATATATATATTTATATATTTTATTTAAAATCTAATAAAACAAATAACTTTATAAAAGTATTACATTTTATATAAAAAGATTTTACTATACAAACACTATACGTAGACATTATGTAAACACTATGCATTATAAAATATAATATATTCTATTTATAATCTAATAAAACAAATAACTTTACAAAAGTATTCTATTTTATATAAAAGATTTTACTACGCCAACACTACGCAGCACTATGTAAACACTATGCATAATAAAATATATTATATTCTATTTATAATCAAATAAAACAAAATTGTATAAATAGTATTCTGTTTTATATAAAAAGTTAACTGTTTTATTACATTAATAATAATAATAAAACAAAATTCTTCATCATTATTATAATTCACACTATTAATCGACCATGTCGTTCCCAGGAAAGAGGGGGCTTTCCAATAAGGATTTCTCCCTATTGGCGCCCAATTAGGTGACCAAACCTCTCCTTGACAGAACTTCTTGACATCATTAATATTGCAAATAATAATATTAATAACTTTGATATCTCAATTATTGATTTAATAATATATAAAATATCGACAATAATTGAATCAAATAACGTGATATCTTATGCAACAATCATCGTAGTAATAATTGAACAAAACCCGAGTGACTTCTCACGTAAGCATCAATAATCAATACCGTGTGCTACTATGCAACCACACGTATTACTGTACTTTTAACACCGGGTGCTACTTCCGCCGTTATTTTTATAAAAATATTTTTGTCGTTTTCTCAATCCGACAATAATTCTGTTATGGGGTCCACTAATGATTGTACCGTCGTACGGATATTCAACGATAAAAAGAATATTTCTCGATCAATCGAATATTATATAACAACTTTCATACTTTTTAAAATTTCTAAATATTACCCACAACTATAATATTATCTCAAATCCACACCATAATTTTGAAAAAAATATTTCGAGATATAACCTTTGAGTGTTGAATACGATCCTTCTTATCAAAGATTCTAACTGGCATGAAATTCACGTACGTACCTGGCATGCCGAACAAATGAGGACACTTCGTCAGATTCTAACTCTTGAGGTATAACCTTTGAGTGTTGAATATGATCCTTCTTATCAAAGATTTTAACACGTATCTCCTCATACGTTAAATCTTCTGCTATCTCATCTAGTTTTAATTCAATAATGTGGTTCAGGTCGTTCACATATTTACGTAACATCGATACGTGAAAAACGTTATAAACACGCAACACACTTGGCGGTAAAACGAGTCTATAGTGTAAGACCCCAGCTTTTATAAATAAAGATGAATTTTTCTATAAATATTATTTTTGAATATTATGGAATAAATTTGATATAATGTTATAGTTGTGGGTAATATTTATAAATTTGCAGAGTATGCAAGTTGTTATAAAATATTCGTTTGGTCGGGGAATATTCTTTTGTTAGGGAATATTCGTATAATGGCTCAATCATTGGTGGACCCTGTAATGTAATTATCATTCGGATTGAGAAAACGACAAAAATATTTTATAAAAATAACTGGCGGAGGTGTTACCGTTAAAACCTGTTGAACTACCGGTGGTAAAAGTACAAGAATGTCGCGTGGTTGCATAGTAGCACACACAGATTGATTATTAATCTTACGTGAGAAGTCACTCACCTATGCTCAATTATTGCTACAAGAATAATCGTGATCATATCTCTTATATTATTGATTCAATTATTGTCACAAGATCATCTCGTATAATATGTTATAGTATTAAATCAATAATTGAGACGACAAGTTATAAATGATTAATAATTGTTGAAAGATTAAATATGTGTTGATGAAAAAAAAATGATTTGTGGTAAGTTTGATTATTTTATGGGGGCTCATATGTCATCATCTAAGAGTCTCTTCATCAATAGTATTTACCTTTCATCAATAGTAATTACCTTCGTCAATAGTAATTACCTTGTGAATAGTATTTACCTTCATCAATAGTAATTACCTTCGTCAATAGTAATTACCCTTGTGAATAGTATTTACCTTCGTCAATAGTATTTACCTTCGTTAATAGTAATTACCTTTACCAGACGTCGAACCACTTGTCGTTTCACATTATAAAGCGCCGAACCACTTGTCGCTTCACATTACAAAGGCCAAACCCGATCAACAAGCCACTTGCCTTTTCACACAGAAGTGCTAAGCTAGAAATCTTCTATAAATAGAGGCCTAGGGCTTCATTATTTTCACTTAATTCATTCAAGCTATAGAGAGAAAGTATAGAGAGAATAAGAGAGAAAGAAGAAGAGTATTTTGTTACTACATCGCCGCAAAGATTCAATCTCCTACCAAATGTAAGGGTGTTATTCTTTCCTATTCATGAAGAGAACTGTTGTTATTCCATTGCTTATTATTCATTGGAATAACTCGTATAATGTGGTTTACCCTATACTTGGTGACATTCTTCTATTATTCGTTGGAACATCATGTCTGTGTGTTTTACAGGATTCGGTTAAAATCTTTATTATTATTTTGTTGGAACATCCTGCTCGTGTGTTTTACACCGGACCGGTTCCGCTCTTTATTATTATTCGTTGGAACATCACATCGTGTGTTTTACACCGAGGATCCTGCTGGTTTCGTTTTTATTATCTCGTTTGAATATCCTATATCGTGTGTTTTACACCGGATCCGGTTCCATCTTTATTATTCGTTGGAACATCCTCGTCTTGTGTGTGAATTTCACCGACTGGTTCCGTTATTTATTATTCTCATTGGAATAACTTCGTCTGCAAGGCGGTCTATCGCATGCATGGTGATTTCTTTTGTTATTCCATCCTTTATTATACCAAGTTGGTTAAAACTTTGACTTCTATACTCCATGAAATTAGTAGAATATCCTTGATATTTTGCGTTTCATCCAAAGATCTTTCATAGAAATATTCTTCCGATCATTCTTGAATTTTACTAATTTGGACGTTAATAATTTCCCGGATAAAATAATTCTTGAACTTGTTTTATTGAATTCTTATATCATTGTCATCATCCTCATGTTTATATTTTTTAAAGTCATCGTGGCTGTAGTGCATAGATGGACTTGGTATGATTATGACTGAGAGACTATTGATTGTAATCACGACCGTAATGTTACAAATGATGTGGTAAAAATCCTCGGTGGTCGAAAAGTGCATTGATGGACGGTTGTTGGCATGATCATGACCATTAATGAATACACAAATATTCTTCGCACGAGTGCATGAATAATTGTGGTCGTGATACTAAAGAATATCCTTGGTCAGAAAAGTGGGGTGATTCGATGATGTGGAATATTTATTAAAGTCGAGTCTCACTATAACAAATGATGAAAAACCTTTTAAAACCAAAAGATAGTAGACTTTATTTTCTACTTGACTCTTTTTAATGGATCAGATATTCACCGCAGCTTAAACCGGTTGTCTATTGTATTTTATCGGTTTAACATTATCAAGACTATTGATAATTTATTCTACATTATCTTAGTCATAATATTTCTTCTTGGGCTAGTTGAGCTCACCCTTTCTTTCACGTTCTCTTCGTGAAATGATAATATATAAATTTGGGACGAGTCTGGGAAACGAGTGATGGTCCTCAAGATAGCATTAGTAGTCCTCACTATTCTCGTAAAATAGTGTGATAATAATCGTAATGAGGACTTTTTGTTTGAGTTTGTATAATATCTAGTAGATTTATATTTGTATTTAAACTCACGATTTATGTCGTATTGCATACCTACGCTTATGTTAATAAGTTGTATTTAAATTCGCACTATATAAGTGGCGTACCCAAGATGGGTGAGGTATACCTAATTTTGGGGCGCCACGGTTGGTATCGAGCTAGGATATGATCCCCGGCTAAGATGTGAGAATAGTACTAGGAGGGGAGAGACGGGAATACCTTCGCTAGTATGACCTACCTAAGTTTATGTGCTATTTTATTGGTTGGTCGGGGAAGATAGGGATAATTTGTTACATGTCAATTAACCTTTTGTTTTGTGGCAAGATTCTCGAAAATGACATCCGAGAATGTTGAGAATAGTAATGGAGCGCAGCGATCGTTGATTCACCACATATCAATAATCGAGGATAATGTGCATCGAAGGCGACAATCCTCATGCAAACAACAACACCGACCAAATGACGAATGATCAAATGTTTAGAGGCTTTTATGCAATTTATGCAACAAAGAAAGTAGAGCGACTCTCGCCAAAACGTAGGTGGAAACACGGAAAACTCTCTGCTGCGGTCACCGCTAAACAATTTAAGGAGCTGGGACCACGGAGTTTAAGGGAGAGCCAAAACCACTTCTCGCGGAAGCATGGATAAAGCGTATTACCAAGATATTTGATGTCTTGGGATGCTCCGAGGAGCAAAAGGTTCCCTCACGCTTTTATGTTCATGTGAGAGGCGGACATCGGTGGGAATTCCAGAAACGACTCAACCAAATTGCATCAAGATATCTTGGGAGAAGTTCCAGAGTCATTCAACGACAAATACTTTCCCGAAAGTATTCGCCACATGAAGGAGGTGGAGTTTATCAAGTTGGAACAAAACAATATGACCGTGTCGCAATACGAGGCAAAATTTTATGAGTTATCACGGTCATATTCCACTTGGTGGATAATGAAGAGAGAATGGCGAATGTTTTTAAGAGGTTTGAAGCCGGGAGATACGTCAACATCTTATTTCTCATAAACCGTGTTTGTATTCGGGATGTTGTAAATAGGGCTCGATTAGTGGAGCGCGATAATGAGTCAACGCAACTAAAAGAGAGCAAACAAGAAAATTATAATACCAATGAGAATAGTCATCGAGGGTGGACAACAAGCGTGGAGGGAATCAACAAAGCGATATGGTAACCACTTCGGTGGTAATCAGGGCCAAAACAATAAGAATGGACATTTCAAGAAAAGGAGATTCAACAATGATGGAAAGACGTCAGCACTAGCACCCATTGTTAAGGAAGGAGAAAGACCACCTATCATATGCTTCAAATGCGGAGGAGAGGGACACATCGGCCAAAACTGCGTCATGCCGTCCAAAGCATGTTATAATTGTGGAAGAGAAGGTCACTTAGCTCGATTTTGTCGTTTACCAAAGACAAATTCAGCTAGGATGGAGGCACCAAAGGCCATTCCGTAAAAATTCAAAACCCAGAGTGCAAGGGAGAGCATTTGTTGTGACCTCCCAAAGAGCAAGGAATCGAATGAGGTCATCAGGTAAGCTTATCATAAACTCTAATGAAGTCTATACTTTATTTGATACCGGTTCTACCCATTCTTTTATTTCTCCTACTTGCGCCATCGATTAAATTTGACCGGAGAAATTAGACTTTGACTTATCCGTGGAAACTCTGTTGGGAGAAACCTTCATTACATCCAATCTGCTTATAAGTCTTGTTTGGTTCAAATCGGTACCCTCACATTACACCGTCGATCTTATTTCATTAAAAATACTTGCATTTGACGTGATTCTAGGATTGATTGGTTAACTACTTATCATGCAAAATTGATTGTTTTTCGTAAGGTTGTTAGCTTTCATATTCCTAATCAACCTATTATGCTAATTCAAACGACCAAACCATTAAAATCAATCACGGCCATCTCAAGCCATAAAGCTATTCGCTTATTGAAAAACGGATGTCAAGCTTTCTTAGCTCATGTCACGATTTAAATAAAATACGCCGCTTTTAAACGATATTCCTATTGTTAATAAATTTCCGACGTATTTCTCAAGAACTTCCCCGCCTACCCCAGAGCGTGAAATTGAATTTTGTATCGACCTTGAACCCCAGACAAAACCTATTTCCAAAGCCCCATATCGAATGGCTCCTATTGAACTTCGTGAGTTAAAGACCCAATCGCAGGAATTGTTAGACATTGGCTTTATTCGCCCTAGTACTTCTCCTGGGGTGCTCCTCGTGTTATACGTGAAGAAGAAAGATGGGAGTATGCGACTTTGTATTGATTATCGGAGTTGAATCATGTCACCATCAAAAAATAGGTATCCATTGCCACGTATTGATGACCTGTTTGACCGGATTGCAAGGAGCCAAATTCTTTTCAAAGATTGATCTTCGTTAGGATATCACCAATTGAAGATTAGAACCACGACATTCCAAAGACTCGGCCGTAACCCTAATGACGGGCATTATGAATTCCTAGTCATGTCCTTTGGATTAACTAATGCTCCCGCCGCCTTCATGGATATGATGAACCGAGTATTCAAGGAATTTTAGATCACTTTGTGGTCGCCTTTATTGATGACATCCTTATTTATTCCAAAAGCCGTGAAGATCATGAGCAACACTTGAGGTCGACACTCCAAAAGCTTCGTGAATATAAGCTTTATGCCAAGTTGAAGAAATGCGAGTTCGGTTGAAGAAGTAGCATTCCTTGGGCACGTGGTATCAAGTCATGGAATATCCATTGACCCAAAGAAAGATGAAGCTATTCAAAGTCGGGAACAACCTAAATCAAAGGATCAAGCACGTAGCTTTCTCGGCTTAGAATGGTTATTATCGGAGATTCGTGGAAGGATTTTCTCGAATCGCTATTCCATCGACTCAAATTTGACTCGAAAGATACAAAGTTCGGTTGGAGCGAAGAATGTGAGAAGAGTTTTCAAGAACTCAAGAGGAGACTTATTTCAAAGACTGCTCGGACAATACCATCCTGCTCTTGAGGGATTTGTCATCTACAAGTGATGCTTGAGCAAAGGGTTGGGATGTGTTCTTATGCAACATGGAAAAGTTATAGTTTATGCCTCATGACAACTCAAAGAATATGAGAGGAATTATCCTACTCATGATCTAGAGTTAGCATTTGTTGTCTTTGCACTTAAAATTTGGAGGCATTACTTGTATGGGGAGAAAGTGGAGATCTTTACGGATCATAAAAGCCTCAAATATTTCTTCACTCAAAAGGAACTCAACATGCGACAACGACATTGGCTTGAATCATTGAAAGATTATGATCATACCATCCAATACCATCCCGAAAAGCGAACGTGGTAGTGACGATCGAGTAGAAAATCATATGCAAGTACGAAAAAAGCGATATTGTCAACGTAAAGGCCCATTTTGTGTGACTTGCAAAGGATGGAGATAGAATTAAAGACTCTAGGGACGCATGTGATGATAGCGTAGTATACGAGTAGAACCGACTTTAATTGATAAAGTTAAAGTCGCTTTCAAGCTACGACACTGGAGCCGATGCGCGTATGAGGAAGAAAGTGCAAGAAGGTGCTATGCCGTAAGCAAGAATCGATGAAGAAGGAATACTTGAGTCAACTCTGCACTTTGTGTTCCTAACGACACCGATTTAAAGTATAATATCATGATGGAGGCGCATAACACACCATTTGCAATCCATCTCGGGAGTACCAAATGTATCATGATATTCGCCATACATTTTGGTGGAGCAATATGAAGAGAGAGATATACTGTTTATCTCAAGGTGTCTAACTTGTCAAGGAGTTAAAGCGAGCATCAAGTACCAAAAGGTCCATTCAGAACCACTTGAAATTCCGTAATGGAAGTGGGAGCACATTACCATGGATTTCGTTACACGGCCTTCCTAAGGTTTCTCAAGGCATTGATGCGATTTGGGTCATTGTTGATAGGTTGACCAAGTTCGCTCATTTCTTACCGATATTTAAAAACTTATACACTTGAACGTCTTGCTCAGTATGTACATAAACGAGATTGTAAGATCGCATGGTATGCTTCAGTATCCATAGTTTCGATCGAGACCCAAGATTCACTTCACGATTTTGGGTTAGTTTGCAAAAAGCTATGGGCACAGACTTTACGATTTAGCTCGGCATATCATCCCTCGACCACGGACGGACAGTTGGAGAGGACTATTCAAACTCTTGAAGATCTATTAAGACTCTGTGTCCTTGATTTCAAGGGGAGTTGGGACAAGTTCTTACCATTGGTGGAGTTTTTTTTCAACAACAATTATCAAGCAAGTATTGGCATGGCTCCATTCGAAGCGTTGTATGGAAGAAAGTGTCGTTCTCCAGTATGCTGGGATGAGGTGGGTGAAGCAACGTTGTTGGGACCAGAGTTGGTACGTATGACTACGGAAAAGATTCAAACGATCCAACAACGTATAAAAACCTCACAAAATCGACAAAAGAGTTATCCTGATCTTCATCGAAAGGACGTGGAATTCGATATAGGAGATCATGTGTTGTTAAGAGTTGCTCCATGGAAAGGAGTTACAAGATTTGGAAAGAGGGGAAAACTTAACCCTCGATTCATCGGTCCATTTTTAATCCTCGATCGAGTAGGGCTGTGGCCTATAGACTCGCTTTTATCGCCAAATATGTCTCCTCGTGTTCATAACGTTTTTCACATATCTATGTTACGTAAATATGAAAGACCCGAACCATATTATTGAGTTAGAACCGGACGAAATAGCGGAAGATTTGACGTATGAAGAGGTTCCCTGTTCAAATTTTGATAAGAAGGAACATATTCTACGCTCCAAGGTTATACCTCAAGTCAAAGTTTTGTGGAGGAACCACGATGTTGAGGAAATGACTTGGAAGTTAGAATCGAAATGAAATCAAGGTATCCTTACCTCTTCGACATACCTGTGTATCGCATTCTAATTTCGAGGGCTTAAATTTCATAAGAAGGGAGGTTGTAAGACCCCACTTTTATAAATAAAGATGAATTTTTCTATAAATATTATTTTGAATATTATGGAATAAATTTGATATAATGTTATAGTTATGGGTAATATTTATAAATTTTGCAGAGTATGCAAGTTGTTATAAAATATTCGTTTGGTCAGGAATATTCTTTTGTTAGGGAATATTCGTATAATGGCTCAATCATTGGTGGACCCCACAATGTAATTATTATTTGATCGAGAAAGCGATAAAAATATTTTATAAAAATAACTACGGAGGTGTTACCGTTAAAATCGTTGAACTACCGGTGGTAAAAGTAAGATGTCGGCGTGGGTTGCATAGTAGCAACACTCAGATTGATTATTGATGCTTACGTGAGAAGTCACTAAGCTTATGCTCAATTATTGCTACAAGAATTGTCGTGATCATATCTCTTATATTATTGATTCAATTATTGTCACAAGATCATCTCGTATAATATGTTATAGTATTAAATCAATAATTGAGACTACAAGTTATAAATGATTAATAATTGTTGAAAGATTAAATATGTGTTGATGAAAAAAAAATGATTTGTGGTAAGTTTGATTATTTTATGGGGGCTCATATGTCATCATCTAAGAGTCTCTTCGTCAATAGTATTTACCTTCATCAATAGTAATTACCTTCGTCAATAGTAATTACCCTTGTGAATAGTAATTACCTTCAATAATAGTAATTTACCTTCGTCAATAGTAATTACCTTCACAAATCAATAGTAATTACCCTCGTTAATAGTAATTACCCTTGTGAATAGTATTTACCTTCTCAATAGTATTTAATAGTAATTACCTTTACCAGACGTCGAACCACTTGTCACTTCACATTACAAAGCGCCGAACCACTTGTCGTTTCACATTACAAAGGCCAAACCAAATAAATCAAGCCACTTGCGCTTTTCACACGGTAGAGGTGCTAAGCTAGAAATCTTCTATAAATAGAGGCCTAGGGCTTCATTATTTTCACTTAATTCATTCAAGCTTATAGAGAGAGAAAGTATAGAGAGAATAAGAGAGAAAGAAGAAGAGTATTTTGTTACTACACCGTCTTAAAGATTCAATCTCCTACCAAATGTAAGGGTGTTATTCTTTCCTATTCATGAAGAGAACTGTTGTTATTCCATTGCTTATTATTACATTGGAATAACTTGATACTGTGGTTTACCCTATACTTGGTGACATTCTTCTATTATTCATTGGAACATCATATCGTGTGTTTTACACCGGACTTCGGTTAAAATCTTTATTATTATTTTGTTGGAACATCCCGTCATGTGTTTTACAGGGACCGGTTCCGCTTTTTTATTATTATTCATTGGAACATCTTGTCATGTGTTTTACACGGACCGGGTTCCATCTTTTATTATTCTCGTTGGAATATCCTATCTCGTGTGTTTTACACCGGATCCGTTCCATCTTTATTATTCTGGTTGGAACATCCCGCTTGTGAATTTCACCGACTCGGTTCCGTTATTTATTATTCTCGCTGAATAACCGTCTGCATGGGTCTATCGCATGCATGGTGATTTCTTTTGTTATTCCATCCTTTATTATACCCAAATTGGTTAAAACTTTGACTTATACTCCATGAAATTAGTAGAATATCCTTGATATTTGCGTTTCATCCAAAGATCTTTTCATGGAAATATTCTTCCGATCATTCTTGAATTTTACTAATTTGGACGTTAATAAGTCCCGGATAAAATAATTCTTGAACTTTTTTATTGAATTCTTATATCATTGTCATCATCCTCATGTTTATATTTTTTTAAAGTCATCTCGTGGCCTCAGAGTGCATAGATGGACTTGGTATGATTATGACAGAGACTATTCGGTGTAATCATCGACCGTAATGTTACAAATGATGTGGTAAAAATCCTCAAGGGTCAGTAGTGCATTGATGGATGATTGTTGGCATGATCATGACCATTAATGAATACACAAATATTCTTGGCACATAGTGCATGAATAATTATGGTCGTGATACTAAAGAATATCCTCGTCGAGTAGTAGTGAGGGTGATTCGATGATGTGGAATATTTATTAAAGTCGAGTCTCAAATTTATAACTTGATGATGAAAACCTTTTAAAACCAAAAAGATAGTAGACTTTATTTTCTACTTGACTCTTTTAATGGATCAGATATTCCACCGCAGCTTAAACCGGTTGTCTATTGTATTTTATCGGTTTAACATTATTCAAGACTATTGATAATTTATTCTCGCATTATCTTAGTCATAATATTTCTTATCGGGCTAGTTGAGCTCACCCTTTCTTTCACCGTTCTCTTCGTGAAATGATAATATAGCCGGGATTTAGTGGGAAACGAGTGATGGTCCTGAAGATAGATTAGTAGTCCTCACTATTCTCGTAAAATAGTGTGATAATAAACTGTAATGAGGACTTTTTGTTTGAGTTTGTATAATATCTAGTAGAGCGATATTTGTATTTAAACTCACGCTTTATATAAGTCGTATTGCATACAGCAGTTATGTTAATAAGTTGTATTTAAATTCTGTACCATATAAGTGGCGACCCAAGATGGGTGATGTATACCTAATTTTGGGGGCGTCACATATAGGCCACAGTTCCTACTCGATCGAGGATTTCAAATGGGACAATTAAATCGAGGGTTGAGATTTCCTCTCTTCATCGACTCTTGCTTCTAGAATAACGTCCTCTTGAACCTTCTTCTTCATATTCATCAGCTCCAGGTGTGTAGTTTGTGAGGCTTTAACTTTATCGATTAAAGTCGATTCTAATCGTATATTTGTTATCTTCACATGGGTCCTTAGAGTCTTTAACTCTATCTTCATCATTTGTAAGTTATACAAAATGGGTCTTTGTGTGAGACCCCAAATTTTATAAATAAAGATTTAAATTTCTCGAAATATTTTTTTTTAATATTATGGTGTGGATTTGATATAATGTTATAGTTGTGGGTAATATTTATAAATTTTGCAAAGTATGCAAGTTGTTATATAATATTCGATTGGTTGGAGAATATTCTTTTTGTCGAAGAATATTCGTACGAAGGCACAATCATTGGTGAACCCCTAAAAGGGAAGTATTGTCGTAGTTAGAAAACGACAGAATTATCTTTTTATAAAAATAACGGCTAAAGTGTTACCGTTAAAACTGTTGAACTACTCGGTAGTAAAAGTACAGTAATACGTGTGGTGGCATAGTAGCACACGGTATTGATTATTGATGCTTACGTAAGAAGTCACTCAGTTATACTCAATTATTGCTACGGTAATTGATGCATCATATTATTGATTCAATTATTGTTAAAGTATCATTTGCATAATATGATATATTATTAAATTAATAATTGAGACGACAAAGTTATTCATGTTATTAAATTGCAATATTTACAATGTCTAGAAGTTCTATCAAGGAGAGGTTTGATCATCTAATTGCGCGCTAATAAGGAGAAATTCTTATCGGAAAGCCCCCTCTTTCCTGGGAACGACCTGGTTGTTAAATATTGTGAGTTATAATATTAATGATGAATAAGTTCGTGTTGATTAAAGATGAATTTGATAGTTCCATTGTGTTGGGATTATTAGTGTTCGTAGAAATCGACATCTATTCCGATGATAATTGATGTCTAGGGGTTATATTGATAAATCGGGTAATTAATCGGATAAATGAGCAATTAATTGCTACTAATTCACATGCTTATATAACTATTTGTTCCCATGTGTGTACTATTGATTCACATTAATGTACTATTAGGGGAGTTGGTGCAAGATTGATAATACTTGCATGACTAAGTTAAAGATGGAGGTATAGATGGAGGTAATATACTGTTATTCGTATTTTCATATGATTATAACTATTGAATCACATGATTGAACTATTGATTCACATTATTTACTATTAGGGGAGGTGGTGCAAGTTTGATAATACTTGCAGGACTAAATTAAAAATGAAAGAAAAGTTGGTGGTATTGTACTGTAATTTTTCGAGCCCCAAAATGTGCAATTATCGAAACTATATTTTTCTAAAAATAGAAACTCATTCTTCCTTCATTTCTCACCAATTCAATAAAGCTATAGAGCAATTATTATAGAGAGAAATTATAGAGAGAAAGAAGAAAAGAAGTCTGCTACCTCTCTACTCCAGTATCCAGTTTCTTTCTAAAGTAGGGGGTATTATTTCTTTCGTATTCATGAACGGAGTTATTGTTATTCCATTCCTTATTATTTTATTGGAATAGCCTGTCTATGCGAAGTAACACATACATGGTGAAATTCTTTTGTTATTCCATTCTTTATTATTCTGTTGGAATATCACCGCTTCGGCGTGGACACTTTGACGACCGGGTTCCATTAATTATTATTCTATTGGAATAACCTGTTTGTGCGGTCTATCGCATGCATGGTGATTTCTGTTGTTATTCCATTCTTTATTATTCTGTTGGAATATCCTGTCAGTGTGTATTACGCCTAACCTGGTTCCATTATTTATTATTCTGTTGGAATAACCTGTCTTTGTGGATTACCACATGCATGGTGAATGATCCTTCGTATTCATTCCTTGTTAAATTGTGAAAATGATTTGTTTACGTGGATTACCACATGGTGGGTGAAAATTCATTTGCAGTTTCTTAATTTTTCGGACATTCAAAAATTCTGGAAAAATTTGGAAGGATATTATGATAAGTTTTCTAACATCTCCAACTGGAATCACAGAAAGAGGAGTTGTAGATTTTTGTATGGACTATTTTTAACAAAGCATGAAAAAGTGAAAAAAAGAGAAAAAGCTACTGCCCACAATTTTATAAGGACTGTTTTGGCCACTTAATTTGTGAGAAAAATTCCGGCCTTTTGGGAAATGGAAATATATGGTAAAAAGTACCTCCTGTCCAAAAATGAGCTCATTCTGACTTAAAATGAGCATGTTATGACTATTTTAATATTTAGGTTTTTCCGACGAAAAACGCTATAACTAGAGTTCTATAACTCCGATGAACATGAAATTTTAACTGGAATCTCATGTTAACATATGTAAGATCCTGCCAAGATTTGGAATTTCTAGAGTTAAACTTGAGGTAGCTAATTTCTTAAGGATTTAATTAGAAATTGATTTTTGAAAAATACTTAAGGGAGTTAAAAAATTATAAAAAAATACTTGTTGTATATGAAATATATGTATATATGTTTGGACAAAGGGAAGAAAAATAATAAGTTAATGAGTTAAATATGTTATGTGAAGTTGAAGAATTGGTAAATAGGATTTTAGGGCTTGAAAATCCTATATAAGGTATATGCAGATTTTTGATGAGGGATTTGATCATTGGTGATAAAATCTTATGAGTATGGAATTTTTGAATGATTAAATGCATTATTTGGTAAAGTGTGAACAATTGAAATAAATTTTTTATAAGTTTAAGAAGTGATTAAAATATTGTTATAATATTAACAATATTAGATTATGAAAGTTATTTAAGTGATGGCTAATATTTGAATAAATTTAAAGTCTTTAATATTTATCCTTGTTTTCGTTTGATTAATGCTTATATCATTATCATCATCCTCATGCTTATATTGTGATGAAAGTCATCTTTGGCTTTATGTATAGATGGACTTGGTATGATTATGACCAGGGATTATTCGGTATAATCATGACCGTAATGTAACGTAATGATGTGGTAAAAGTCCTCATTGGCTGGTAGTGCTTTGATGGATAATTTTTGGTATGATTATGACCTGAGGATTATTTAAGATAGTCATTACCATTGATGATTTAATGAATATCATTGGTCCGTGAAAGTGCGTGGATGATTCGATGATGTGGTTTATTTATTAAGTTGAGTCTCAGCGATAAAAATTGATGAAAATATTTTTAAATCATAGAAGATAATAGATATCATTCTCTACTTGACTCTTCTAATGGATTTCTTATCCCGCTGCAGTTAAACTTGATGTCTATTGTATTTTATCAGTTTCACATTGTTGAAGACTAATGATAATTTATTCTGCATTATCTTAGTCAGAATATTTCTTACTGGGCTAGTTGAGCTCACCCTTTCTTTCACTGTTATCTTCAGGAAATGAGAACGTAGCCGGGACTAGTCGGGGAACGGAGTGACGGTCCAGATGATAGCATTAGTAGTCCTCACTATTCTGTTAAATAGTGTGACAATAAATGTAATGAGGACTCCATTGAGTGTTCATATTGTCTAGATGACAATATTCTTATTAAAACTCTTAGATTATGTTTTGTCATATTTTACACGACTGTTGTATAATTAAGTTGTATTTGATTTTATGTACCATGTATCTTGCGACTCAAGATGGGTGATGTATACCTATTTTGGGGGCGTCACACTTTGTGTTAATAACATCGCACTCATAAATGCATACGATCTTCTACTCAACGCGTCAGCTACCACATTCGCTCTTCCACGATGATATTGAATGGTATAATCGTAATCTTAAACAGCTCGAGCCAACTTCAATGGCGCATTATACGTTCGTTTTGGTTGAAGAAATATTTAAGGGTTGAAGAAATGGGTTTTGTACTGGGGTCAATACAAAATTAGATTTCACGGTCTAAGGTTAGGCTAAGAAGTTTTCAATAATACGTAAGGAAATTTATTAACAATAGAAATATCATTCAAAACTGTGACACTCATCCAAGACTTGGATAGTACGTCACATCCATACCTATCAACTTGTCATCGTCATTCACGATGTTGCCTACAGAAAGTCTGGCTTCGGTGCATTACAAACAAGGAAGTCAACAACAAAAGGATCGGGGCTCTTTACTTATGGCTTGATATAACAATGATTAACTTTAGTGGTTTGGTTGCTTTAATTCACATAACAGGTTGATTAGGAATATAAAAGCTAACAACCTTACAAAAAGCATGATGAGTAGTTAACCAATCGACAGGTAACGTGAAAGTGTTGATTTGAATCAGCAAGATTTATAAAAAGTGGAGGTAACGAAGGTTTCTCCTAACCAATTTTCAACCAATAAGTCAAAGTCTAATTTCTCTGGGGTCAAATTTAAACGTTGAGCGCAAGCAAGAGAGATACAAGAATGGGTAGAACCGGTATCTAATAAGGTATAGACTTCACAAAAATTTATAATTAACTAACCCGTGCTAACTTTGTTTGGGTTACCCGCTTTTTGAGAAGTCACGAAAAACTCTATTCCTGAAAGCACCGACTTTGTTTTGTCTGTATCCGCCTTTGGTGCCACCGTCCCTGCTGTACTTGATTTCGGTGCATGACAAAATCGGGCTAGGTGACCTTCTCTTCCATAATTGAAACACGCTTTGGACTGCTGCGTACAATTTGGACTGATGTATCCTTCCCCTCCACATTTGTAACATACGATCGGCGGTCGTTCTCCTTCCTTAACAACAGGTGTTGATGCTGGCGTCTTTCTATCATTGTTGAATCTCCTCTTCTTGAAATGTCCATTCTTATTATTTTGGCCATGACTACCACCGAAGTGATTACCATTTCTAGCATGTTGATTCCCTCCACGCTTATTGTCACCGCTTTGATGACTGCTATCACTGGTATTATCATTTTGCCGGCTTCTCTCTTTTGGTTGGGTTGACTCATTATTGCGCTCCAATAACTGAGTCCTATTAACAACATTTGAATACAAACACAGTTTATGAGAGATAAGATATTGACGTATCTCGGGTTTCAAACCTCTTAGAAACATTCGCGTCATTCTTTCCTCATTATCACCCTAATGGGACGCAAACCGAGACAACTCGGCAAACTTGGTTTCGTACTGTGACACGGTCATGTTGTTTTGCTCAATCTTGATGAACTCTACCTCTTTCATGTGACGAATACTTTCAGGAAAGTACTTGTCGTTGAACAATTCTTGGAACTTCTCCCAAGTCATCTTCAGTGCGGCAGGTTAAGTACGCTTTACAGATTCCCACCAGTAATCTTCCTCTGCTCGCAACATGAAGGTGGCAAAGGGAACCTTTTGCTCCTCGGAGCATCCCAAGACATCTAATATCTTGTAGATCTGTTTTATCCACGTTTCCGACTTAAGTGGTTCTAGCTCTCTAAAAAACTCCCGTGGTCTTAGTTCCTTGAACTGCTTAGCGGTGACCGTCCGAGAGTTGCCAGTGTTTCCACCTGCATTTTGGACAGGAGCCGCTCTTTCCTGATGTTTCATGAATTGCATAAAGCATCTGAACATTCCATCGTTCATCATTTGGTCAGTGTTGTTGTTTGCATGAGGATTTTTGCCTTCCTGATGTAACGCCCCTGAAAATTTGGATTTTTGAGAATTAAATTTTTATTTTGATTATGTGGATTAAATGAATTTAATTATTTATTTATGGGAGTAAGCTAATTGAAGGTCGTTCTATGACCTAGACATATCAGGATGTCGTAGTATTTTGACTACGTGGTAGAATTAAAGTGTTTGAATTTCGAAGACGAAAATAAAAGCTTTCCGAGAAATTTTCTGAAAAATACTATTCACACATTTTTGCTCGGGAATTATTTTTGAATTTTTGAGAAATACGTAATGATAGAATATCGAGGTGAGATAGAATATCCAATAATATTTTAGTTATGGCAAACACAGTTTTTCGACTGCGGACTTAAACCTAACGATTAGGGAAAGTGATTTCCGAGAAAGAAATGGAATATGTATAATGAATTAAAGCTATGATTGTATAATACGTAAGTATTATACGAGGTAATGAATACAAGTATAATACGAGGTATTATATGAGTATGTATGAATGATGGAATGTTGTATATTAAATAAGTATACGAGTTGGAATATTTGAATTAATACGTAAATTATACGTTATAAGGCTTTAAGCCATATGTAATGGATTTGTTGAATTGTGTAGGAAATTGTAATTACCAATTGGGATAATAATAAAGCCCAATATGAATTAATGTTAAAGCCCAAATATAAGAATGGTTTAAGTCCAATGTAAATTAATGAACAAGCCTAATGTTTGTTTAATGCAAGCCCAAGTATAAGTTAAGCTAAAAGCCCAAGGTAAGAACCATGGATTATTGGATGATTAAAACTCATGGGGCAACCCATGGATGACCCAAAGTGATGGCCAAGTAAAGTACTTGGTGGCTATGCAAAGAAAAAGTTAAGTAATATCAAGTAAAGTTCTTGTGTGTGATGAACAAGCAAAGTGCTTATATGTGATGATTAAGTAAACTTAATGGCTAAGTGTTGTGATGGCCAAGTAATTAATTTGATGAGCAAGCAAAGAATAAGCTATGTGCTAAGCAAGTATACTTAAGAGCTAAGTAAGTGTGGTGGCCAAGTTTACTTAATAGCTAGGTAATGAATAGTAAGGAGGTGATTAAGGAGGTGGAGTGGATTTATGACCATTATACCCTAACTTAGACTTTCCTATAAATAGCAAGCTTAGTATTCATTTTGTTGGTTGTTCATTTCCTCCAACAAGTTGAGAGCTTATTTGTTAGAGAGAATAAGTTAGAAAAGCTAGAAAGCTAGTCTTCATAATTCAAGAAGCAAGAAGGAGAGTAAGGATTTAAGCAAGTGATCTTCATAGGTAAGAACTTAAACCATAATTTCTTTCTCTTCAATTGTTAGCAAAGAAGGTAGTAGTAGGACATGTATGTTAAGGAATGATAAGAATGATTAATCAATGGACTTAAGTCGTATAAGTCATGAATAAGTAATTCAAACTTAATTAAGTTATGAACTCATGAGAAGCTTATATGAACTACTCATATGTTTACCTTAATAAGATGGTATGATAAGGAGATGTGAGAATGATGATTAGAAAACATAAATCATTATAAGTCATGAGAAAGGAAGTCTTAAGTAGTTTATAGTTTTACAAGTTATAGACTCACAAAGAACAAGTAATAACTTATCATGAAAATAAGTTAATGAAGTATGTATGTCAAGATGTTAGTATGATTGATTGAATCTAGTTAAAACGATGATCAAATCATTAGTAATAAGGTTATGCCGGAATTCACGAGTTTGGACGATAATCGTCGAATTCGTGAAAATCTCGGAATGGAAGTCGAATTTTGATATTGAGCTTGGAAACATTAGTTTTCAATGGAGAGAAGTTTTATTTGGCATTATAGAGTTTCGGACTCGAGAATGACCAAATTCTGACTTAGAACGAAGGAATGAGCGTTGAACGTTCATGAACGTTTACCGTTTTCGTTAAAAATGGACTAATAGGTGAATTTTGAGCAAACGAAGTCAAATAGATAAAATTCTTGCATGAACGCATAGAGTATGTAATTTGTGAACCGTAGGCTTTTGAACGAGCCAATTCAGACTTATAACGGACAAGTTATGCGTCCGGGAAGCTCACAAAATTTAAAATTTGCAAAATTTTTCTAAGGCATAGAGTTGGCGCCATGATTCCAACCCAAGGCCAAATGGTGGTAATCGCAGATTGCCATAACAAATGTCGTAAGCATATCGCTAACTTCATATTGGCGGCATGCGAGATGCAGAGTTAAGTGTAAGCGCCATGTGGCTGATCCTAGAGTTTTGATAGACAAGAATGTTTACAAGTATAGAATGAAAGATAAATCATTAGTAATGAACTAAGGTGTTAATATAACATTGTTAAGGCATTGTTAGACACTTAATGTATGATGATTACAGGTTGTATATAAGTTAATCGAATGTGAATGTGAATGGTAAGAAATAAGTGTACGTAACCAATAACGATCGAGTCTCGGTTAGTGATGTGATAACATTAGTAAGCCGTGAAGAAGGATGATTAACTCGAAACGAGTTCTATTATTGAAGTAAATCCACATAAGACATAGAAGAGAAAGAAGTTGGTAAGAGTGATGTAAAATATAATGGCAAGTCGGAACCAATAGTAACAAATCTAGATACATGATTAGATTGAGAAGAAGGGTAAGATTCATTAGGAACCATGTATGTTCATTCATGACCTAATGTGGTATGTTATGTGGTTATGTATTGTAGAGACTGTAAAGACTGAAAGGAAAAGTTATTTTACTGTAGCAGACGTTGAAGGCAAGTTTTTCTTAAACGCTTGTCTAACCTTCATGTTAGCCAAGTTTTCTGTGATTCATGTTATAAGACGCATGAATTGTTTTATGAAAAGGTTGATGCCTATTTTACCTCAGCTAGACTAATCTTGAAGATTGATTGATTTATTTTCAAGTCTTTCAATATAGAATTGATAACGCTATCCTACGCCAATTGTTTGGTACGGATTCAAGGTAAGCCTGAGTATGAATAAACAAATGTATTTTTTCATCGATTATTCGATGGGCACGCGAGGTTGCCAAAACTTAAACGCACATACGTTTAAAGGATGTAGTATTGATCAACATAGAGTACTATGGGCTGATCACCCAGAAGTGCTCGTAAGATATGCCGGACTTACGGACTTAGTGTCGGGTTGTCCTTTTCAAAGAAATTAAGAAACGCTCATGGTCTTGAGCCAGAATTGATGTTTTACTGATTATTGTTTGTGACGCCCCCAAAATAGGTATACATCACCCATTCTGAGTTGTCAATACATGGTACAGAAATAACTACAACTTTATTATTACAACAATAAAACTGTGAGTTTGTATACAAATATTATCTTCTAGACAATATCTATACTCAGATAAATCCTCATCAAATTTATTGATACATTATTTTACAAAAATGGTGAGGACTACTAAACAACTCTCTCTAGAACTTTCATTCCATACCCCGACTTGTACTCGTTATATTCTCGCCTCCCGAGAAGAAAAATGGAACAAAAGGAAAAGGGTGAGCTCAACTAGCCCAAGAAAGAATATTATGACTAAGATAATATACAACAAATTATCGTTAGTCTTCAACAGGAAAAATCTAATAGAATACAATAGACAACAAATTTTAAATCAATATTCGCAATGAAATAATAATTCATTAGAAGAGTTAAGTAAAGAATGCAAACTACTATCTTCTATGTATGAATTTAAAAGTTCATCGCTCTATCTTTTATCCCCGTAACATCAATCAATATATATCCGAATCAAATATTCATCTTTGCACTACTGTGCCAAAGATATTCATCGATTGGTCATGTTCATCTAAACACATGTTCATCTTTGCTCACGGGCCAAAGATATTCTTCAGAAATCATTCATCTTTGCACTACAAGCCAAAGATATTCAATAATATCATCATTTAAGACTGAGGATGATGAAAAATATTTTTAAAGAAACGAATCCAGTGAAACAAAATGACAAGGATTAAGGATTAAGGATTCGTACTTTGTTTTATCCATGTCCAAAAATACCTCAAAATAATTATAGTGGTGTAAAATTCAAGAATGATCAAAACATGGATACAATCAAAGCTAGTATCCAGAATAGATATTTTGGACGAAAAGAAAAATTTTCATTTTTCGATGAATAGTGCCGTATTCGTGAATAGTACCGTATACGTGAATAGTGCCGTATACGTGAATAGTAACTCCGACACCAAAAGTTCCAAATTTGATAAAAAAACTTCAGATCAATATTTTAACATAATGATATTGAAGAAATAATATCATTACGAAAAAAAATAATATCCCTTACCTCACAAAGACAGTACTTCTAGTTGAAACACCGGATATAGGCTATGACTTGAACTTGCACCGTATAGCAATACTCAAAGTATACTTAAAATACTCACAAGAATACGCTCGATAATATAGAGAGAGAAAACTTCAGTTTCTGGTGTAATTTTCAATTCTAACCTAAGCACCCTATTTATAGGAAATTGCTTAGAACACCAAAGTAGAAAATTTAATTTAATATTATTATATATATCAAAATTCTTACGCCACTCTTGAAATCTAATTTCAGCTCAATAAGCACATGCCACCTTCTAGAAAAAGTAAGAAAAAATGTTTTTCTAATTTAAAATAATTTAAACTTCCAAAAATCAATTATTTCGGAGCTTCGGAACTTCAATAATTCACAATAAATAGCCCTTTTGTCAGAAAATTTTAATCTTACGACTTTTTATAGGAAATTCAATTCTCTACAACTTTGCAGAAGAAAGTTTTTCCAAATTCCAAAGAGGAATTGACCGAAATCCACAAACGGACGATTTTATAGGCTATAATCAAATTTCAGTAAATAAATGGGGTCCACCGACATGTTTAACATGTTTTAAACATTTATTGCAACAAAAATACTCTTCCTCCTCGTATACTCATATATCCCACATTCGTTGTAAAAATATCACCATTATTATATTATTAAAATATAATAATATATTTAAATGAATTATTTTATCAAAAAAAGATAAAATTTCAATTTTCAACAATTGTCACATTAAAATTTTCTCCATCTATATCCACATAAAATCAATATTTTTCTCATAATATGAATCAATAATTAATTATTCACAAATAATATTACGTAATCACAATATTGACAACCGTGCGGTTCCCACGAAAGAGGGGCTTTCAATAAGAATTTCTCCTTCATCGGGCGCGCAATTAGGTGACCAAACCTCTCCTTAGACAGAACTTTCTAGACATTGCCAATAATGTTATCTAATAATATTATTCAGATAATATGAATTATTGCTTCGATAATGAAAAAATATTGTGTAATGACAATTATTGAAACAACAGCAATATAAAATATCAACGCAACAATTATTAAATCAATAAAATAAAATATCGATCAAGAATTATCGTAACCATTATTGAGTAGTGCCTTCTCACGTAAGAATCAATAATTGGTGCAATACCTGGTGCCTTCTTGTGTGTTAACCACCGAGTATTTTAATAAGATTAATTGTGAATAACTACGCCAAGTTATTTTTAAATAACTTATATTTGTCGTTTTCTTCATCCAATCGCTTTTCGTTATATGGGGCCTACACATGGTCGCTACTGCCGCATTTAATATTCCCCGTTAAAGCATTTAATATTCCACGACCAAACGAATATTCCCAAACAACAATGAATATTTTATAACCACTTGCTTATTTTGAAATATTTGCATATTTTACCCATAACTATCCACATTAATCAAATCAACCCTTACTATTTCAAAATAATAAATAGAGAAAATTAAATTTCATTAATAATAAGTTGGGGTCTTACAACCTCCCTCCTTATGAAATTTCGTCCTCGAAATTGACGACGTGACGCACTGGTGTTTCAAAAGGTGAGGATACCTCGCTTTCATTTCCGCTTTCCAATTCCTCGTGTCATTTCCTCTATAGCATGATTCCTCCACAAAACTTTAACTTATGGTATGACCTTTGCGCGTAGGACATGCTCCTTCCTATCCAAGATCTTGACAGGTACCTCCTCATACGTTAAGTCTTCGGCTATTTCGTCCGGTTCTAACTCTATAACGTGGTTCGGATCTTTCACATATTTATTTAAGTACGAGATATGAAACACATTATGAACACGAGACATACTCTTGAGGTAATGCAAGTCTATAGGCTACATTTCCTACTCGGTCAAGAATTTGAAATGGACCAATAAATCGTGGATTGAGCTTTCCTCTCTTCCCAAATCTTGTAACTCCCTTCCATGGAGCAACTCACAACAATACATGATCCCCTATACTAAATTCCACGTCCTTTCGATGAAGATCCGCATAACTCTTTTGTCGATCTTGTACCGTTTCTATACGTTGTCGAATCATTTGGATCTTTTCGGTAGTCATACGTACTAACTCGGGTCCCAACAATGTTGCTTCACCCACCTCATCCCAACATATTGGAGAGCGACACTTTCATCCATATAATGCTTCAAATGGAGCCACACCTATACTTGCCTGATAACTGTTATTGTAGGAGAATTCTACCAATGGTAAATACTTATCCCAACTGCCCTTGAAGTCTAGGACACAGAGTCCTAATAGATCTTCAAGAGTTTGAATAGTCCTCTCTGATTGTCCGTCTGTTTGAGGATGGTATGCCGAACTGAATCATAAATCCGTGCCCATAGCTTTTTGCAAGTTAACCCAAAATCTTGAAGTGAATCTTGGGTCACGATCTGAAACTATGGATACTAGCATGCCATGTAACCTCACAATCCCATTTACATATATACTAGCAAGACGCTCAAGGAATAAGTCTCTCAGACGGCAAGAAATGAGCAGACTTGGTTAATCTATCAACAATAACCCAAATAGCATTGATGCCTTGAGAAACCGTAGGAAGACCCGTAACGAAATCCATGATAATGTGTTCCCACTTCCATTTTGGAATCTCAAGTGGTTGCAACGGACCCTTAGGTACTAGATGCTCCGCCTTTACACGTTGACAAGTTAAACACATTGAGATAAACTTTGCAATCTCTCTCTTCATATTGTTCCACCAAAATGTATGGCGAAGATCACGATACATTTTAGTACTTCCGAGGATGGATTGCAAAATGTGTATGTGTGCCTCCATCATAATCTTGTACTTCAAATCGTGAGTCGTTAGGGACACAAAGTGGAGTGGACTCAAGTATTCCTTCTTCATTAATTCTCGCTAGGAATAGCTTCTTCTTGTACTTTCTTCTTCATAATGATCACTCAAGGGCCGGTGGCTCGAGCAACCTTAACTTTTTCTATTAAAGTTGGCTCTACGCTGTGATACTTGACATCATCGCACTCATTCCTCAGATATGATCTTCTACTCAACGCGTCACCTACCACGCTCGCTTTTCCGAGATGGTATGAATAGTGTGGTCGTAGTCTTTCAATAGCTCGAGCCAACGTCATTGCCGCCGCATGTTGAGTTCTTTTGAGTGAAGAAATATTTAAGGCTTTTATGGTCTGAATATATCTCAACTTTCTCCCCATATAGATAGTGCCTCCATATCTTTAGCGCGAAAATGACTGCTGCCAACTCTAGATCATGAGTAGGATAATTCCTCTCATATTCTTTAAGTTGTCGCGAGGCATAGGCTATGACTTTTTCACGTTGCATGAGAACACATCCTAATCCTTTGCCTTAAGCATCGCTGTAGATAACAAATCCATCCGAACCAGATGGTATTGTTAGAACAGGTGCCGAAATAAGTCTCCTCTTAATCTCTTGGAAATTCTTCTCGCATTCTTCGCTCCAAACGAATTTTGTATCCTTCTGAGTTAGCTGAGTTAATGGAGTAGCGATTCAAGAAAACCCTTCCACGAATCTCCGATAATAACCAACTAGACCCGTAAAGCTACGTGACTTTGGCCACCGACTTTTGGTTGTTCTAACTTTGTATTGCTTCAATCTTCGCGGGTCCACGGATACTCCATGTTTTGACACCACGTGCCCAAGAAATGCTACTTCCTCAAGCCGTAACTCGCATTTCTTCAATTCGCATATAGTTTGTTTTCACGAAGCCTTTGGAGTACCAAACTTAAATGGTGCTCATGATCTTCACGACTTTTAGAATATATGAGGATGTCATCAATAAAGACAACAACAAACCGATCCAAATATTCCTTGAATACTCGGTTCATCATATCCATGAAAGTCGCGAGGAGCATTAGTCATCCAAAGACATGACTAAGAATTTATAATGCCCATACCGAAGTTTCAAGGCGTCTTTGGAATATCCTCGGTTCTAATCTTCATTGATGATATCCAGAACGAAGATCGATTTTTGAAAAGAATTGTGCCCCTTGCAATCGATCAAACAAGTCATCAATACGAGGTAGAGGATACCTATTCTTGATGGTGACATGGTTCAATTCCCGATAGTCAATATTAAAGTCGCATACTCCCGTCTTTCTTCTTTACTGAATAAAACAGAGCACCCCAAGGAGATGTACTAGACGAATGAAACCGATGTCCAACAATTCTCGTAGTTGGACCTTTAACTCCTCGAAGTTCAATAGGAGCCATTCGATATGGGGTTTTAGAAATGGACTTTGTACCAAAGTTCAAGATCAATAAAGAATTCAACTTCACGCTTTGGGGGGTAGACCGGAAGTTCTTCAGAAATACGCCAGAAAGTCAATAACAACAGAATATTATTCAAATTTGACGTGTCTTTATTCAAATCCATAACATGGGCTAAGAAAGCTTGACATCCGCTTTTTCAATAAACGAATAGCTTTATGATTAGATATGATGTTGATTGATTTTAATGGTTTAGTTGCTTGAATTGCATACACGGGTTGGTTAGGAATATGAAAACTAACAACCTTACGAAAACAATCAATTTTGGCATGATGAGTAGTTAACCAATCAATCCCTAAAATAACATCAAAAGCAAATATCTTTAAAGAGATAAGGTCAATGTGTAAGGTAATGGTGCCAACTTGAATCAAACAAGATTTATAAATAGTGGATGTGATGAAAGTTTCTCCTAACGGAGTTTCCACAGATAAGGTCAAAGTCTAATTCTCCCGAGTCAAGTTTAAACGTTGAGCACAAGCAGGAGAGATAAATGAATGGGTAGCACCCAGATCAAGTAAGGTATAAAATTTGCAAGAATTTATAAATAGCTTACCCGTGATCACCTTGTTTGGGTTCCTTGCATTTTGACCGGTCACAACAAACGCTTCTTCCCTAACCGATTGACTTTGACTTTTCTCGGGACAGTCTTTTGAGTCACCGTCCCCTCATTGAACTAGGTTTTTGCTACCGTACAATCTCGAAAGCGATATGTCCTTCCTTTCCACAATTATAGCATACCTTGAACTGCTGTGGACGTTTTGACCGATATGTCCCTCTTTCCGCATTTATAGCATATAACCGGTGGTCGTTCTCCTTCCTTAGAACCGATTCTTTCACGCAAGACCGCGTCTTCACATGGTCGTTGTTATATCTCTCTTTTTAAAATCTCCTCCGACTCGCTTCTTCTATTTTCATGGCCATGATTACCACCGTAGTAGTTACCATTTTGTCCGTCTGTTTTTTCTCCTTGGTTATCATTATTTCGTTGATCGCTATCTCCCAGACGATCCTCGGTTATGGTCCCTCGGTTGAACATACTCGTTATCTCGCTTCTAACAATTGAGCCTCGTTAAGAACATCCGAATAGAGAGAAAATTTATGAGAAATGAGATATTGTCATATGCCGGGTTTCAAACCTCTCGTAAACATCCGCGTCATACGTTCCTCATTCTCCACCAAATGAGGTGAAAACACGGATAACTCGCAAACTTTGCCTCGCATCGAGACAACCGCCATGTTGTTTTGTTCTAATCGATGAACTCCACTTCCTTCATACGACGAACACTTTCGAGAAAGTATTTGTCATTAAACAGATTTCAAACGTCTCCCAAGACATGCTTTGAGTGCGGTGGATGGGTACGCTTCACGACTCCCGCCATGAGTCCGCCTTTGCCCACGGAACATAAAGGCGTGAATGGAACCTTCATTCCTCCGTGCATCCCAAGACATCGAATATCTTTGTAATTTGCTTGACCCATGTTTCCGCCATGATCGGATCTTGCTTTCCCTTAAATTTCGGTGGTCCCAACTCTTTGAATCGCTTGGTTGTGACAACCCGTGAATTGCTATCATTTTCTCCTATATTTTGAACACGAAGTCTCCTTATTCGATTTTGCATGAATCGCAAAAAGCTTCTAAACATCCCTCGCTCATCATCTCGCTTTCGTTGGTGTTGTTCACAGGAGGAACATTGCCGACTGTTGCACGCTCTCCTCATTGGTGAGTACAAAGCGTCTCCACGGTCTCATTTCCATTGTTAATATTCTCAGTCGACATTCTCAAATACTATCATAAAACAAGGGTTAATTAAAGAAATCAATATATCACATAATATCCTTATATCTTGACCAACTAACAAATAAGCTTAGGTAGGACACACTAGCGAAGGATTTACCTGCTCTCCCTCCTAATTCTATTCCCCGATCTCCACCAGAGATCATATCCCTAAGCTCGATACCAACCGTGACGCCCCCAAAATAGGTATACATCACCCATTACGAGTTGTCAATACATGGCACGTAAACAACTACAACTTTATTATTACAACAATAAAACTGTGAGTTTGTATACAAATATTATCTTCTAGACAATATCTATACTCAGATAAATCCTCATCAAATTTATTGATACATTATTTTACAAAAATGGTGAGGACTACTAAACAACTCTCTCTAGAACTTTCATTCCATACCCCAGACTGCACTCGCTATATTCTCGCTCCCGAGAAGAAAAATGGAACAAAAAGGAAAAGGGTGAGCTCAACTAGCCCAAAAAGAATATTATGACTAAGATAATATACAACAAATTATCGTTAGTCTTCAACAGGAAAAATCTAATAGAATACAATAGACAACAAATTTTAAATCAATATTCGCAATGAAATAATAATTCATAGGAGAGTTAAGTAGAGAATGCAAACTACTATCTTCTACGTATGAATTTAAAAGTTCATCGCTCATCTTTTATCCCGTAACATCAATCAATATATATCCGAATCAAATATTCATCTTTGCACTCACAGCCAAAGATATTCATCACCGGGTCATGTTCATCTAAACACTGCTCATCTTTGCACTACGGCCAAAGATATTCTTGAAATCATTCATCTTTGCACTACGGTGCCAAAGATATTCAATAATATCATCATTTAAGACCGAGGATGATGAAAAATATTTTAAAGAAACGAATCCAAAGGAAACAAAATGACAAGGATTAAGGATTAAGGATTAGTACTTTGTTTTATCCATGTCCAAAATACCTCAAAAATAATTATAGTGGTGTAAAATTCAAGAATGATCAAAACATGGATACAATCAAAGCTAGTATCCGAATAGATATTTTGGACTTAAAAGAAAATTTTTCATTTTTCGATGAATAGGTCAGATTCGTGAATAAAGATCAGTATACGTGAATAAGAATCAGACACCAAAAGTTCCAAATTTGATAAAAAACTTCAGATCAATATTTCAACATAATGATATTGAAGAAATAATATCATTACGAAAAAAATAATATCCATTACCTCACAAAGACAAAGATTTCTAGTTGAAACACCTGATATAAAGCTATGACTTGAACTTGCAACAGTATAGCAATACTCAAAGTATACTCAAAATACTCACAAGAATACGCCGATAATATAGAGAGAAAACTTCAGTTTCGGTGTAATTTTCAATTCTAACCTAAGCACCCTATTTATAGAAATCGCTTAGAACACCAAAGCGTAAAATTTAATTTAATATTATTATATATATCAAAATTCCTATGCCACTCTTGAAATCTGATTTCAAATTTCAATAAGCACATGCCACCTTCTAGAAAAAGTAAGAAAAAACGTTTTTCTAATTTAAAATAATTTAAACTTCCAAAATCAATTATTTTTGAGCTTGAACTTCAATAATTCACAATAAATAGCCCTTTTGTCGAAAAATCGAATCTCGTGTATTTTTATAGGAAATTCAATTCTCTACAACTTTGAGAAGAAAGTTTTTCCAAATTCCAAATAGAAATTGACCAAAATCCACAAACAGACGATTTTTACAAAGCTATAATCAAATTGGGTCAATAAATGGGGTCCACCGACATGTTTAACATGTTTTAAACATTTATTGCAACAAAAATACTCTTCCTCCTCAGATACTCATATATATCCCACATTCGTTGTAAAAATATCACTATTATTATATTATTAAAATATAATAATATATTTAAATGAATTATTTTATCGAGGAAAAGATAAAATTTCAATTTTCAACAATTGTCACATTAAAAATTTCTCCATCTATATCCACATAAAATCAATATTTTTCTCATCATATGAATCAATAATTAATTATTCACAAATAATATTACAGAATCACAATATTTGACAACTGTGCAGCCTCAGGAAAGAGGTGGCTTTCCAATAAGAATTTCTCCTTCTTTGAAGCGCAATTAGTGACCAAACCTCTCCTTAGACAGAACTTTCTAGACATTGCCAATAATGTTATCTAATAATATTATTCAGATAATATGAATTATTGCTTCGATAATGAAAAATACTATGTAATGACAATTATTGAAACAACGGCAATATAAAATATCAACGCAAAACAATTATTAAATCAATAAAATAAAATATCGATCAAGAATTATCGTAACCATTATCGAGTAGTGCCTTTCACGTAAGAATCAATAATTGGTGCAATACTGGCGTAGCTACCGTGTGTTAACCACCGAGTATTTTAATAAGATTAATCTGTGAATAACTACGCCGTTATTTTTTAACAACTTATATTTATCGTTTTCTTCATCCAATCGCTTTTTCGTTATGGGGCCCACACACGGTCGCAGCTGCATCGCATTTAATATTCACCGACGAAGACGAATATTCCACGACCAAACGAATATTCCCCGACAACAATGAATATTTTATAACCACTTGCTTATTTTGAAATATTTGCGTATTTTACCCATAACTATCCACATTAATCAAATCAACCCTTACTATTTCAAAATAATAAATAGAGAAAAATAAATTTCATTAATAATAAGTTGGGGTCTTACGTTGTTGTTGTAAAACGTTTTAAAGGAAAAGAAGTGCTATTTTGAATTATCAATAGTACTTCATAACTATTGTTTAGTTATTGATGATATACGATTCCTATGTTTCAAGCATGTCGTTTAAAAGAAATTATTGTACTTACTGAGCTTGTTATGCTCACTCTTGCTTGAACCATATGAATGCAGCTTAGACCGAACAGACCGAAGGATTCGACAAGGATAAAGAAGAGGCTAAGGCTAACCTGTAGGTTACTTATGTATTAGTATAGGTTTGTAATGATAATATGTAATATTATGACAAGAACGAATGTAACGGTTATAAAGAACCTGGGGAATGTTAGTATTATTTTGGAATATTTATAAGACATATTCATTCTTTTGAGGCATTTCAATTGAATGTTTGTGTGAACTGTAGCACCGTGTAGCAACATATGTCGGGTTGGAAGAGACCCAGATTTGGGGGCGTCACAGGTTGGTATCAAAGTATTAGGTTATAAAACTTAAGGGGGGAAGAACCTTAGGCTAATAACCTCGTTAAGGAAGAAAAGTCTGAAGGAAGAAAACTCAAGCTTTACTTCAGTCAAATGAGTTAATAAGGTATTGAGGAAACTCAGTACCGAAAGATTTAAAAGATGGAAAGTAACCCTAAATAAATTAAATGTGATTTATGTTTATACTATGGTGTGTTATGTACTAATTAACATGTTATGTGTTATTGTAGGATGTCGATCGATAGCTTGATGTATAGAGATATACACGCGGTGAGCGAAGAAGTTGTGAGCAGAGTAGAGCCTGTACCTATGCCGGTGGCGAAGGTACCATTAGTGATTCTAGAGGAGCCGGAGATAGTGGAGTACTTTTTTGAGGAGGACTACTCTGAGGGAGATATGGATATAACATCATATCTTAGTATGATGGTCTATGAGGAGGAGGAAATGGAGGTAACATCGGTTAATACGGTGGTACCAACACTAGAGTCAATGCCTCTAGATGCAATGAGAGCATTGTAACTGGTAGTACTTGACAGGAATGTGCAACTGAGTACAGTTGTGCAGAATCAAAGTGAAGAGATTAATTATCTCTATGAAGCTAAGGTATCCGCAGAAGCAGATTTTGAGTCATAGCACGATAGGTAGGTGCTTATGATAGAGCATGCTAAGGTCTATAAGGAAGAGGTCGATGAGCTTCGTAAGAAACTAATTAAGAAAGACCGGAAGATAGCACGGATGTCTTACTTCCATAAGAGTGCTCATAAGGATTTCAAGCTTAAAGTTGCTTGTTATTCTATAGAGTCGGGGCAGACTCAACATACTATTAGTCGGGATACTGTAGCAAAGATTGCGAATGAGAAACACGAGGACGATGTTATGCATTATTAGAAAGCTAGAGTTATAAATATGTGCGTAGTGACGTAAAACCCTCTTCCGTATAACAGGGTAGTCTTTTTGTAAATCCCAATTTTTGAGAAGTTCAATTGCGGGATAGAAATGTAATAGACTTGGGCTATGTAAGAAAATTGTAAATATTTTTGACTATGAAGAAGCATTTGAATGTAATGAAGTTTTCATGTAATATGCTTTGTTATGGTATGAGTTGTTATGAGACGAATAATAACGAAGTAATTAAATATATAATAATAAAATTCTATTTAATCAGAAAATGTCGCCAAGGAGAAGACAACGTAATCAAGAAGCGGAATCACATAATGAAAATCAAGGGGGTCAAAACAACCCTATGCAAGAGTTCGTTAATTTATTAATGTATGCATTTAACTAAACTGGGGGTAGAGTACCTGCGGAACCTAGGTTAGCCAGAACGACTACCTTTAAAGAATTTAAAAGTGTAGGTCCGCTGGAGTTTAAAGGAATGACGGGCCCATTAGAAGCCTGGACATGAGTAAAGGAAATAGAAAAGGCGCAAAAGACTTCTTTTGTGACTTACATGATGAAAGGGGAAGCCAAATTTTGGTGGGAGGCTCATCAGGGTGGGGATATAATAGATGCGGTAACGTGGGAACAATTCAAGAAGGTTTTCTTCAAGAATCTTTTCCCTACAAGTATGCAGTGGAGGAGAGAAAGGCTCGTAGGTTGGAACAGGGCCTGAAACCCTGGCTCTATAGTAGGATTTTAGTGTCCAAAGTGTTTCCTATGGGACCATTATGGAGATGGTGATTATAGTGGAGGGTGGTAGTTAGGTGTTAACCCAATACCACAAAGAGAGGAAAGATAAGAGCAAGGAAGAGGGAGGAACTAGGCAGAGAATGCTAGTGGTAGTGACAATATGCCAACAATAAAGAATTTTAACTCCAGGAATACTGGAGTGGGACAAAGGGATCCTAAGCGTAGGATTGAAGTATGTACGACATGTGGAAAGACTCATTTAGGAGTCTGTCTGAAGGGGAAATCGATTTGTTATAACTGTGGACAGGAGGGTTATATATTACCCAATTGTGCTAAATTTAAGAAAAACCATGGTTGTTTTGTATGTGGGTCGTTGGACTACATGGCAAGAAATTTCCCAAAGAAGGGGTCAGAGAAAAGTAAAGGTGTTAGCAGTGGTAAGTTAGCCATGATGCGGTTGCATCAGCGGATTTAGTAGTAGGTATCATTCTGGTTAATACAATGAATGCTTATGTGCTGTTTGATTGGAGTGCTACTTTTCTTTTATAGCATGAGAGTTTGCTAAGTGATTAAGTTCATTCTCGGAAGTGATTATAAATACCTTTATATGTTAAGGTAGAGAATGGGGAAATAACTTTTGTTAATTATATTCGTGGAAATGGCTTCATGAATAAGGAATGTAAGCAAGTATCGGTAGATAAGTACCGATAAAGTTGAGAGAATTTGAAGTAATTCTCGGTATAAATGAGTTAATTAATCATAGAACTTTAATAAATTGTTAGAATAAAAGTTTGAATCTTCAGTTTTCTAAGTAACCCAAGGTAGTATTTTATGGTAATAAAATACCGCGACGCTCTTGTTATCTAACCATAACGCAAGGTAGGAGGATGTTAAAGAAGAGGATGAGTCGTTACGGTTACGTATCGACTATAGTAATAGGAGTAAGTTAACGGTTAAGAATAAATACCATGGCCCAGGATCAATGATCTATTTGATCAGTTGAAGAGGGCAAAAAAATTTTCTAAGATAGATTTGCGTACGGGGTATAGTCGAATGAAAGTAAGGAAGAAGGAGGAGGTACCTAATACAACATTTAGAAATTGTTATAGTTATGATGAGTTTCTGGTTATGTCGCTTGGGTTAACTAATGTGCGAAAGTTAGACTTTTCGCAATGGGTGCCGAGCAAGTCGGTGGAAAATTAATAGGTACTCTTGTGAGGTGCTATGGTTGAAAGTACCATTAGCATCACAGAGTGTTCAAATAATATTTGGATGAGGGTGTCGTAATGATCATTGGTGATATTCTAGTCTAATTTAAGACGTTAGAAGATCACGCTGAACATTTAGAGATAGTGTGAGAAACACTACGGAGGGAAAAGTTGGATATGGAATTCACTACGTGTGAATTATAGCTTAAAGAGATAGACAAAATTTGTTATTGAGAAGTATGTTGGGAATGAGAAGTGTGAAAATAGTTTTTAGGAGCTAAAAGGAAGATTAAGTGAGGCATTTATACTGTCTTTATCAAATGATACGGGGAATTTTGTAGTGTATCTCGATGTTTAGCAGAAATGGCGAGATTGCGTGCTCATGTAGCATGGCAAAGTCATTGTGTATGCATCACGCCAGTTAAAGGATTATAAGGAGGTTTATCCTACTTATGATCTAAAATTGGCAGCTGTAGTCTTAGAATTAAAAATTGGAAGATAGTATTTATATGGGGAGAAGTATGAGATATACACGGACTCTAAGAGTTTGATATATATCTCCACACAGAAAAAGTTGAATATGAAGTAGAGAAGGTGATTAGAATGGTTAAGAGGTTACGACTGTGATATATTATATCATATATGGAAGGTAAAAGTAGTAAACGACGCATTAAGTAGGAAGGGTAGGAAAAAGCTATTGATGTTAACAACTTAGAATGAGTTAATGATGAAAATGTCAAAAAACGAAGCTAGAAGTTAAATTGCGAATTGAAGAGGCAGAAATGTTATTCACAACGTAGACTCAATCCACGATAATGAAACGAGTTAATTAAATACCACTAGGTAACGAGGAGTGTAAGTGAGTGAAGAAGAGCATGCAGGATAAAAAGAAGAACATTTATAATCTTGTTTTGAAGGAGGAATTTGAGTTTTAGATAATTTCAATTTAAAAGAAGGACTTATAAGAGGAAGATAACGTAATGTGTGAGTAAAGGTTTAGCTTCCAACTCAGAGTATTGATAGAAAGTGACAAGTCATATGAATTAAGATAATACCTTCGGAGAAGGTGAATTGGAGAAACCACAAAGTCGAAGAAGCATTGTCGGAATTTGAAATTAAACTGATGGAAAAAAAAATCCTCAATGGTGGATGTAGTGTTAGCGAGATTCTGGGGACAGATAAGGGGGGAAGAGTGTAACGACCCAGAAAATTTGGATTTTTGAAAATTAAATTTTTATTTTGATTATGTGGATTAAATGAATTTAATTAATTATTTATGGGAGTAAGCTAATTGAAGATCGTTCTATGACCTAGACATATCGGAATGTCGTAGTATTTTGACTACATGGTAGAATTAAAGTGTTTGAATTTCCAAGATGAAAATAAAAGCTTTCCGATAAATTTTTTAAAAAACACTATTCACGTATTTCTGCTCGGGAATTATTTTTGAATTTCCAAAAAATACGTAATGATAGAATATCGAGGTGAGATAGAATATCAAATAATATTTCAGTTATGGCAAACGCAGTTTTTCGCCTGCGGACTTAAAACCTAACGATTAGGGAAAGTGATTTCCGAGAAAGAAATGGAATATGTATAATGAATTAAAGCTATGATTGTATAATACGTAAGTATTATACGAGGTAATGAATACAAGTATAATACAAGGTATTATATGAGTATGTATGAATGATGGAATGTCGTATATTAAATAAGTATACGAGTTGGAATACTAGAATTAATACGTAAATTATACGTTATAAGGCTTTAAGTCATATGTAATGGATTTGTTGAATTGTGTAGGAAATTGTAATGACCAATTGGGATAATAATAAAGCCCAATACGAATTAATGTTAAAGCCCAAATATAGGAATGGTTAAGTCCAATGTAAATTAATGAACAAGCCTAATGTTTGTTTAATGCAAGCCCAAGTATAAGTTAAGCTAAAAGCCCAAGGTAAGAACCATAGATTATTGGATGATTAAAACTCATGGGGCAACCCATGGATGACCCAAAGTGATGACCAAGTAAAGTACTTGGTGGCTAAGCAAAGAATAAGTTAAGTAATATCAAGTAAAGTGCTTAGGGATATGATTTTTGGCAAAGATCGGGGAATAGAACTAGGAGGGGATAGACGAGTAAATCCTTCGCTAGTGTGTCCTACCTAAGCTTATTTGTTGGTTGGTCAGTATATAGGGATATTATGTGATATGTTGATTTCTTTAATTAACCCTTATTTTATGGCAGTATTTGAGAATGTCGACTAAGAATGTTAACAGTGGAGTAAATTAGACCGTGGAGACTCCTTTACTGACCAATGAGGAGAACGTGCAACGGGCCGACAATGTTCCTCCTATAAACAACACCACTGATTAGACGATGAACGACGGAATGTTTAGAAGCTTTTTGCAGTTCATGCAAAATCAGACGTGGGAGACTCGTGCACAAAATACAGGTGGAAATGATAACAACGCACGGTTTGTTATAGCTAAACAGTTCAAAGAGTTGGGACCACCAGAAATCTGGGGAAAGCCCGATCCGATTAAGGCAGAAACGTGGGTCAAACAAATTAGCAAGATATTCGATGTCTTGGGATGCACGGATGAACAGAAGGTTCTATTCGCCACCTTTATGTTCTGTAATGAGGCAGATTACTGGTGGGAATCTGTGAAGCATACCTGTGACGCCCCCAAAATAGGTATACATCACCTATTCTGAGTCACCAAATACATGGTACAGAAAACAAATACAATCTTTAATATACAACAAGAAAGCTGTGAGTTTTAATACAAATATTGTCTTCTAGACAATATCCACTCTCAGAATAAGTCCTCATTACATTTATTGTCACACTATTTAACAGAATAGTGAGGACTACTAATATTATCATCTGGACCGTCACTCCGTTCCCCGACTAGTCCCGGCTACGTTATCATTTCCTGAAGAGAACAGTGAAAGAAAGGGTGAGCTCAACTAGCCCAGTAAGAAATATTATGACTAAGATAATGCAGAATAAATTATCATTAGTCTTCAACAGTGTTAAATTGATAAAATACAATAGACATCAAGTTTAACTGCAGCGGAACATGCAATCCATTTAAAGAGTTAAGTAGAGAATAAAATCTACTATCTTTTATGATTTAAAAGGTTTTTCATCACTTTTATCGCTAGGACTCGGCTTAATAAATAATCCACATCATCCCTGCACTACGGCCAAGGATATTCATTAGTATCACGACCACAAATTATCTATGCACTACGGGCCAAGGATATTCGTGTATTCATCAATGGTCATGATCATGCCAACAACTGTCCATCAATGCACTATGAGCCAATGAGGACTTTTACCACATCATTTGTAACATTACGGTCATGATTACACCGAAAAATCCCGGGTCATAATCATACCATGTCCATCTATGCACTACAGGCCACAGATGACTTTCAACAAAATATAAATATGAGGATGATGACAATGATATAAGAATTCAATAAAACAAGTTCAAGAATTAATTTATTCAGGAACTAATAACTTCCAAATTGTCAACATGATACTTCTTTGTAGAGTAAAATTCAAGAATGCTCAGAAGAATATTTCCACGAAAAGATACTGGATGAAGCGCAAATATCAAGGATATTCTACTAATTTCATGGAGTATAGAAGTCAAAACTTTAACCAACTGAGTATAATAAAGAATGGAATAACAAAATAAATCACCATGCATGCGGTATTTCGCATAGATAGGTTATTCCAAGAGAATAATAAATAACGGAACCAGGTCAGGCGTAACACGCATCGACATGATATTCCAACAAAATAATAAAGAATGGAATAACAACAGGAATCACCATCCATGCGGTACTTCGCATAGACAGGTTATTCCAAGAGAATAATAAATAACGGAACCAGGTCCGGCGTAAAATGCACAGACAGGATATTCCAATAAAATAATAAAGAATGGAATAACAGAAGAATTTCACCAAGTATAGGGTAGCCCGCGTATACAGATTATTACAACAGAATAATAATGAATGGAATAACAGAAGTTCTCTTCATGAATATAAAAGAAATAATACCCCTTACGAGTACAACAAATAATATCCCTTACGAGTACAAAGAATAATATCCCTTACGAGTACAACATATAATATCCCTTACGAGTACAACAAATAATATCCCTTACGAGTACAACAAATAATATCCCTTACCTTATAAAGAAGAGTACTCCGACGGTAGGGCGGGGATATACTTGAAGAAACTTGCACTACGCTCAAAGCCTTCTTAAATGCTAAAGAAATACGCTCAAGATAGAAGAATAATTCTCTCTACAGTTTCTCTCTCTAGAGTTTCAGTGAATTCGTAAGAAATAATGAAAGAATGAGCTTCTATTTATAGAAGAATGGACTGAATAGTAACCAATCCATGAACGGTCCAGATCGATTTACTTTAAATGGACGGTCCAGATTGGTTTACAATTAAATATAATATATTCTATTTATAATCTAATAAAACGAATAACTTTTAAAAAGATTTTACTATGGAAAACACTTTCCAGGCACTATGCAAACACTATGCATAATAAAATATAATATATTCTAATTATTGTCTAATAAAACGAATAACTTTATAAAAGTATTCTATTTTATATAAAAAGATTTTACTATTAGCCTAATAAAACGAACAACTTTATAAAAATATTTTGTTTTATGTAAAATTTTTTATGTTTTATTACATTAATAATACTAATAAAACAAAACTTCATCATCATTATTATTATTCACATTATTAATCGACCAGGTCATTCCCAGGAAAGAGGGGGCTTTCCAATAAGGATTTCTCCCTATTGGCGCACAATTAGGTGACCAAACCTCTCATTGACAGAACTACTAGACATCGTTAATATTGCAAATAATAATATTAATAACTTTGTTATCTCAATTATTAATTTAATAATATAAAAAAAATATTGAATAATTGAATCAAATAACGTGAGATACTATGCAACAATTACTGAAGCAATAATTGAACAAGACTGAGTGACTTCTCACGTAAGCATCAATAATCAATATTGTGTGTTACTATGCAACCACGCGTATTCCTGTACTTTTAACACTGGGTGTTTCAACAGTTAACGATAAAACTTCCGCCGTTATTTTCATAAAATATTTTTTTGTCATTTTCTTCATCCGATAATAATTCCGTTGTGGGGTCCACCAATGATTGTGCCGTCGTACGAATATTCCCTGTTAAAACGAATATTCCCTGACTAATCGAATATTATATAACAACTTGCGTACTTTGCAAAATTTATAAATATTACCCACAACTATAATATTATATCAAATTCATTCAAAAATGATAATTATAGAAAATTCATCTTTATTCATAAAATTTGGGGTCTTACAGTACCCATCCAGCTGCACTCAGCATGTCTTGGGAGACGTTTCAAAAATTGTTCAATGACAAGTACTTTTCTGAAAGTATTCGTCATATGAAGGAAGTGGAGTTTATTAGATTTGAACATAACAACATGACAGTGTCCCAGTACGAGGCTAAGTTTGCAGAGTTATCCAGATTTGCGCCTCGTTTGGTGGAGAATGAGGAACGTATGACGTGGATGTTTCTAAGAGGTTTGAAACTCGTCATACGTCAATATCTCATTTCTCATAAATTTTCTCTCTATTCAGATGTTGTCAACAGGGCTCAATTATTAGAGCGAGATAACGAGTACGTTCAATCGGGGGACCACAACCAGGATCTTACTGGTGACAATAGTCATCAGAACAACGATAACCAGCGGAGAAAGAAAAATACGGACAAAGGCGGTAACCACTCTGGTGGTAATCATGGCCATGAAAACAGAAGAAGCGAGTCAGGGGGAGATTTTAAAAAGATGAGATTCAACAATGACAATGCTAAGACGTCGACACCAAAGAACAACCTGGTTCTAAGGGATGAGAAACGACCACCTAGTAGTATCTTTATAAATCGGAAAGAGGAACATATCAGCCAAAACTGCCCACAACAGTTCAAGGTATGTTATAATTATGGAAAGGAAGCACATATCACTCGAGATTGTACAGTAGCGAAACCAAGTCCAGCGAGGATGGTGACTCAAAAGGCTGTCCCAGAAAAGTCAAAGTCAACGTTTCCTAGAAGAGCGTTTGTCGTGATGGGTCAAAATGCGAGGAACCCAAACGAGGTGATCACGGGTAAGCTAATCATAAATTCTTACGAATTTTATATGTTACTAGATACCGGTGCTACCCATTCATTTATCTCTCCTGCTTGTGCTCAACCTTTAAACTTGACTCGGGAGAAATTAGACTTTGATTTATCCGTGGAGACTCCGTTAAGAGAAACTTTCATCACATCCACTGTTTATAAATCTTTTTTGATCCAAGTTGGAACCATCACATTACCTGTTGACCTTATCTCTTTAAAGATACTTGCTTTTGATGTGATTTTAGGGATTGATTGGTTAACTACTCATCATGCCAAAATTGATTGTTTTTGTAAGGTTGTTAGTTTTCATATTCTAACCAACTTTGTTGTATTTAATTCAAAGAACTAAACCACTAAAATCAATCACTGTCATATCAAGTCATAAAGCTATTCGTTTATTGAAAAACGAATGTCAAGCTTTCATAGCCCATGTTATGAATTTGAATAAAGACACGTCGGATTTGAATAATATTCCTGTTGTTAATAAATTTCCTGACGTATTTTCTGAAGAACTTCCTGGTCTACCCCTAGAACGTGAAGTTGAATTCTTTATTGATCTTGAACCTAGTACAAAGCCCATTTCTAAAACCCCATATCGAATGGCTCCTATTGAATTTCAGGAGTTAAAGGTCCAACTACAGGAGTTGTTGGACATTGGTTTCATTCATCCTAGTACATCTCCTTGGGGTGTTCCTGTTTTATTTGTAAAGAAGAAAGACGAAAGTATGCGACTTTGTATTGACTATCGAGAATTAAACCATGTCACTATCAAGAATAGGTATCCGCTACCTCGTATTGATAACCTGTTTGACCAATTGCAAGGAGCATAATTTTTTTCAAACATCGATCTTCGTTCTGGATATCATCAATTTGAAGATTAGGCGAGGATATTCCAAAGCGCCTTGTAAACTCGAGACGGGCATTATGAATTCTTAGTCATGTCTTTTGGATTGAATAATGCTCCTACGGCTTTCATGGATATGAAAAACAAGATATTCAAGGAATATTTGGATCAATTCGTTGTTGTCTTTATTGACGACGTCCTCATATATTCCAAAAGTCATGAAGATCATGAGCACCATTTGAAGCTGGTACTCCAAAGGCTTCGTGAAAACAAACTATATGCCAAGTTGAAGAAATGTGAGTTCTGGCTTGAGGAAGTAGCATTCCTTGGGCACGTGGTGTCAAAACATAGAGTATATGTTGACCCGGCGAAGATTGAAGCAATACAAAGTTGGGAGCAACCAAAGACGGTAACCGAAGTACGTAGCTTTCGGGGCCTAGCTGGTTATTATCGGAGATTCATGGAAGGATTTTCTCGAATCGCTACCCCGTTAACTCAACTGACTCGGAAAGATAAAAAATTCGTATAGAGCGAGAAATGCGAGAAGAGTTTTCAAGAGCTTAAAAAGAGACTCATTTCGGCACCTGTTCTGACAATACCATCTGGATCGGATGGATTTGTTATCTACATCGATGCTTCGGGAAAAGGGTTAGGATGTGTTCTCATGCAACATGAGAAAGTCATAGCCTATGCCTCGTGACAACTTAAAGAATATGAGAGGAATTATCCTACTCATGATCTAGAGTTGGCAGAAGTCGTTTTCGCGCTAAAGTTCTAGAGGCACTATCTATATGGGGAAAAAGTGGAGATATATTCAGACCATAAAAGCCTCAAATATTTCTTCACCCAAAATGAACTCAACATGCAGCAATGACGTTGGCTCGAGTTGTTAAAAGATTATGACCACACCATTCAATACCATCCTGGAAAAGCAAACGTGGTAGCTGACGCGTTGAGTAGAAGATCATATACAGGAACGAGTGCGATGATGTCAAGTATACGTATAAAACCAACTTTAATCGATAAAGTTAAAGTTGCTCAAGCCACAGATCCAGAGCTAATGTGTATGAAGAAGAAAGTACAAGAAGGTGTTATTCTAGAAGAAAGAATCGATGAAGAAGGAATACTTTGAGTACACTCCAGACTTTGTGCTCCTAACGACTCTGAGTTGAAGTACAAGATCATGATGGAAGCACACAATATATTGTTTGCAATCCATCCTGGAAATACCAAAATGTATCGTGATCTTCGACATAAATTTTGGTGGAAAAATATGAAGAGAGAGATTGCAAAGTTTATCTCGAGGTGTTAAACTTGTCAACGTGTAAAGGCGGAGCATCAAGTGCCTAAGGGTCCATTGCAACCACTTGAGATTCCAAAATGGAAGTGGGAACACATTACCATGGATTTCGTTACGGGTCTTCCCACGGTTTCTCAAGGCATAAATGTTATTTGGGTTATTGTTGATAGATTAACCAAGTCTGCTCATTTCTTGCCGATACGGGAGACTTATTCCCTTGAACGTCTTGCTCGTATGTACATAAATGAGATTATGAGATTGCATGGCATGCCAGTATCCATAGTTTTGGATCGTGACACAAGATTCACTTCACGATTTTGGGTTAGTTTGTAAAAAGCTATGGGCACGAATTTACGATTCAGTTCAGTATACTATCCTCAAACGGACGGACAATCAAAGAGGACTATTCAAACTCTTAAAGATCTATTAAGACTCTGTGTCATAGACTTCAAAGGGGGTTGGGATAAGTATTTACCATTGGTGGAATTCTTCTATAACAACAGTTATTAGGCAAGTATAGGGGTAGCTCCATTTGAAGCATTGTATGGAAGAAAGTGTCGATCTCTAGTATGTTGAGATAAGGTGGGTGAAGCAAAATTGTTGGGACCAGAGTTGGTACGTATTACTACAGAAAAGATCCAAATGATTTGACAACGTATACAAACGGCACAAGATCGTCAAAAGAGTTATGCGGATCATCATTAAAAGGACGTGGAATTTAGTATTGGGGATCATGTATTGTTGCGTGTTGCCCCATGGAAGGTAGTTACAAGATTCGGGAAGAGATGAAAGCTCAATCCACGATTTATTGGTCCATTTCAGATTCTTGACCGAGTAGGAAATGTAGCCTATAGACTCGCATTACCTCCAAGTATGTCTCATGTTCATAATGTTTTTCATATATCTGTGCTTCGTAAATATGTGAAAGACACGAACCACATTATTGAGTTAGAACCAGATGAGATAGTCAAAGACTTAATGTACGAAGAGGTACCTGTCAAGATCTTGGATAGGAAGGAGCATGTTCTACGCACAAAGGTCATACCCCAAGTAAAAGTTTTGTGGAGGAACCATGCTATTGAGGAAATGACCTGAGAGTTGGAAACGGAAATGAAAGCGAGGTTTCCTCACCTTTTCGAAACATCAGGTACGTACGTCAATTTCGAGGACGAAATTTCATAAGGAGGGGTGGTTGTAAGACCCCAACTTATTATTAATGAAATTGAATTTCTTCTATTTATTATTTTGAAATAGTAAGGGTTGGTTTGATTTATGTGGTTAGTTATGGGTAAAGTGAGCAAATATTTCAAATAAGCAAGTGGTTATAAAATATTCATTGTTATAGGAGAATATTCCTTTGGTCGTGGAATATTCGTACGACGACGCAACCTTGTGTGGGCCCCATAACGGAAAGCGATTGGATGAAGGAAAGCGACAAATATAAGTTGTTTATAAATAATGGCGTAGTTGTTACCAAGTTATCTTTGTTGGAATACCGGTGGTTAAAACACAAGAATATTACCGGTATTGCACCAATTATTGATTCTTACGTAAGAAGGCACTACTCAATAATGGTTACAGTAATTACTGTTCAATATTTTATTTTGTCGATTCAATAATTGCTACGTTAATATTTTATATTATTGTTATTTCAATAATTGTCACTACATAGTATTTTCCATTATCGGAGCAATAATTCATATTATTTGAATAATATTATTAGATAGCATTATTGGCAATGTCTAGAAAGTTTTGTCTAAGGAGAGGTTTTGTCACCTAATTGCGCGCCAGTAAAGAGAAATCCTTATTGGAAAACCCCCTCTTTCCTGGGAACGGCCTGGTTGCCAGTATTGTGATTTTGTAATATTATTTGTGAATAATTAATTATTAATTTATATGATAAGGAAAATATTCAATTTATGTGGATATAGATGGAGAAAATTTTAAAGTGACAATTGTTGAAAATTTGATATTTTATCTTTTTTGATAAATAATTCATTTAAATATATTATTATATTATAATAATATAATAATGGTGATATTTTTACAATGAATGTGTGATATATGAATAAATGAGGAGGAAGAGTATTTTTGTTACTAAAAATATTTAAAACATGTTTTTCATGTTTGTGGAGCCCATTTCTTGACTGAAATTTGATTATAGCTTGTAAAATCGCCCGTTTGTGGATTTCGGTCAATTTCTGTTTGGAATTTGGAAAAACTTAAACTTACAAAGTTGTAGAGAATGGAATTTCCTATGGAAAAGACATAAGGTTCGAATTTATTATTGAATTATTTAATATTTTATTAAATTTTCTGCTTTGGTGTTCTAAGCAATTTTCTATAAATAGGGTGCTTAGGTTAGAATTGAAAATCACACCAGAAACTGAAGTTTTCTCTCTCTATATATTATCGAGCGTATTCTTGTGAGTATTTTGATACTTAGAGTGTTGCTATACGGTGCAAGTTCCTTCAGCGTTATATCTGATATTCCAGCCAGAAGTACTATTCTTTTCGAGGTAAGGGATATTATATTTTTTATAAATGATATTATTTCCTTCAATATCATTATGATGGAATATTGGAAAGATTTTTCTTGTGAAATTCTTATCTTTCAGTGTCGGGGTTACTATTCACGTATACGACACTATTCATGTATACGACACTATTCACGAATACGACACTATTCACAGAAAAATTAAGTTTTTGGTTTTTGTCCAAGATATCTATTATGAATATTAGCTTTGATTGTATCCATGTTTTGATCATTCTTAAATTTTATTTCACTATGATTATTTATGAAGTATTTTTGAACTCGGATTGTTTAAAATACAAATCCTTAATATTTGTTCTTTTGTTTCACTGGATTCGTTTTCTTTAAAATATTTTTCATCATTCTCAGTCCTAAATGATGATATTACTAATTATCTTTGGCCTGTAGTGTAAAGCTTAATGATTTTCTTATGAATATCTTTGGCTCATAGTGCAAAGATGAACAGGTGTTGAAATGAACATAACCAACTGATGAATATCTTTGGTCTGTAGTGCAAAGATGAATATTGATTGATGTTACAGGGATAAAATATTGATGATGGACTTTTAAATTCATAGATTATAGTAGATTTCATTCTCTACGTAACTCATCTATGAATTATTATTTCTGCTGCAAATATTGATCTGAAACTTGTTGTCTATTGTATTTTATCAGAATTTTTTCCATGTTGAAGACTAATGATAATTTGTTCTATATTATCTTAGTCATAATATTCTTTACTGGGCTTGTTGAGCTCACCCTTTTCCTTTTTGTTCCATTTTTCTTCTCAGAAGGCGAGAATGTAGCGAGTTCTAGTCGGGGTGTGGAATGATGGTTCTAGAGAGTTATTTTAGTAGTCCTCACCATTTTTGTAAAATAATGTATCAATAATTGTAATGAGCACTTATTTGAGTGTGAATATTTTCTAGATGGCAATATTTGTATTTAAACTCAAAGTTTATATGTTGTATTAATAAAGTTGTAGTTATTTCTGTACCATGTTATTGACGAATCAAAATGGGTGATGTATACCTATTTTGGGGGCGTCACAATGAATCACAAGGACACATTGAAAAGGAAGAATCAATATAAAGGAAGGACTGCCAGAAATCTACATAAGTTAAAATGAAGAAAAAATCCACACACACAGAAGCATGCATCATGCTAGATGTTTTGTATGTGATAAAATTGGTCATAAGGATGTAGTATGCTACAATAATCCTATGCATATTAAACCCAAAGTCAAGTAGATTTGGGTCCCCAAGGATACTAACAAGATAGGACCCATGCAAGTATGGGTACCAAAATGAGAGCTTAAACCTCACTATAGGAACAGAGCTCCACGAACACAACCTGGTACTTGGATAGTGGATGCTCACGACACATTACTGGGAACAAATCCTTCTTGTCCGACTTCATAGAGAAAGAGGGTCCAATAATTATCTTTGGAGATAATGGCTTTGGCAAGACAAAAGGTTATGGCTTAGCTGGGAATGGTGCAGTGTCCTTCAGCAAAGTAGCCTATGTGGAAGGACTAAAGCATGATTTTCTAAGAATAAGCCAGCTCTGCGACAAGGGTCATCAAGTTACCTTTCTCAACAATCAATGTCAAGTAAGAGATCTAAAGACCTCTTTTATAAAGTTGATCGGAACAAGAGAAGGAAACATCTACACTGTTAATCTTGGTTAACTGAGTTTTGAAGAGATAATATGCCTTTTGGTTAAAGCCTTTGAAGAAATGAGCTGGTTATGGCAGAAGCCTGTCTCATCTCAACTTTAAAAGCATGTCAAAACTGGCTTCGAAGGATCTAGTAGCTGGTTTACCCAAGCTCAGCCTTGTCAAGGAAAGGCCATACAATGCTTGTCAACTTGGAAAACAAACTAGAAACTCATTCAAAAATAAAATTGTCAACTCAATTGATAAGCCCCTACAGCTACTTCACATGGATCTATTTGGACCAATTTTAACAACAAGCCTTGGAGGGAAGAGATACTCATTTGTCATAGTGGATGACTACGCAAGATTTACATGGGTGTTCTTTCTAAACTCAAAAGATTAAACAAGTTCCCAGCTCATCAAGATGTTCAAGCCGGTGATGAATGAAAAATGGGAGAAAATCAAGGCTACAAGGACTTATCATGGTAGATAATTCAACTTCTCTGAGCTGGATCAGTTCTGCACAGACAATGGCATCAGTCATAACTTCTCAACTCCACAAACTCCATAACAAAATGGAGTAGCTGAAAGAAAGAATAGAATGTTGATTGAAGCTGGAAGAACTCTACTAGCAGTAGCTCATATGTCTGAATACTTCTAAGCAGAAGCTGTCAAAACTGCATGCTACACTCAGAACAGATCTCTTGTGCACTTTACGTTAAAGAAGACTCCCTAAGAGCTATGGAGAGGAAGAAAGCCTAATGTCAGCTAATTCCATGTGTCCGGTTGTGTGTGTTATATTCTCAACAACAAAAAATGGTATCTGACTAAGTTTTAACCCAAGTTAGACGAAGGAATCTTTCCCGGATATGCCACAGACAGTAAGGCGTATAGAGTATTCAACAAGAAGATGCTAAGTGTTGAAGTCTCGATTCACATCATCTTCGATGAAACAGACTTAGACAAAACTGTGCCTCAAGACACTACGATCGATAAATCAGACACTACGAACGAGGTGGTCGAGCCCAACACCATGATCGTAGTCCCAGAAGATGAAAACGTCAAGCCTGAAGAAGAGATCATAGAGAGAACTATGCCAGACAACAAACCTCCACATCAAGTAGCAGAGGTTGATCTTGAAGAATTTAGACAAGAAAGCATCAGGACAAATGTTCCAACTGGCAACAGATGGGAAAGAGATCACACTCAAGACCTAATCATTGGAGATCCAAATGCAAGAGTCAAGACAAGATCTGCCACCCAGAATGAGTGTTCTATCTAAGCTTTCTATCACAAATGGAACCTAAGAATATAGAAGATGCTAGATTTCAAGCTAATCCTAAGGAATCACACTTAACTGCTCTAAAGAGAATTTTTAAGTATCTCAAAGGCACACCTCACTTGGGACTTTGGTATCCTAATGAGTCCTCCTTTGAAATAAGAGGATATACAAATGCTGACTTTACAGGCTACAAGATCGATAAAAAAAGTACCAGTGGAACTTGTCAATTGCTAGGAAACAGACTTGTGTCCTGGTTTAGCAAGAAGCAAAACTTAGTATCTACCTCAACAACAGAAGATGAATACATTGCTACTGGCAGCTGCTGTGCCCAAATCTTATGGATGAAAAATCAGCTAGCAGACTATGGGTTTGATTTAAAATCTATACATGTTCATTGTGATAACACAAATGCCATAGCAATAACACATAACCCTATCATGAATTTCTAGAACTAAGCATATAGAGATAAGATATCGTTTCATTAGGGATCATGTCCAAAATAGACCTATATCTTTACAATACATCCCTACTGAAAATCCACTTGCTGATGTCTTTACAAAACCTTTAGATGAATCTAGATTTAATAAATTGATAAATGAGTTAGGTATGTTAAATCTACAACCATAAACTCTATGCTTTAGTTTGTGCTAACCATGCAGATAAAAAGGGTATGTTAAAATAATAGAGATGACTAAAGAGAAACCACGATCATAGAGCAGTCTTGACGTGACCAAAAAGTATCATGTGATGATAACATTCCTATCAAATCCAAGAAACCCTTCTGATGAGCGCCTTAGGGAAAAACCTGACCCTTAGTTCAGTCTAAGAGGTTGGCCCTTCCCGAGCCACCTTAACCCATAAGGAATGCTAAGTCAGATTTCATCATAAGGACCAAGACAGACAATGATCATAGAGTAGAATCAGCAGTGAACTCAAAAATCGTAGAGAAACCTCGATGATCATAGTCTTCCCAAAGGATACACTAACTCAAGAGGAGCTAAGGACAGATCAGTATTTTCCACATTATTTAAAATTGCGGAGCCCAACAGAACTTGACATGTGTCCCACTATGCAGATCGTGAGAAGAGAAGTTACAAATACAGTTTGAAAAGGCTTTTTGAAAATTCACCTCAAAAATTCAAAAAGCTCATTCCTCTCTCTATCAATAGAAACCCTAGCTTTTAGAATGATCAACCAACCTCTGTTCAAGAAAATCAATGGCTGCTTCTAATGTTATATCTGGTTACCAACTCTGCTTCGTTGAATTCAAGACAGCTGACCCTCAATTCCATAAGATTCTATCTCTTCTGAAGAAAGTTGGTCTTGAAGAAGATCTGAGCACCAGCATATAGATATACCCGAAACTAGTGAAAGAGTTCTACAGCAATGGAGTCTTTGAGGACGACATTATCACTACAGGGGTCAAGGGGGAACAAATGAAAATCAAAGCTAAAGATATAAACCTAGCCCTTGGTTTCAAATCAAAGGGACTCGTATCTATGGATGTTATCAACTTTCATGAATGTCTGAAGAAGATGCACCACACAAAGTTTTAGAAGGTAAAGGGGTAAGAGAAGAAAGAGTTTCCCCAGAAGTATGAATTTTTGGCTAACATTGTTGGGAAGTGCATATGCTGGAAAAGCTCTGGTCACGACTCTGTAAATGAAGTTCAACTAAAGCTCATGACATCAATCTGCTTTAGGATTCAACTTAACTATGGGGCTCGACTTATCGATTGAATCGGGAAGTGGATAATCAGCTCAAAGAAATTAAAGAGCTCTGGGAAAATGCTTTATGGGAGGTTCATAAGCAAAATCCTGCAATCAGCTCTGGGTGACAAAATTAGGGACAAGGAAGAAGAATCCATCAACCCTAACAGAAAAATGACCCAACAACTATTTCAAAATAGCAAAAGAAACCCTGCAGAAAATTTCAGAATGATGTCTGAATCAACTGAAATGACTAGCGAAGCGAAAGTATCTAGGCTATTAGGAAACATGTCGGTTGTGAAGGACGTTAATGAAGAAGAAGAAATTAATCAAGAGGATCCTATCGCTTTGATCAAAAAAAGCAAGGGTAAGAGGAAAATAAAATCTCAAACAACAGAAGAGCCTCAAGGCTCAACCACTTATTCTCCACAAGAGAGTTCGGGCACTGAAACTCTGAAGGAAATGAAGAGAAAAGAGCAGCAGTCTGAGGAGGATGAAGACAGAGCCACCATCTCTCTGCTGCTTAAGAAGGGAAAATACAACCACAAAACAAAGAAGTCTTCACTCTCATTGATCCTAGAGTCACTACCGATCGTATTGTCCAAACCTCCCATCACTTCAGAAATGGATACTATAGCAAAGTCTCAACATGAGCCAACCGTCAGAGTTGAAGCTAAAGAAAGCACCGAGGCTAAAGCTCTGCCCAGAAAAATAAGAATAAAGATTGTCAAGAAATATGTTCTTAAAAATGAGAAACTCTTGAAGGAAAAAGAAAGGAAAATAGCTACAGAAAAGGAGCTTCCTGAAGTTCCTGCAATAGAAAATTCTTCAGTTGAGGGGGAACTGCCTGAAGAACAAATTAATGATCGAAGGTGTAAAATCTATGGATGTAGAAAAGGGTGAAGATCAGATAAGGTATGAGGAGATGTTTGAAGTAGTGGAAATCTCAAATGAAGATCGAGAAAAAGATAAGGATGATGAAGTTGAGATTATAGAAGTGGGCTGGGATGGATATAGGAAAGCCAAATACAATTAGTTGTTCTTCTACTTACCTATGATGCCCTATCACAGAGCCCAAATTCTAAACTCCTGGATCACATGTTATGGACTTTCAAAGCTTATCCATCAATCTTAGTGCTTGCTCATGGATTCCTGGAAAAACTTTGTGACACCCCCAAATCCAAGTCCTCTGACCGCAGTTTGGTCATCATGATAAAATACAAACATCCACCTCTAAACAACATACGATAACTAAAATGCAGAATATAATAAATGTACGTCGTTCATTCAAAAGGTGTAACTAGTCCCAAGATTCGATAACCTTAATACAATCTTACAAACATACCCTAAAATTAGTCATTAGGGTTTATATTATATATCAGTAATTTAAACTAGGCATAAAGTAAAGTGTGCTCCTCGCGAATATTCTACATCTTTCCTTTACCCTTGTCCTTTCCTAAGGTCTCGGGCTTAGCTGCAATATAATTCATGATATAACAAGGACGAGTAATAAGTTTGTTCAGCAAGTTTAAATACAACAATAAGGATATATCATGATGATTGGAAAATATCTGACAAATGAATTCAACAATATGAATATCTGAAGGACTCAACAATATGAATATTAGAAGCAAAGATAATGATTGCTCTTAGAATAACTGATAGTCAAGTAGACTTTGAACTATAAAACTCCAATGGAATTAATAGCCGATTGATCCTTTGGTTACTGGCTACAAAATAAGTACTCAAGGGGATCAGCCTCACGTACTCCATGTATATGCATAACATTTAAATCTGCTCTTTGTATCTTATATTAGATAGCTGGGGTACTCCCCTATCAAAAAAGGGGTGTTCTTTCAGTCTAAGAATCCTTACCATCAATTGGTTTGGATAGCTTTTATAAAACTTCATACATTTGTCTGACCGAACAAAGGTTCAGACTCTATCTGACACAGTTCAAGAATTATAGAACTTTAAAAGATGTACAAGTCCAAGACTGTATAACTCGAGTACACTAAGTGCGAATATCAATAATATCGATGTGGAATAATTGTAAAGAAACTAAACCACTTAATAGCATACTTGGAAATAAAGTTCAAGCTTAATTGAATAACTTTCAATCCAACAATAACCTGCTCAATACAATATGAGAAGGATATGAAACTTTCACAAAAGCACAAGTGAAGTTATCAACTTACACAGCATTCAAAGTTGTGTAAGTTAGGAAACTTGATCAATATAAATTTGAGTAAGATTAGGGAACTGCACAACAAAAGTATAGTTCTAGCTTTAATTAACTTGCGTTGAAATGACCTAACGTTAACAAGTCGGTCTTTTCAATTATTATGTAAGACCCTAATTTTTTTTTTAATAAAATGGAATTTCCTATATTTATTATTTTGAAATAGTAGGGGTTGATTTGATTATTGTGGTTAGATATGCGTAAAATGCGCAAATATTTTAAATAAGCAAGTTGTTATAAAATATTCATTGTTGTCGGGGAATATTAGTTTGGTCGTGGAATATTCTTGTTGTCGGGGAATATTCGTACGACGGCGCAACCTTTTGTGAGCCCCATAATGGAAAGTGATTGGATGAAGAAAACGACCAGCATGACTTTTTATAAATAATAGCGTAGTTATTACGAATTAACACTTTGTTGGAATACCGGTGGTTAAAAAACACGATGTCTATCTGTTGTGTTAAAGATGCATTACAATATTGAACCAATTATTGATTCTTACGTAAGAAGGCAATACTCAATAATTGTTACAGTAATTACTATTCAATATTTTTTTTTATTGATTCAATAATTGCTATATTGATATTTTATATTATTTTTATTTTAATAATTGTCACTGCATATTATTTTCCATTATCATACCAATAATTCATATTATTTGAATAATATTATTAGATAGCATTATTGGCAATGTCTAAGGAAGTTCTGTCTAGGAGAGGTTATTTAATTACTCGCCAGTAAGGAGAAATCCTTACCGGAAGGCCCCCTCATTACTGAGAATGACCTGGTTGTCATTATTGTGATTCTATAATATTATTTGTGAATAATAAATTATTTATATATATGATAAGAAAAATATTTATTTTATGTGGATATAAATGGAAGAGTTTTTAGAAAAGTGATAATTGTTAAAAATTGATATTTTATCTTTTTTGATAAAATAATTCATTCAAATATATTATTATATTACATTATGAATGTATAATGCGATAATATAATAATATAATAATGGTGATATTTTTACAATGAATGTGTGATATATGAATAAATGAGGAGGAAAAGTATTTTTGTTACAATAAATGCTAAAAACATGATAATCATGTTGGTGAACCCCATTTTTGACTGAAATTTGATTATAGCCTGCAAAATCGTTCGAATGTGGATTTCGATCAATTTCTATTTAAAATTTGGAAAAACTTAAAGCTACAAAGTTGTAGAGAATAAAATTTCCTATGAAATGGACAAAAAATTCCAATTTTTCTGATAAAAGGGCTATTTCTTATGAATTATTTGAAAGTAGTATGCACACAAGCCAATCATGTTTGATGATAAAGCATATACTTTGTAACAATCTTATTCATTTATTAATAAAAAGTATTTATTTATTAAAGGTTTTTAATTATCTACATGATGCTGTTTTATAATATGTGATAAACTCATAGTTTTAAGCAATGCTTTTAGAATAATGATGATGATCATTCTAATGAGATCTAAATTCTTAGAAAGCTTAAAACTAAAATAGTTCCCAATCATTGGATTACTAAATTGGGGATTAGTGAATCCGGATAGATTGGTACATACGTTGCTCGATCATTGGATGATGATGATTGATCTCATGATCATTTGTGTGGAGACACTAAAGCAAATATGTAGGTGCTTATTGGAGAATAAGTTCACTGAACGTGGCTCGCTAAGGAATACCTAATGGAGTTTTACTTGCCTGTCAATAGGAATTCCTATAGTGATAGTAGTACAAGTGATCCTTGGACTTGAGATCATCATAGTATCTTGTGTATGATGAGTTATACTTTGACTTATTCCTTAAGACCCTTAGGGTATATCAAAGGGTATGCTTGGGTATAATAAGTTGTACCTGGAGATAATGTATGATCAATAAAGAATCTACCACTTCTATTAAAAAAGAAATGTCCTATGTGATTAGATAAATGACAACCCGGTAGTCCTTGGCAAAGCGAGAATGAAATTAGAAAGGAGTTTCTAATTTGCATTATTTAGTGTTGTGCATTTAAGGATCGAAATACATATAATTAAATAAAATAAGACTTCGACGAGTAATTCCATGTCTTATATTTAATTAGGACATTGTATGGTGGAAGGATTGAATTGTACGATAACTATTTACTCAAAGGTTCTTTTATGATTAATGTTAAAATCTATATTATCCGGAAAGTCGTTGATCATTTAGGGAGGCTTATCCCTATTGTAGAATAAATATTATTTATTTAAATAAATTAATTATTTAATTTATTTATTTAAATAAGATTAGAATTGTTCTAATTGATTTATTCTGTGGGTTTTAATATGGAGAACCTAAAGGGTCACACCATAAAAGGAAGAATAATTATTTAAGAAGTTAATGGCATAATCGTAATAATAATATGTTATGTATATTTAATTTAATCTATGGCGATAGAATAAATTAAATAGCTTAATATTATTATTTAATATTTTAGAAATATTAAATATAAATTAATAAGAAGAGTCTTATTAATATTATTACAATTATTATTATTATTTTAATTTCTAAAAGAGTTTAGGAATTAATTTAATATAAGTACTCTCATTTATTCCTAATTAGATTAGGAAGGAAAATTAGTTAAGGAGTTTAATTAATTATCCCTAATAAGATTAGGAGCCCTTTAATTAAAAGGGTTTAATTAAATAATACCTTATTTTAATAGGGTTACTTGATATCTTTATAAGAGGAGTCTTATATCGAGGATATCATGACTACATAATAATTCCAATGGTTGGAGAGTATGCTCCTTTTTTATAGAGATAGAAAAACTAGAGTTTAGCCAACCACCCATCTTCTTGAATTTTTTTCTTCCTTGGTGGATCACCTCTAGAGGCCAAACACTTGGGTGGCTAACGTTGATCAAAGGAAGGAACCAAACCCGGTGGATTCAAGTTGAAGCGAAAGAGGATTGGAGGTGAACTTGTACACGAGGAAGCTCGAATCTTGAGGTATAATTCTTGTTCTTCATTTTCGTTTAATTAATAATTGTGCATAAAGGGTGATCCGGGTATATGGTTTGTAAATTTTTAAACTCTGATTTTACACGTTTCCGCTTATTTATGCAATTTGATTGCGTTCTTGAATATTACAAACCTAAAAGTGGCATCAGAGCCAAACTTTTATTGTAAGACCCCGAATTTTATGAAATAAAAGTATTCAATTTTTTTTAATTACTATTCATGAGTTACTATTCATGAGTTACTATTCATGAGTTACTATTCACGAGTTACTATTCACGAGTTACTATTCATGAGTTACTATTCATGAGTTACTATTCACGAGTTACTATTCACGAGTACTATTCATGAAGCATGATAAAAAAAATTTCGTAAGAAGGCATTACTCAATAATTGTTACGGTAATTCTTTGTTCAATATTTTATTTTATTGATTCAATAATTGCTACGTTGATATTTTATATTATTGTTGTTTCAATAATTGTCACGCATACGATATTTTCCATTATCAGACAATAATTCATATTATCTGAATAATATTATTGGATAACATTATTGGCAATGCCTAGAAAAGTACATCTAAGGAGAGGTTTGGTCACCTAATTGCGGCCATGAAGAAGAAATTCTTATTGAAAAGCCCCTCTTTCACGAAGGCGCACTGGTTGTCAATATTGTGATTCGTAATATTATTTGTGAATAATTAATTATTGATTCATATGATGAGGAAAATATTGATTTTATGTGGATATTGATGGAGAAAAATTTTAAAATGACAATTGTTGAAAATTAATATTTTATCTTTTTTACGATAAAATAATTCATTTAAATATAATATTTTAATAATATATTGATGGTGATATTTTTACAATAAATTCATGGGTTATAAATAGATGAGGTGGAAGAGAGAAGATAGAATTGGAATCATTTAATAATTATAAATATTTTAATGTATATATATATATATATATATACGTATTTGTGTGTGTGTGTGTGGAAGAAGTGGTGGGAGTAAGAGAAGAAAGTGGGGAAGAGAGAGAGTTAGTGGAGAATTATGGGAAAGGAAGAAAGAGAAAGGAAGAGAAGGAAATTAGAAAACTTATCGTATCTTTGATTTTGGTCATTTTTCGTTTGGAATTTGGAAAAAATTTCTTCCGGTAAAGTTGTAGAGAATTAATTTAGGGAGAATGGATATAGAATTCGATATTTTTCTGATAACCGGTTTATTTTCTATGAATTGTTGAAGTTTCAGAAAATAAAATAATTTTTATTAAATGAGGCGGGCCCCACTTTTTGGTTGGTAATTGAATGCATGTGCTGAATTGTTTTTTTTCAAGAGTGGAGGGCTGCTGGGCTGCTGATTTTCCAAGGAGGAGGCGTAGAATAATAATAATAATAATTTATTAATTTAGTCTCCTTTGGCGTTCTAAGTATTTTCCTATAAATAGGGTGCTTAGGTTAGAATTGAAAATCACACCAGAAACTGAAGTTTTCTCTCTATATATTATCGAGCGTATTCTTGTGAGTATTTTGAGTATACTTTGAGTATTGCTATATGGTGCAAGTTCGTTCAGCGTTATTCCAGTCAGAAGTACTGCTCTTTTGAGGTAAGGGATAGTAAGGGATTTTAAGGGTTATTATGTTTTAAGTTTTGAACTTTTTCTGAACCTTCAAAAATTCTGGAAAAATTTGAAATGATATTTTGATGAGTTTTGTAGCTTGTGTCCAAAAATGGCGATTTTTGGATGTATAGATTGAGAGTTATGAACTTTATGAGAAAAGACTATTTTAAAAGTAACCGCTTATAACTCCTTGTGATTAACTCCAAAATTGATGAAATTTTTATTGGGAGTACATATATATAATATTAGTATACCGTGTAAATTTCAGAATTTTTGGACAAAAGTATAATTTATGATAAATGTTTAAATATTCGGTGGTTTTGGCCATGTGAAAAATAGTAAATTAATTTTAAAATTCTGAGAAAATATATATTCAATATGGGACTATATTCTTCTAAATCCCAGAAAATAAATATTTTGGAACTGATTTAGTATTTTCATAAAAATATTCTAGTTATGAGTAAATGAATTAAATATGTTATGTGAACTAAGAAAATTGGAAAATATGATTTTATGGCTTGAGAATCATATATGAGGTATATCTGATTTTTGATGAGGGTTTTGGTTATTGGTGATGAAATCTTATGAGTTTGGCATTTTATGATGATTAAATGCATTAATTAGTAAAGTGTAAACAATTTAATTAAATTGTTTATAAGTTTAAGAAATGATTAAAATATTATTATAATATTAATAATATTAGATTATGAGATTTCTAAGTGATTTATAACATTTGGATTAAGGTGTTATAAATATGGATATGAATTTTATTATGAAACTTTATCTTTTCGTATCGAGGTTACTTTATGCACGTATACGGTATTATGTACGAATCACGGGTACTTATTCACGACAAATTGGTTTCTTCTCGACCAAATTATCGTTGATTTATGAATCTTACACTTGAAATTAAAACCATGTTTGATTATATTATTTTTATATAACATTCTTATAACCTAATGATGATATTTCTCTTTGACTTAAGTGTAAAGATGGGTAGATTATTGGTATGATCGTGACCATAGGTTCTCTTTGGCGATAGTGCAAAAGTTGAATTGTTGAATTTGGTATGATCATGACCATTGAATTTACAATTGAATATTTTTAGCTTAAGTGCAAAGGTGAATTGATCAACATGGTTATAATTATTGTTATATAACTACGAAATGATTATGTGTTTCTTTAATATATGAATATCTTTGCTTTGTAGTGCAAAAGATGAATTATTGATGAATATCTTTGGCCCGTAGTGCAAAGATGACTGTTGTTGAATATCTTTGGCTCGTAGTGCAAAGATGACTTGTTATTGAATATCTTTGGCATGTAGTGCAAAGATGAAGCTGATTGATGAATATCTTTGGTAGTAGAAGCAAAGATGAATTTATTAGTATGATTATGAACATGAATTGTGATTTGGTATAACCATGATCTTTGATGTTTCAGGTGATAAAAATTATTTTTGTCCTGGATGAGAAAAGGAATTTAGAACAACAATTACGATTATGAGTTATACACGTGATTGTGGACATAAATTGTTGATTGATGTTACAGGGATAAAACATCGTTGGTGGACTTTTAACATGGAGAAGATAATAGATTTTATGGTCTATTTGACTCTTTTAATGGATTGCTCGTTCCGCTGCAACTATGGTTGAAAAGTTTTATCATCTACCATATGTTCTAAATCTCTGATTTATTACTGATGAAGACTATTGATAATTTATTTATCTTTAGTCATAATATTCTTTCTTTGGGCTAGTTGAGCTCACCCTTTTTTGTTTCACAATTCCTTTCGTGTAATAAAAGTGTAATTTGGGTTGGCCCGGGGATAACAAGGGAATAGAGCGGTGGTCTATAGTTGTTGAGGTTCTCCCTAAAGAGTATGAAAATAATTTTATTAAGGACTTTAGTGTGTTGTATTTTATACATCATTTAATAGTTATTTTTGGTGAATTAAATAGGGTGGTGAAACCAACTTTGGAAGGGTGTTTTGTCACTATCATACAAGATGTCTAATGACATACAAACTCGTGTTATCATAAGACATGGTTGTGCTCATCCACTTCTTTGAGTATATTTACAAGCACTACCTATATAATCTTGGTGTTTGTTTGGAGTATAATACCCAATTAGAGACAAAGTGGAGATAATGATATGTCAAGAGAAGACTCACCATTGGGAAGAATATGATAGTAATCTTCTCATTTTTCTTTGGGGTCTATTAGATTGACCAAGGATAATTACGTGGCCATATGATATCTACCATAACCTAAAAGCATGGCCTCCCATGTATGAAGGTTTCCTTGAGCACTTCCCAAAGATTCTAATTTCTAAAAGCGGTTTTTGACTATACCTTTATGTAAGGTGTCATTGTGACGTGCTATAGTTGGTATATATTTGTTTCCAAACTCACAACATATGTGTTGTTGTATTTTGTCTGACAATTGTTGTAATAAAGTTGTAGTTGTTTCAGTACCATATATTTGGCGACTCAGAATGGGTTGGATGGAATGGACCTATTTTGGGGTCGTTACATTTTATCTGAATTATTAATTATTTTAATTTGATATGTATATTGATATGTGTTTAAAACAAATTTAATTGGGCATAATTTGTAGTATAAATTTTTTTTAAAAAAACCGCAATTCACTGATCTGTGTTTTTGGCTGATTTATTTTTCAAAAACTGATCTGTGATCCGCATGGTATGAGATACTTCTTGGAGGTTAATTATATATATATATATATATATATATATATATATATATATATATATATATATAGTTAACAAGGATTAACTAGGTGACTCACGTGAAGTTTGTTAAGGCTTTATCCTTCTGCAACTTCGTGGAAATATATGATGTATATATATTTAATAATTAACCAGGGGATTCTTCCCACAAGGTGGCCACGCAGAACTAATATATATATATATATATATATATATATATATATATATATATATATATTATTTCAATAATTTTATAATTAAAATAAAAAGTTTATTTTAATTTTAAAATTAGATTTCATGCTAACTAATTTAGTTAGAGTTGGAATTGGATTCCATGATAACTAATTGGAGTTAAAATTGGATTCCATGTTTCCTTAAATAAAAGAGTTTATTTAGATATGAAATAAGATTTCATATTATTCAAAATAAAAGAGTTTATTTGTGAATAGAAAAGAGAATCCTAATTTCCTTAAATAAAGGAGTTTATTTAGATATGAAATATGATTTCATATTATTCAAAATAAAGGAGTTTATTTGTGAATAGAAAAGAGAATCCTAATTTCCTTAAATAAAGGAGTTTATTTAGATATGAAATAAGATTTCATATTATTCAAAATAAAGGAGTTTATTTGTGAATAGGAAAAGAAAATCAGTGTTTCCTTTAATAAAGTTTTTTTTTTTTACATGGAATTGGATTCCATAATTAATTAAAATAAAGGAGTTTATTTTGATTAATGATTTTGATTAAAATAAAATAGTTTATTTTATTCAAAATTGGATAAATTAAAATAAAATAGTTTTATTTTGATTTAAATTTGGATTAAAATAAAGGAGTTTATTTTGATTCAAAACTAGATTTTATACTAACAAAATTTTGCCCATTAAATGATATGATATATATATATATATATATATATATATATATTAAATATTTATTATTCATGAGATGAATGTTATGTATTGATGCATATGGTGATATGTATGATAATAAATGAGATTGATTATGGACAATTGACCAATGTGATTGGATTTTATTTTAGTTGGATGCATGAATGTATGGGTTTTATTAAATGGGGTTTGCGTACCTCGTCTTCTCTAATTTTTTTGAATGTAAATTCTATCTCCCTCCTATGTACTTCCCCTTGACTGCTGATCAAGGTTTCTATTTATTTTAAATAGTTTTGTAATAGGAATAGTTAGAATTAATTTTGAAAAATTGGAGATCAAGGAGCAAGGAGCGCTTGAAGACCCGTTTGTAATGGAGCCCTGGTTTAAATATAATAGTTATATTTAAATATTATTTCTTGCACCCCTAGGGTTTGACCTTTTGGTTCACTTGGTGGCTCTAGTGAACCAAACTAGAATAAAAGTCCATAATCAATCAAGGGTATAATATAGTATTCTATATGTGCATGCTTATATATATATATTATATATTATGCAAACATGCTTCGCATGTTCATTAATATACGCGTATTTTATATATATATAATAAATGCCGCTAAACAAGATGAGACATATTAATAACAAACCCCTCAATTTTTATATTAAGTCTAAGCGTTCAAAGATATTTGGAATATCGAGCGTCGCCTTCTAGCATGATAAAATTAATAGAGTATTAAATATTTAATATGAGTTTGTTGTGTCACCACAAGGCAAGTATTAAGTATTTAAGATGTTAATTTATCACATTTGATGCCTATAAAGAAAATTGAACAATATTATTTTGTTGTGTCACCACAAGGATGATATTTTTCTTTTTGAATATATGGAGTGCTAGGTTCGGACTTAACTTGGATAATTTTGATTCGGATGTGCCACCACTTGATCAAAATAATCTAAGAGGCAAAAGAAAAGGAGTTGCATAGTTGATGTAATTGACAAAAGTTGTCTACCTATTTATTTATATATAGTTTGTTGTGTCACCACAAGGCTATATACATTTGAAATGGGATCCTTATTCTCACTAGCAAATCTTTAATTAGATTTTCTGCGAACTATATAAGTGAAGGTAATATAGTTTGAAGAAAATAGTGGGAGATACCAATTTAAAACAAGACCTAAATTATTTTGGTAATTAATAAAAGAATGTATGTTAAAATGTTGTTAATTAAAAATTCATTTACAGAATTTTACAATGTCTAAATTACTATCACTGCGAAACATATTAGATGTTATTTAACCAAACCGTATTAAACGGATTGGTTAAGGAATTTGAGAATAGTTCTCATGGCTGAAAAGTTATCTTATGTCCTTAATACGTCTATCCATGTAATGGTTGCAGACAATGCCTCTGAGGAAGACATTGTTACTTTTAGAAAGTGGCAAGATGATGCATAGTTGGCTCAATGCATCATGCTCGCATCTATGAAAGTATGAGCTTGAGCGTCAAGATGAAACTATGGATGCTCCTACTATATTCCCGCACATCAAGTAGTTGATGGTGAGGAAAATAGGACTAATAGATATCGAGATATCTAAGGAGCTCTTCCGATCTAGAATGACCAGATGACACTATATAAATATGAGATAAAAGTCCTTAACATTATCAATTTGATTGATCAATTAGGACAACGAGTTTTGTCATGGATGGAGAGTTGAGCCAAGATTTGATCTTGCACTCACTCCGGACTCCTTTCACAATTGTTGTGAATTTTTCATATAAACAAGCTAGATATCGACTTTCTTTGATTTGCTTAACATGTTGAAAAAGGTTGAGAGTCACTTTCCAACCAAGAAAGACCATGTCATAATTTGGTAGGGACCAAAGGATCTTACGAAAGAAGAAGCGATTCAAAAGAAGGTAAAAGAAAGGCGTAAACAAAGGATAATAAGAACAAAATTGATCACGGATAGCAAAGGAGTTTGCTTTCACCGCAATAAGCTGGACACTGGAAAGAAACTGTGAGAAGCATCTTGCAGAGGCTAACCAAAGAAGCTTAGTGAAGTTTGATTTACAATCTGATTTTAGTTTATGATTGAAATAAATTTTTCTTTAAGTCAAGGTTCTACTTAGCTATTGGATACCGACTTTGGTTATCATAAATATAGATTTATGAAGGGACCAAGCAGAAGTAGAAAGCTAAACAAATATAAGCAATCCTATGTGCGGGAAATGTAACAAAGGTTGCCATATTAGCCATAGAAACTTATAGTTTAGCAATGCCTACGGGCAAATCTATTAAGTCAATAAGTTATTATTGTATTCCAGTTCTTGTTAAAAATATTATTTCTATTTTATTGTTGGACAATGAAATCTTTGGTATTATAATTAAGAACAATTGTTGTTCTATTTATAATAATAATGTTTTGTATAGAACTGGAATATTACTTAATAAATTTTGTATACTTGACTTACATGAAAATAATTTTGCATATTGAACAAATTAGTATAAGAAAAGGAGATGATCATTCAAAGAGTTGAATGTGTGTATTTGCTAAAATACAAGTGTGAATTATTTGAAAGGTTAAAAGAATTTGAAGTGAAATAAATTGGCAATGTATTAAGATTCTTTGATTATTGATCAAGGAATAAATACTTGTGCAATAAGTTTCTAGATCATCTCAAATGGTTTTCTCATAATGGACACATCCTGATACGCAATAATTGATGTATCTGAATGAAAAATCGTACCTTGTTGGACATGGTATGGTCCAAAATGATTTTACCGACATTCCAGTATCCTTTTAGGATCATGCCCTAGAAATGGCTGCATATCTACGAAAAGGTAACCTCAAAATCCGGCCCGAAGACTCCATAACAGTTATGGATAGGGAGGATTCCTAATCTTAAGTATGTTAAGATAAGGGGTTGTCCAACTTATATGAAAAGGTTTCAAAGGATAAGCTTGGGACAAGATTTGACATGTACAGATTTGTGGGACATCCTAAAGTAAGTTTAGGGTATATGTTCTATAATTCTACTTAGCAAAAGGTGTTTGTTACGAAACACACTGCCTTCTAAGATAAAGGTGTTTATCATTAAAAGGGGCTAGTGGGAGGATAATAGATCTTGAAGAGTTCAAGAACCACAAAATACTATAAGTCAAATAAGAGGAACCTGTAGATAGACCTATTATACCACAACTGAATCGTAAATCTGGGATAGTACCAAAGATACCTAGGAGGTATGGATTCATTATGGATGATGATGATGAGGTACACATCATAGAAGATGATGATCCAGAGTTACATTCGATGAGGTAAGATACAAAAGGGTCAGTGGGAGCGTCATGAAATTTTGAGTATTATATGTTGATATACTACGGATGAGGAATAACATACCAATGCTATAATCAGTAAAGATAAAGTTGTCTAAACATTCCTCCATGAATGATTTGGAAGAGTATCTTAATTGGGGATATAAATCTATATAGATAGATTTAAGAGGATGCTCGACTTAACCCAAGGAACGTATATTCATTTGATGCTAAAGTCGTTTAGCATGGCAAACTCCAAGAGATGTCTCATGTCGATGAGCTATGGAGTGTATCTCTCTTAATAGTCCCCACAGACTCTTGAAAAGAGAGGTCGCATGAGTGACAATCATGTATGCAATGAAATGTACGAGACCTGATGTTGATCAGTCATATTATGGAGAAGTTCACTATGAGTAAGTGAAAAACATCTTAAAGTGCTTAACCGGCACTAAGGATGTGATCATATTCATGGTGGGTCTAAATTAAAACTAGAGGGCTTAATGGACTCAAGTTTTCGAGATGAGACCAAGATAATGAAAATCCACTTTAATGTAAAGCGTTATCTTGAGCAATTAGTGCGTTGAATTGGAAAGGTTCCAAACAAAGAAAGAGTTCTTTGGTTTAGTGATAAAGACAAAGTATATAGCTATAAATGAAAGCGCAAGTTGATTGTTTGGATTAAAGTTCATTCTGAGAACTAGGAATAGTTCGTAAGTCTCATCTTGGATCTAAACATGTGTTGTGGCACTTTCATTTGATTATTAGAATCATTGAAGATGGAAATCACTATCTGAGATAGTGGACTCTCATGAACAACATTACATATCCATTAACTAAAGCTTATCCAACAGTAGGATAATCGTCACTTAGAGAAGAAGGGTATGAAATACCATGGCGATTGGCTTAAGTGCAAGTGGGAGATTGAAAGTAGTATGCACACAAGCCAATCATGTTTGATGATAAAGCATATACTTTGTAACAATCTTATTCATTTATTAATAAAAAGTATTTATTTATTAAAGGTTTTTAATTATCTACATGATGCTGTTTTATAATATGTGATAAACCCATAATTTTAAGCAATGCTTTTAGAATAATGATGATGATCATTCTAATGAGATCTAAATTATTAGAAAGCTTAAAACTAAAATAGTTCCCAATCATTGGATTACTAAATTGGGGATTAGTGAATCCGGATAGATTGGTACATACGTTGCTTGCTCATTAGATGAGGATGATTGATCTCATGATCATTTGTGTGGAGACACTAAAGCAAGTATGTAGGTGGTTATTGGAGAATAAGTTCTTTGAGCGTGGCTCGCTAAGGAATACCTAATGGAGTTTTACTTGCTGTCGATAGGAATTCTGTAGTGATAGTAGTACAAGTGATCCTTGGACTTGAGATCATCATAGTATCTTGTGTATGATGAGTTATACTTTGACTTATTCCTTAAGACCCTTAGGGTATATCAAAGGGTATGCTTGGGTATAATATGTGGCGCCCCCAAAATAGGTATACATCACCTATTACGAGTTGTCAATACATGGATGCGAAACAACTACAACTTTATTATTACAAGCAGAAAGCTGTGAGTTTGAATACAAATATTATCTTCTAGACAATATCTATACTCAAATAAATCCTCATCACATTATTGATTCATTATTTTACAAAATGGTGAGGACTACTAAACAACTCTCTCTAGAATCTTCATTCCATACCCCGACTAGTACTCTTTACATTCTCGTCTCACGAGAAGAAAAATGGAACAACAAGAAAAGGGTGAGCTCAACTAGCCCGATAAAAAGAATATTATGACTAAGATAATATACAACAAATTATCGTTAGTCTTCAACGAGGAAAAATCGATAGAATACAATAGGCAACAAGTTTTAGATCAATATTATGCAATGAAATAATAATTCATAGAAGTGTTACGTAGAGAATGAAATCTACTATAATCTATGAATTTAATGATCCATCATCAATATTTTATCCTGTAACATCAATCAATATACATCGGAATCAAATATTCATCTTTGCACTCTGAGCCAAAGATATTCATCGATTAGTCATGTTCATTTAAACACTGTTCATCTTTGCACTCTGGGCCAAAGATATTCAATAATATCATCATTTAAAGGCGAGGATGATGAAAAATATTTTTAAAAAAGCGAATCCGGTGAAACAAAATGACAAGGATTAAGGATTAAGGATTAGTACTTGGTTTTATCCACGCAAAAAATACCTCAAAAATAATCATAGTGGTGTGAAATTCAAGAATGATCAAAACATGGATACAATCGAGTTAGTATCCGAATAGATGTTTTAGACGAAAAGAAGAAATTTTATTTTTCTATTGAATAGTACCAGTATCGTGAATAGTCAGATATCGTGAATAGTCGTACACGTGAATAGTAACTCAGACACCAAAAGATAGAAATTCCACAAAAAACATCTTCACGCTTCATGAATAGTACTCGTGAATAGTAACTCGTGAATAGTAACTCATGAATAGTAACTCGTGAATAGTAACTCGTGAATAGTAACCAGAGACATGAAAAAGTTCTAAATTTGATAAAAACTTGGATCAACATTTCAACATAATGATATTGAAGAAATAATATCATTACAAAAAAATAATATCCCTTACCTCGAAAGATCAAGTACTTACTAAGCTAGAATCTAAGGGTATAGTCTTTGAAGGAAACTTGCCGTCTAGCAATACTCAAAGTATACTCAAAATACTCACAAGAATACGCTCAAAATATCGAGAGAAATAGAGAGAAAACTTGAGTTTACGGTGTGATTTTCAATTCTAACCTAAGCACCCTATTTATAGGAAAATGCTTAGAACACCAAAGCGAGAAAATTTAATATAATATTAATATAATTATACAAATTTTCCTTAGCCCACCTTTTGGTCAAAACACCAGCCACACATGTTAATGATGTCCAAAAAAAAATACAAAAAACGTTTTCTTAACAAAAATAATTTAAACTCCCAAAAATCAATTATTTGAGACTTGAACTTCAATAATTCATAATAAATAGCCCTTTCATCAGAAAATTCGAATCTCATGAGTTTTATAGGAAATTCAATTCTCTACAACTTTGCAGAAGAAAAGTTTTTCCAAATTCCAAACAAAAATCGACCGAAATCCACAAGCAGGCGATTTTACATTATAATCAAATTTGGTCAATAATTGTGTCCACCAACACACAAAACATGTGTTAAACATTTAATGCCACAAAATACTCTTCCTCCTCATATACTCATATATCCCACATTCATTATAAAAATATCACAGTTAATATATTATTAAAATAATATATTTAAATGAATTATTTTATCGAAAAAAGATAAAATATTAATTTTCAACAATTGTCATTTTAAAATTTTCTCCATCTATATCCACATAAAATCAATATTTTCCTCATCATATAAATCAATAATTAATTATTCACAAATAATATTACTGAGAATCACAATATTGACAACCGTGGCGGTTCAAGGAAAGAGGGGCTTTCAATAAGAATTTCTTCTTCTTGGCGGCATGATTAGATGACCAAACCTCTCCTTAGGCAGAACTTTCTAGACACGCCAATAATGTTATCTAATAATATTATTCGAGATAATATGAATTATTGCTTCGATAATGAAAGATCTTGTGTAATGACAATTATTAAAACAACAAACAATATAAAATATCAACGCAAAGAATTATTAACTCAATAAAATAATTGAGCAGTAATTCATCGTAACCATTATTGAGTAGTGCTTTCTTACGTAAGAATCAATAATTGGTGCAATCTGGTATCTTCTTGTTCAACAACGCGTATTAGTGTGTTTTAAACCACGGGTATTCCAACAAAGGGCAACAACTACGCCGTTATTTAAAAACAACTTATTTGTCGTTTTCTTCATCCAATCGCTTTCAGTTATGGGCCCCACACATGGGCTGCTTGCGAGTAAATACGAATATTCCCACAAGCGATGCGAATATTCCACGACCAAACGAATATTCCCAAACAACAATGAATATTTTATAACCACTTGCTTATTTTGAAATATTTGTGTATTTAACCCTTAACTATCCACATTAATCAAATCAACCCTTACTATTTCAAAATAAAGGAAATTCCTTTTTATTTAAAAATTTCGGGGTCTTACATAATAAGTTGTACATGGAGATAATGTATGATCAATAAAGAATCTACCACTTCTATTAAAAGAAGAGAAATGTCCTATGTGATTCGATAAATGACAACCCGGTAGTCCTTGGCAAAGGCGAATGAAATTAGAAAGGAGTTTCTAATTTGCATTATTTAGTGTTGTGCATTTAAGGATCGAAAATACATATAATTAAATAAAATAAGACTTGCAAGTAATTCCATATCTTATATTTAATTGGGACATTGTATGGTGGAAGGATTGAATTGTACGATAACTATTTACTCAAAGGTTCTTTTATGATTAATGTTAAAATCTATATTATCTGGAAAGTCGTTGATCGCTAGGGAGGCTTATCCCTATTGTAGAATAAATATTATTTATTTAAATAAATTAATTGTTTAATTTATTTATTTAAATAAGATTAGAATTATTCTAATTGATTTATTCACAACTTAGGTTTAATATGGAGAACCTAAAGGGTCACACCATAAAAGGAAGAATAATTATTTAAGAAGTTAATGGCATAAATTAAATATGTTATGTATATTTAATTTAATCTATGACGATAGAATAAATTAAATAGCTTAATATTTATTATTTAATATTTTAGAAATATTAAATATAAATTAATAAGAGAGTCTTATTAATATTATTACAATTATTATTATTATTTTAATTTCTAAAAGAGTTTAGGAATTAATTTAATATAAGTACTCTCATTTATTCCTAATTAGATTAGGAAGGAAAATTAATTAAGGGAGTTTAATTAATTATCCCTAATAAGATTAGGGAGCCCCTTTAATTAAAAGGGTTTAATTAAATAATACCTTATTTTAATAGGGTTACTTGATATCTTTATAAGAGGAGTCTTATATCAGATATCATGACTACGTAATAATTCCAATGGTTGGAGAGTATGCTCCTTTTCTATAGAGATAGAAAAACTAGGGTTTAGCCAACCACCCATCTTCTTGAATTTTTTTCTTCCTTGGTGGATCACCTCTAGAGGCCAAACACTTGGGTGGCTAACATTGATCAAAGGAAGGAACCAAACCCGGTGGATTCAAGTTGAACGCGAAAGAGGATTGGAGGTGAACTTGTACCTGAGGAAGCTCGAATCTTCAAGGGTATAATTCTTGTTCTTCATTTTTCGTTTAATTAATAATTGTGCATAAAGGGTGATCCAGGTATATGGTTTGAAAATTTTTAAACTCTGATTTTACACGTTTCCGCTTATTTATGCAATTTGATTGCGTTCTTGAATATTATAAACCTAACATTATTGAAGTTCCGGAATAATTGATTTTTAGAGTTTAAGATATTTATTTTAAGAAAAACATTTTTTACAATTGGGTGGGCCCCATATGTGTGGTAAATATGCTGAAATAAGAATTCAAATTGTGCGTATGATTTTTAATAAATAAAATTATTTTATTTAATTTTCTACTTTGGTGTTCTAAGCATTTTCCTATAAATAGGATGCTTAAGTTAGAATTGAAAATCACACCAGAAATATAAGTTTTCTCTCTCTATATTATCGAGCGTATTTTTGTGAGTATTTAGATACTTTGAGAGTTGTTATTCAGTGCAAGTTTCCTTCAACATTTCATCTGATATTCCGGTCAGAAGTACTGTTCTTTTGAGGTAACAGATGTTATTTTCTTCGTAAATGATATTATTTCTTTTTATATCATTATACTGAAATATTGGTATGAATTTTATTGTTCAATTTCTACCTTTTTATGTTGGGGTTACTATTCACGTATATGACACTATTCACATATATGACACTATTCACAAATATATCACTATTCACCGAAAAATGAAATTTTCTCTTCTTTGTCCAATATGTCTATTATGGTTACTATCTTTGATTGTATCCATATTTTTTTCTTCATTCTTGAATTTTACTCCACTATGGTTTATTATGGAGTGTTTTTGAACTTGGATTATCTAAAGTACGAATCCCTAATCTTAGTTTTTTTGTCTCACTGGATTCGTTTCTTAAAACTATTTTTCATCATCCTAGGTCCTAAATGATGACATAACTGAATATCTTTGGCATGTAGTGCAAAGATGAATGATTACCTAATGAATATCTTTGGCCCGTAGTGCAAAGATGAACACGTGCTGAGATGAACATGGCCAACTAGTGATACAAATGAATATCTTTGGCCCGTAGTGCAAAGATGAATATTTGATTAAAGATGTATATTGATTGATGTTACAAGGATAAAATATTGATGATGGACTTTTAAATTTATAGATGATAGTAGATTTCATTCTCTACTTAACCCTCTAATGAATTGTTGTTTCCGCTGCAGTTGTTGATCTAAAACTTCTTGTCTATTATATTTTATCAGATTTTCCCTGTTGAGAACTAAGGATAATTTGTTGTACATTATCTTAGTCATAATATTCTTTATTGGGCTAGTTGAGCTCACCCTTTTCCTTTTTGTTCCATTTTTCTTCTCAGGAGGTGAGAATTTAGTAGGAACTAGTTGGGGTATGGAGTGATGATTCAAGATAGTTGTTTTATCAGTCCTCACTATTTTGTAAAATAGTGCATTAATAATTGTAATGAGGACTTTATCTGAGTGTGGATATTGGAACAATCCTAAATTTTAAATTGTAATTTTAAATATTTATTGAATTATATAAATATTTAATTGATGTGTTTATTGTGGGATAAATATTTGTTTAAAATTTTTTTGATTTAATTATTTGTTAAATAAATAATTAATGAGTGAAGGAAATTAATTATTATGAGATAATATTCTAATTTAATTTAATGATTAAATTAGAGAGTTGATAAGGATTAAATGGATTATTATAATGTTTTAATTTAATTTAGTAATAAAAGTGTGACAATAAACTATGCTATAAATGGGTTAGTAAAATAAATTAAAAGAGATTACTTTAGTTTTTGCCAAACAAGGCTTAAATATATTAACTCTTTAATTTTTAAAGAGTTTTTGCCAAACAAAGCCTTATGGCTTTTGGATTTTTTGGAATTTTGAATTATAATTATAATAAATAAAATATAAAAAATATATATTAATTTTGGGAACAACTGATTTATTAGGGTCATTAGTAGAACGTCGATTTTAGACGTTTGAAAATGTGTGCGTTGGTTTTGTTTTATTTCACATAAAAAAGTGAGTCTGGATTGGTGTGGAGTCTGGTATTGGCTTAAGAAAAAAAAAAGAGAAGAAAAGTTATAGAGAATTGAGAGAGAGGGAGTTTGAGAGAGAATTTAGAGAGGATTCCTGAGACTTTCAAACAATTATCTGTGGTTAGCAAGGATTTCTTAAGCAATTGAAGGCATGTTCTATAACCTTATTATATATATATATATATATATATATATGTTTATGACATGAAGTTTCAAGCTCTGTGAATTCAAGTTATTTGTTTTATTGTTGATATACAACTGTTACTTGTGATTATATGTATTGGTGGTGTTAGAGTTGTATCTAGACAAGGATTTGTATGCTATTTTACGTCAAAAAGAAATAAAATAGTTTTACAGTGAACATGTGTATGAACATGAATTGTAGGAGTACTAAAATTGATATGTGATTGTGAACTAGTAGATAAATTGAACCTTGAATACGTTAATATGTTAAGAAATGGAGAAAACGTAGTTCGAATGAGGTAATTTGGTGTATAATCATGGTTACAGTGTTACTTTTATCAAATAATGTCGGCAATTGGGTTTTGGATTGAAACCATGGTATTCAAGGATTTCTAGAGTTGTTGTTTAGTTGATTAAAATTAGTATATGTATGAAGGGTAATAGTTATGTGTAATTTATGTAAGTTATATGTGTTAATTTAGGTGCTAGAAGTTTTTAAATAGTAAAAATCTACTCTGTTTTGTTCATCGTTCTCAACATCTTTGTAATTAGTGGTTGCATATTTCCACATCGCTTGATCTCTTTGTCGGTATACATCTCAATCTTGCACATGCGGTCAATCGGTATTTACTATTTAACTGTTCGCTCAGTATCTCGCCGCATGGCCTTGAGATCGTGTCTTGCAATGCCAACCTCAGTTCTAACCATGGCACCGCAGCGCTGATTAGTAGAATGGCCTAGAAAATTATTTTCTTGTACACAGAGTCTGTAATAGTTGATATGATGCAATATTATGACTGCTAAAAAATGTGATTTTGTTATTGTGATATTATAGTGCTAAGAATGAGCATATAATTAACACTTGACAAGTTTTGTTACTAATGTAACTTGACTATGTGGTTAAAAATCAGGCCATGCATGAAATATGTACTTATTTGTATATAGAGTATTTGTAGTGACTAATTGTGTCCTAATGACATGTGATTAGGATATTGTGAATCAAACTATCACGATCTAGCTTACACGTAAGGCAAGTTTTCTAACCTGAACTTTCTTCGTGCAAGTTTTTTCTAACCTTAAACTTTCGTTGAGCAAGTTTCTTAACTCTAAAAATATTAAGCAAGTTCCTAAACTTTACCTCTTGATATTGAGAAAGATTTTCTAATCTTTATCTTGTTATTTAGCATGCTTGTTTCTAAATTCTAATACTCTAGTGTTGAACAAGTTTTATCGTTCAATTTACTATTTCTTATGCATGCTTAATTCTTAATTCTAAACAAGATTCTAACCTTAGCTTAACATTGTTCAAGCAAGGTATGTTATATTATTCAATGCTTATGCTCTTAGATTATTCCTAAAGAATGACCAAGGTATACAATGTTGATTCATTGATAAATTATTCCATAGCAGAATGTTATTACATTTTTATTCAACTAATCCTTAGTTGATGTCCGCTAAACTCTAAATTACATTAAAACTTATCTAAACCAAACTTACTTTGGTGCGGACTTGTATTCTAAATACTTAGATGAACAACCCTATTACAGGGTATAATTTACGCATAGCGTTGAAATGTTTGTGCACAATACATTGTATGAATGACTGATCCCCCTACGTATGAGGAGTCCTTATAGTCTTATGACTGTTAAAGTTTAGGTTGAAAGAATACTTAAACTATGGACATAGTTCGTGGTCTTTTGACCCTCAGTTATATATATTTCAAATTTTGTTCCTGATTATTATTGATGAAGTACCTTATTCATTTCTATTGAGCCAATCATTTGGCAGTTGATATGATGTATTCATTGTCATTTCAAGTGAGCATTTTTTTCTCACTATTTCTTATAGTAATATTACATCTAAAGTGTAGACACTCAAATTTTTTTGCACACCTGTTACTATCATTGCAGGAGGGCAGATTCGTCTTTAGGAGATAACCCTGGAAGACAGCTCACATACACTATGGATACCACAAGAAGTTCAGTCTCAACGCCGGAACACACACCGGGAGTATCAATTCCAACCTCGGAGATAACCCCGAGTTTCATCCTTGGAGATAACCCCAAGGAATGTCGTTGCAGTTCCGGCGATAACTCTGAAAATGCTTGTTTCAAATGCATGCAATCAGCTTCAATCTCAGACCTCCTACCGAGGCACTCATTCCAAAGACCCGGAGATAACACCGGGAAGACATGCACACTTAAAGAAGACCCTGCGGAATTCAAACACTTGCAGCAGTCTAATCTCAGATGTAACCCTAAGCAATGTCTGCTATCAGCCCAAATCAGAGATAACCCCGGCGTGGGGAAAAATCGTCATCTTTCCACCTCAACCCCACAGCGCCATCTAAACATTTCATACATACATTTCTACACAATAATTTCCCACAAGAGCCAAAGAGTTCCAATCCCAAGTGACTATTACGTGTGGCAGCACACCGGATAGAATTTGAAGCTTGAAGACCATGGGCATGGTCCCCTCTTCCTGACTTCGTACAACGTCTAATCCCATGTCATTGCGTAACTCTCAACAAAAGTAGTCCAAAGAAGGTCTTGTACACCTCGTTCGGATGGTCTTATTAAAGTTACGCAAGTTGAGCGGACATCACGATTTGCGATTGCACGTGCTTTGAGACAATGGGACTTCAAAGCTCGTGGCAACTGGGCGTACCGCAGTGCATCATGGCTAGCTAGTACACTACTACCACCTGACTCTATAAATATAGAGCTTGGGGTGGCCATTTGTAAGAGAAAAAGACGTGAGAAAGCCCTGTCTAATTAGCTACACACACCCCATATTTGAAAGTAGTATGCACACAAGCCAATCATGTTTGATGATAAAGCATATACTTTTGTAACAATCTTATTCATTTATTAATAAAAAGTATTAATTTATTAAAGGCTTTTAATTATCTACGTGATCTTTGTTTTATAATATGTGATAAACCCATAGTTTTAAGCAATGCTTTTAGAATAATGATGATGATCATTCTAATGAGATCTAAATTCTTTGAAAGCTTAAAACTAAAATAGTTCCCAATCGTTGGATTACTAAATTGGGGATTAGTGAATCAGGATAGATTGGTACATCGTTGCTTGCTCATTGGATGAGGATGATTGATCTCATGATCATTTGTGTGGAACACTAAAGCAAGTATGTAGGTGCTTATTAGAGAATAAGTTCCTTTGAGCATTGGCTCGCTAAGGAATACCTAATGGAGTTTTATTTGCTGTCGATAGGAATTCTGTAGTGATAGTAGTACAAGTAATCCTTGGACTTGAGATCATCATAGTATCTTGTGTATGATGAGTTATACTTTGACTTATTCCTTAAGACCCTTAGGGTATATCAAAGGGTATGCTTGGGTATAATAAGTTGTACATGGAGATAATGTATGATCGATAAAGAATCTACCACTTCTAATAAAAAGAGAGAAATGTCTATGTGATTCGATAAATGACAACCCAGTAGTCCTTGGCAAGGCGAGAATGAAATTAGAAAGGAGTTTTAATTTGCATTATTTGGAGTTGTGCATTTAAGGATCGAAATACATATAATTAAATAAAATAAGACTTGCGGTAATTCCATATCTTATATTTAATTGGGACATTGTATGGTGGAAGGATTGAATTGTCGGTAACTATTTACTCAAAGGTTCTTTAATGATTAATGTTGAAATCTATATTATACGGAAAGTCGTTGATCATTAGGGAGGCTTATCCTATTGTAGAATAAATATTATTTAAATAAATTAATTGTTTAATTTATTTATTTAAATAAGATTAGAATTGTTCTAATTGATTTATTCACATAGGTTTAATATGGAGAACCTAAAGGGTCACACCATAAAAGGAAGAATAATTATTTAAGAAGTTAATGGCATAATCGTAATAATATATGTTAAGTATATTTAATTTAATCTATGGTGATAGAATAAATTAAATAGCTTAATATTATTATTTAATATTTTAGAAATATTAAATATAAATTAATAAGAGAGTCTTATTAATATTATTACAATTATTATTATTTTAATTTCTAAAAGAGTTTAGGAATTAATTTAATATAAGTACTCTCATTTATTCCTAATAAGATTAGGAGGTTAAATTAATTAAAGAGTTTAATTAATTATCCTAATAAGATTAGGGAGCTTAATTAATTAAAGAATTTAATTAATTAAATAAAACCCAATCCTTAATTGTTAAGGTGGGTTGCCCACATCTATAAATAAGAGAGTCTTATTATGGTGTGGTATGGGTTGTTGACTTTTCAACAATCGTAATAATTTCAATTTGTTGGAGAGTACACCTTTTTCTATAGAGATAGAAAACTAGGGTTTGAGCCAAAAACCCATCTTCTTGAATTTTCTTCTTCCTTGGTGGATCACCTCTAGAGGCCAAACATTTGGGTGGCTAACGTTGATCAAAGGAAGGAACCAAACCCGGTGGATTCAAGATTGAGCGTGAAAGGATTTGGAGGTGAACTTGTACACGAGGAAGCTCGATCTTGAGGTATGATTTATTCTTTATCTTTTCGTTTAATTAATAATTGTGCATAAAGGGTGATCCGGATATATATGGTTTGTAAATTTTTAAACTCGATTTTTACACGCTTAGCACTTTTTATGCTGATTTGATTGCGTTATGAATATTACAAACCTAACGGTGGCATCGAGCCAAATCTTTATATGAATTATTAATTGTTTCAAATTTGATATGTATATTGATATGTGTTTTGAACAATTTAATTGGGCATAATTTTATTGTATAAAATTTAATAAATAAATAAAAAAAAAAAAAAAAAAAAAAAGGAACAAATATCTGCTGGTCACGAAAAAGTCAGCAAAAGCAGGCTCATGCACGTAATCCGGATTGCATTAACCGGATTGAAATTAACTTGCAAGTGATTTTTTTTTTTTTTTTTTAATCCGGCAGCGTGAGTTAAATAAAGCAAAAGTGTATGATTAATCATTAAATGCAATTTAGTTTTATATATATATATATATATATATATATATATATATATATATATATATATATATATATAAAAATTGAGATTTTTTTTTAAAAAAAAAAAAAAAAAAGCTTTAAATGATAAGGAATTTATATGACAAAATTTTAATGGGCCACGTGCTTTCTTTTTTTTTTTATTTTAAGGAAAGGTACGGTTTTTACATATATATATATATATATATATATATATATATATATTATTATTAATTATTATATAATTAAATAAAAAGTTTATTTTAATTTTAAAATAAAAGGTTTATTTTAATATTAAATATAAAGTTTATTTTAATTTTAATAATTTTATAATTAAAATAAAAGGTTTATTTTAATCTTAAAATAAAAGGTTTATTTTAATATTAAAATAAAAGTTTATTTTAATTTTAAAATTAGAATTTCATGCTAACTAATTAGAGTTGGAATTGGATTCCATGATAACTAATTGGAGTTGAAATTGGATTTTATATTTCCTTAAATAAAGGAGTTTATTTAGATATGAAATAGGATTTCATATTATTCAAAATAAAAGAGTTTATTTGTGAATAGGAAAGAGAATCCTAATTTCCTTAAATAAAGGAGTTTATTTAGATATGAAATAAGATTTCATATTATTCAAAATAAAAGAGTTTATTTGTGAATAGGAAAAGAGAATCCATGTTTCCTTAAATAAAGGAGTTTATTTAGATATGAAATAAGATTTCATATTATTCAAAATAAAGAGTTTATTTGTGAATAGGAAAGATAATCCGTGTTTTCTTTAATAATTTTTTTTTTACATGGAATTGGATTCATAATTAATTAAAATAAAAGAGTTTATTTTAATTAAAGATTTTTTTATTATCATGGAATTGGATTCCATAATTAATTAAAATAAAGGAGTTTATTTTGATTAAAGATTTTGATTAAAATAAAATAGTTTATTTTATTTAAAATTGGATAAATTAAAATAAAATAGTTTTATTTTGATTTAAATTTGGATTAAAATAAAGGAGTTTATTTTGATTCAAAATTAGATTTTATACTAACTAAATTTGCCCATTAAATGATATCAATATATATATTAAATGTTTATTATTCATGAGATGAATGTTATTTATTGATGCGTATGGTGATGTGTATGATAATAAATGGGATTGATTATGGACTATTGACCGATGTGATTGGATTTTATTTTAGTTGGATGCATGAATGTATGAGTTTTATTAAATGGGGATTCTGCGTGCCTCGTCTTCTCTAATTTTTTCGAATGTAAATTCTATCTCCCTCCTATGTACTTCCCTTATTTGCTTTGATCGAGGTTTCTATTTATTTTAAAATAGTTTTGTAATAGGAATATTTAGAATTAATTTTGAAGAATTAGAGATCAAGGACAAGAAGCGCTTGAAGACCCGTTTGTAATAGAGCCAGGGTTTAAATGTAATAGTTATATTTAAATATTATTTCTTGCACCCCTAAGGTTTGACCTTTTGGTTCACTTGGTGGCTCTAGTGAACCAAACTAGAATAAAAGTCCATAATCAATCCGGGTAGAATATAGTATTCTATATGTGCATGCTTATACTATATATATATATATTATATATTATGCAAACATGCTTAGCATGTTCATTAATATGACGTATATTTATATATATATATATAAATGCTTAGCTAAACAAGATGAGACAAATTAATAACAAACCCCTCGAATTTTTATATTAAGTCCTAAGCGTTCAAAGATATTTGGAATATCGAGCGTAAGCCTTCTAGAATGATAAAATTAATAGAGTATTAAATATTTAATATGAGTTTGTTGTGTCACCACAAGGCAAGTATTAAGTATTTAAGATGTTAATTTATCACATTTGATGCTTATAAAGAAAATTGAACAATATTGTTTTGTTGTGTCACCACAAGGATGATATTTTTTTTTTTGAATATATGGAGTGCTAGGTCGGACTTAACTTGGATAATTTTGATTTGGATGTGCCACCACTTGATCAAAATAATCTAAGAGGCAAAATACAAGGAGTTGCATAGTTGATGTAATTGACAAAAGTTGTCTACCTATTTATTTATATATAGTTTGTTGTGTCACCACAAGGCTATATACATTTGAAATGGGATCCTTATTCTCACTAGCAAATCTTTAATTAGATTTTTTTACGAAGAACTATATAAGTGAGGGTAATATAGTTTGAAGAAAATAGTGGGAGATACCAATTTAAAACAAGACCTAATTTATTTTGGTAATTAATAAAAGAATGTATGTTAAAATGTTGTTAATTACAAATTCATTTCTGAGAATTTTACAATGTCTAAAATTATTATCCTTTGCGAAGCATATTAGATGCTAAATTAATCGGGAATAGAATTAAGCGGATTGGTTAAGGAATTTGAGAATAGTTCTCATTTGAAAAGCTATCTTATGTCATAATCGCCTATCCTGCAATGGTTGCAGACAATGCCTACGAGGAAGACATTGCTACTTTTAGAAAGTGGCAAGATGATGCCTGATTGGCTCGATGCATCATGCTCGCATCCATGAGTACTTGAGCTTGACGTCGGCATGAAACTATGGATGCTCCTACTATATTCACTGCACATCAAGTAGTTGATGGTGATGAAAGTGGGGTGATAGATATCAGATATCTAAGGAGCTCTTCCGATCTAGAATGGCCAATGGCACTATAGTATGCAGAAAAAAGTTCTTAACATAATCAATTTGATTGATCAATTAGGACAACGAGTTTTGTCATGGATGGAGAGTTGAGCAAGATTTGATCTTGCACTCACTCCGGACTCCTTTCACAATTGTTGTGAATTTTCATATGAACAAGCTAGATATCGACCTCATTTGATTTGCTTAACATATTGAAAAATGTTGAGAGTCACTTTCAACCAAGAAAGACCAAGTCTTCTTGGTAGGGGCCAAAGGATCTTACGAAAGAAGAGCGATTCAAAGAAGGTAAATTGAAAGGCATAAACAAAGGATAATAAGAACAAAAGCGTATGGATAGCAAAGGAGTTTGCTTCCTTTGCAATAAGCTTTGGACCTTTGGAAAGAAAGCTGCGAGAAGCATCTTGCAGAGGCTAACCAAAGAAGCTTAGTGAAGTTTGATTTTACATAATACATTTTTTGTTCATGATTGAAATAAATTTTTCTTTAAGTCGAGGTTCTACTTGGGTATTGGATACCGACTTTGGTTATCATAAATATAGATTTATGAAAGGACCAAAAGAAGTAGAAAGCTAAACAAAGATAAGTAATCTATGTGTGAAAAAATGAAGCAAAGGTTGCTTTGCATTATATAGAAACTTATAGTTTAGCAATGCCTACGGGCAAATCTATTAAGTCGATAAGTTGTTATTGTATTCCAGTTCTTGTTAAAATTATTATTTCCATTTTATTGTTGGACAATGAAATATTTGGTATTATAATTAAGAACAATTGTTGTTCTATTATAATAATAATAATGTTTTGTATAGAACTGGAATATTACTTAATAAATTTTGTATACTTGATTTACATGAAAATAATTTTGCATATTGAACAAATTAGTATAAGAAAAGGAGATGATCATTGAAAAGTTGAATGTGTGTATTTCTTTGAAATACAAGTGTGAATTATTTGAAAGGTTCAAAGAATTCAAAAGTGAAACAAATTGGCAAAGTATTAAGATTCTTTGATTAGATCGAGGAATAAATACTTGTGCAATAAGTTTCTAGATCATCTCAAATGGTTTTCTCATAATGGAAACATCATCGATATCTGTGATAATTGATTGATGTATCCGAATGGAAAATCGTACCTTGTTGGACATAGTGCGGTCCATAATAATTTTACCGACATTCCAATATCCTTCAGGATAATGTCCTAGAAATGGGCTGCATATCTCTGAAAAGGTAACCTCAAAATCCAGCCCCAAGACTCCATAAAAGTTATGGACGGGGAGGATTCTAATCTTAAGTATGTTAAGATAAAGGGTTGTCAACTTATGTGAAAAGGTTTCAAAGGATAAGCTTGGGACAAGATTTGACAAGTCTTGATTTGTGGGACATCCTAAAATAAGTTTAGGGTATATGTTCTATAATCCTACTTAGCAAAAGGTGTTTATTCGAAACACGCTACCTTCTAAGATAAAGGTGTTTATCATTAAAAAGGGGCTAGTGGGAGGATAATAGATCTTGAAGAGTTCATGATCCATAAAACACTATAAGTCAAATAAGAGGAACACGTAGATAGACCTATTATTGTACCACAACAAGATAAATAAATGCGGAATAGTACAAGAAGATACCTAGGAGGTATGGATTCATCATGGATGATGATGATGAGGTACGCATCATAGAAGATGATGATCGAGTTACATACGATGACGTAAGAGTTCTAGTGTGTACAAAAGAGGCGGTGGGGCGTCGTGACATTCCTAGTATTATATGTTGATATACTACGGATAAGGAATGACATACTAATGCTACAATCAAGTAAAGATAAAGTTGTCTAAACATTCCTCCATGAATGATTTGGGAAGAGTATCTTAATTGGGGATAAAATCTATAAAGATAGATACAACAGGATGCTCGACTTAACCCGAAGGCGTATATTCATTTGATGCTAAAGTCGTTTAGCATGGCAAACTCAAGAGATGTCTCATGTTGATGAGCCATGGAGTGTATCTCTCTTAATAGTCCCCATAGACTCGAAGAAGAGAGATTGCATGAGTGACAATCATGTATGTAATGAAATGTACGAGACACGATGTTGATCGGTCATATTTGGAGAAGATCAACGTAAGGCGGTGAAAAAATATCTTAAAGTTCTTACTTGGCACTAAGGATGTGATCTTATCATGGTGGGTCTAAATTAAAACTAGAGGGCTTAACGGACTCAAGTTTTCACACAGACCAGAGCGACGAGAAAATCCACTTTAAGGTAAAGTGTTACCTTGAGCAGTGGTGCGATGAATTGGAAAGGTTCCAAGCGACAAAAGAGTTCTTGGTTTAGTGATAAAGACAAAGTATATAGCTATAAATGAAAGGCGCAAGTTGATTGTTTGGATTAAAAGTTCATTACGAGAACTAGGAATAGTTCTAAGTCTCATCTTGGATCTAAACATGTGTTGTGGCACTTTCATTTGATTATTAGAATCATTGAAAGATGGGAAATCACTATAGAGATAGTGAACTCTCATGAACAACATTACATATCCATTAATTAAAGCTTATCCAATGACAGGATAATCGTCACTTAGAGAAGAAGAGTATAAGATACCATGGCGATTGGCTTTAGTGCAAGTGGGAGATTGAAAGTAGTATGCACACAAGCCGATCATGTTTGATGATAAAGCATATACTTTGTAACAATCTTATTCATTTATTAATAAAAAGTATTAATTTATTAAAGGCTTTTAATTATCTACATGATCTTTGTTTTATAATATGTGATAAACCCATAGTTTTAAGCAATGCTTTTAGAATAATGATGATGATCATTCTAATGAGATCTAAATTCTTTGAAAGCTTAAAACTAAAATAGTTCCCAATCATTGGATTACTAAATTGGGGATTAGTGAATCCGGATAGATTGGTACATATCGTCGTTGCTTGCTCATTGGATGAGGATGATTGATCTCATGATCATTTGTGTGGAGACACTAAAGCAAGTATGTAGGTGCTTATTAGAGAATAAGTTCCTTTGAGCATTGGCTCGCTAAGGAATACCTAATGGAGTTTTATTTGCTGTCGATAGGAATTCTGTAGTGATAGTAGTACAAGTAATCCTTGGACTTGAGATCATCATAGTATCTTGTGTATGATGAGTTATACTTTGACTTATTCCTTAAGACCCTTAGGGTATATCAAAGGGTATTCTTGGGTATAATAAGTTGTACATGGAGATAATGTATGATCGATAAAGAATCTACCACTTCTAATAAAGAAGAGAAATGTCTATGTGATTCGATAAATGACAACCCGAGAGTCCTTGGCAAGGCGAGAATGAAATTAGAAAGGAGTTTTAATTTGCATTATTTGGAGTTGTGCATTTAAGGATCGAAATACATATAATTAAATAAAATAAGACTTGACGGTAATTCCATGTCTTATATTTAATTGGGACATTATATGGTGGAAGGATTGAATTGTCACGGTAACTATTTACTCAAAGGTTCTTTAATGATTAATGTTGAAATCTATATTATACGGAAATGCGTTGATCATTTAGGGAGGCTTATCCTATTGTAGAATAAATATTATTTAAATAAATTAATTGTTTAATTTATTTATTTAAATAAGATTAGAATTGTTCTAATTGATTTATTCACAATAGGTTTAATATGGAGAACCTAAAGGGTCACACCATAAAAGGAAGAATAATTATTTAAGAAGTTAATGGCATAATCGTAATAATATGTTAAGTATATTTAATTTAATCTATGGTGATAGAATAAATTAAATAGCTTAATATTATTATTTAATATTTTAGAAATATTAAATATAAATTAATAAGAGAGTCTTATTAATATTATTACAATTATTATTATTTTAATTTCTAAAAGAGTTTAGGAATTAATTTAATATAAGTACTCTCATTTATTCCTAATAAGATTAGGAGGTTAAATTAATTAAAAGAGTTTAATTAATTATCCCTAATAAGATTAGGGAGCTTAATTAATTAAAAGAATTTAATTAATTAAATAAAACCCAATCCCTTAATTGTTAAGGTGGGTTGCCCACATCTATTAATAAGAGGAGTCTTATTATGTGTGGTATGGGTTGTTGACTTTTGCAACGTAATAATTTCAATTTGTTGGAGAGTACACCTTTTTCTATAGAGATAGAAAACTAGGGTTTGAGCCAAAAACCCATCTTCTTGAATTTTCTTCTTCCTTGGTGGATCACCTCTAGAGGCCAAACATTTGGGTGGCTAACGTTGATCAAAGGAAGGAACCAAACCCGGTGGATTCAAGATTGAACGTGAAAGGATTTGGAGGTGAACTTGTACCTGAGGAAGCTCGATCTTCAAGGGTATGATTTATTCTTTATCTTTTCGTTTAATTAATAATTGTGCATAAAGGGTGATCCGGATATATGGTTTGTAAAATTTTAAACTCTGATTTTTACACGCTTCCGCACTTTTTATGCAATTTGATTGCGTTATGAATATTACAAACCTAACATATATATATTTACATTTCTGTTAGGCTTGGAGTTTACTTCGTGGCCTTTTACTGCTTTGTATATATTTCGTCCCGCCTGGAGTTTACTTCATGGCAGTTGATCGTCTTTACTGCTTTCTTTACATTTAGTCCCGCCTGGAGTTTATTTCATGGCGGTTGATCACATTTATTTCTTTATTTACATTTCTGATCCCCCATGGAGGTGATTCATGGTGGTTGATCATGTCTCTATATATATATATTTACCGCTTTTATATATTTATATTTTCGATCCCCAATAGAGGTGCTTCGTGGTGGTTGATCGTTATATATATATATATATATATATATATATATATATATATATATATATATTATATATATATATAATCGCTTTATTGTTTTTCATATAAACTGTAGCATCATGTGAGCTTAGGAATCATGTGATCACAGATTCAGTCCACTGAATCTAGATTCGGTTCCCGTGATGGACACTTTAAGATGTAAGGAGCTTGTAAATTATTCACAGTGTTTGAATTTCCTTAGATGGCTGTCATGCCCATGAGGAGTTCGGCACTGCTATATATTATTTTCTCGAAGATGCCTCGCATCTCAAAAATAAAAGGAAACAAGCCAAACATATAATAATAAAATGGAAGTATCAAAGGTCTCAATTACTATTGAGCACAGAGTTTGAAAAACCTCTTTTACAAAATCTCATTGATATATCTTGTTTAAAACTGAATTTTTATATAAATTCAAACCCTTTGTATACAGGTGCGAACGAGGCATTGTGACAACCCGAATTTTTATAAGTTATTAAAATAAGAATTTAATAATTAAAATTCTTATTATGAGATGTTTTGAGTTTGAGTTTGTATATATACGTGCTTTATATGTTGAAATATATGATATAGTGTGAAGAGAAATATATATTCATATATTGGGAAAGTGAAGTTTAATAGTTAAGTTAACTATTGAAAAAATTAAATGAATTTTGTAATCAATTTTAAATATTTATTGAATTAAATAAATATTTTAATTAATTTATTTATTGAGATAAATAAATAGTTGATGAATTATGGTGCATTAATTTAGTAACTAAATTGATTAATGTAAATTAAATTGAATAATGTTAATTTTATTTGAAGGATTTAATTTAAGGAAATAATTAAATTAAATCAATTGTTTAATATTTAAGAAAATAATTAAATTAAATAAAATATTTTTTTGATCTAATTTATTAATTAAATTAGACATGTAAAGATTTATTAAGTATGTTATAATGGGATTTATAATTATTATAATTATAATTGCAAGTTATTTAAATGTTGCATGTGTGACAAGTGAAACTATATAATAAAAGTATTATAAAAATAATCTAGTTTGGCGAGTTTGTGGTAGCCAAACAAGACCTTGTGGCCTTTGGTTTATTCAACTGACGCCTTTTTGTTATTTTCTAACGGAAGAGTACGTGGGGGAGTGCCAGTTTATTTCTTCGCGTCTTATTTTCTAAGGCTAAAATAGTAGAGGGTTAGAGAGAGATTGGTAGTGAAGAGAGAAAAACACAAAGAGAATTGCTAAGAGATTTAGGGTTTTGCTGTGGAAGAAATTGAAGCCACTATATATCAATTGCTTCAATAAACAAGGATTAAGGTATATCGTAGTTCTAATTTTTATGTTTGAGTTCTCTGTGAAAATTTTCTGTAAACTATTAAGTCACGTTGGATGATTGTATATATGTGTACGTATAGTTTGGTAGAATCTGTTAGTCACTATATTTGAGTGTTATTGGAATAATCAAACACGTAAAATTGGATTGTAGGTGGGAAATTAAAATAGCAGTGATATGTTCATATGATATGGCATTAAAAAGTACAAAATTTGATGCTCTATACTTGTTATAATCAGTAAATTGATGTTGGATTATATTAGTATGTTAGGAAACGAAAATGGCATAGTTTAAATCGTGTTAATTGGTTAAGAAACGAAGCCATGGCGATCGAATTCCCTAAATGTGTTAAAACATGAAAATAGAGTATGAACATGTGTTTTGGGTTAAATTTTAGGTTGGTTAATGTTTTTATAAATTGTTAGAATTCTAGTATGTTGTATTTCTATGAATTATGAATCCATAGAATCGAAAATGTACTAACTTGGATGTGTATAACTCAAGTTATGAAGATTAGTAGGAGAAAAATGGTCAACAATCGCGAAGAACAAAGAGCTTGAGTCCCGTTTACGCTATCTTGAGTGCGACTACTGTTGTGCCCTAAGTCATTTGGGGCCTTGATTTACCTTTGTAGAGGCTATGACTACGCTATGCCCAAGGCTTAATTGGGTGCAGCTGCGCCCAAAGTGTGTCAGGTGTGACTACTTTGACCTATTTTAGTAAAATAGGCATAAAGTCTTCATACGAACTTCGATTGAGGTGATTCAAGATGATCCGGAACGAGGAAGAATATACCTACAACTTTTGTTCTTTAAGTTTTTCAATTTGAGGTCGGGAACAGTAGTCAAAATGGTCATCTTTGTGACTAATGAGTATTCGGAGGCAATCGGAGGGCGTCAGACATGCACATACACAAGTATAGTGATGTCGACGATAATAGATGTTGTTCTAAGTTATAGAACCTGAATATTATGAAGTATAATGATTCTTAACATTAATAAATGATATATTAGATAAGTTGAAAACGTATACTAAGCACACACAAGAGAGACAAATTGGGCATGTGACGAATAAACGTCGAAACGCCGTGATAAGTGGTAATGAACGTAAAAAGTGTTTTAAATCAAATGAAATTAATATAATAAGATATTGAACAGTCTTAATATAAAACAAATAAGTAGTCCTAGCAAGACTTAAACACTTGAATGAACTTCGAATATGAAATACAGTGAGATATAAGTTGAAAGTTAACACAATAAAATTGAACATTCTGTATATATAATAGAAAGGGTTATCAGGCGTAGATTAAAGTTTACATTACAACTACTATGCGTATGTGACTAATAGTTGATGTACATGGTTATATAATTGTGTAGGGCACGTGAAGTGCAGATAACTGTAAGCTATTAAACTGTTATTGGTAAACAACGATCAAGGCAAGTCTTTCAGTTCCTATTTGCTATGTGAATTTGAATGATTTAAATCGTTATTGCAAAGAGCATGATGTGTTATATATATGTTGAATGTATGAAATGTTAAAGTCAACTTATGACTACATTGATTGAATAAAGCATGTTGATTGAGTAAGGAACTCAATCTTTATACATCTTTATACTTGTTATATGAACTGTAACATGTATGTTATGTTAGTCCAATGTTTATGAGATATATGTTGAGCATGCTATTATGTGCTATGTGATGCATGAAAAAAGTTAGATTTTGTTGGGCTGTCGAGCTCAACCTTGCAAATAACCACTTTTGCAGGTTCAAGTTCAAGGTAAAGTTATGTGTTACCTGAAAGACATGAATCGGATGTGATACTTGAAGATTTATACACTTTGGTTGCGTTATTATTATTTGAACCATGTTTAAGGTTCTGAATAATGTATTAATGTTAAATTGTAATATTGTTTTGCAATGTAAACTATTGTAGTATTAAAAATGATTCTGAGATATTTAGATGTAAAGGTTTAAAGTTCTGGGAACGAGAATAGTTTGTAATAGAAAATTTTAATTGTTCCGCAAATTTCAATGGTTGTATTATGGTTTAATGATGTAAAAATTAGAGGTTGAATGTATTATTAACGACCGAAGTCGAGAATTAAATTGTATGAATTTTGGGGTCGTTATAGTTGGTTCAGGTAGTGCAGGCACTTTCCAAGATTGTTGAGGGTATACCCAAGTGAAGAGATAATGACAAAAGGTGGAGAAAAGGAGAATATGAGGAAGATTTGATTTGTCTAACATGAAGATTAACCCTTACGTTCTCAAAAGAAATAACAATAAATCTTTGCAGCTACTGTAATTCCTTTAGATCAACAACGAAGGACTCTACCACCATCTAGTTTAGTAACACTAACTGGAATACGACTTCATGGACCTAATGATCCTAGTTACATTAATTGAAATCTACATAGAGTGTCAGTATATGGTGAACCTAAGTTGCAGAATTCCGTTGGCGTAAGAGAAACTGATGAAGAGATCGAACGTAGAAAGGCTGAAGGAAAGAAATCTTAAGAACGTAAGATTACATATGAAAGGGAAAACCCTCTAAGGAGTAGACCTACCAAGTAACCTAGATACAATCGTGATTACTCATCTTGAAGGTAAATTAACATATATGAGATTGTAATTTCTTTATAAAACAATTCATTTTTTATATCTTTTTATCACTATAAATAAATTCATGTTTTCTTTTAAACAATACAGTTGCTCGTTGTAAAATTAAGACATATTTAATTTATGTGTTATCTTACATTTTGAAATTGATGGCTAATAAAAATTACTAGTTTTGTCATCATTAAGTAGGGGAAGATTATTAATACATGCATACTTGTTTGCCTTATTTGGTTTGATGATGACAGATTTAAAGTATATTTGTAAATGTAAGTTTTATAAAGTCCTTATTGAAATTAATTTAAAAGGATTTCATTAAGAATTTATCTTGTTAGGTAAATCCAAGATTGTAAAGTAGTTATGTAATATTTCGCAGTGCTGAATACTAACTAAAGACTTATGTAATTCATTTAGTGAAAGTTAAAGTGTTTTAAGATCTCATAATTAAGAAGAGGATCACTTAGTAAAAGACTACTTAAGGAAGAACTTTGAGGTCGTTTAGTTGAAGACAGAACATAGAGTAGTCTCATAGAAGCCACAAATGGATTGTATAACTAAGATCTTTTAGTTGATTCACTAACTATTCAAGGGCCAACTCTACGATTATAGGCAAAATCCTTATCTGACCAAAATCGCAGAATATGTTAGTTTGAAAATAGTGGTAGGTCAGTGACTATCACTTGACATTGACTCTAATTTTCAAAAATGATCTTATCTGTTATGAATTAGCAATAGAGACAAAAGAGATAAGATAATTTTTTCTATATCTAGTTGCACAAGGACTAATTTACGCATCGTTTGATGCACTAAATGTAGTACAATCGAAAACGACCTCTTCTGGTACAGTCTACAACATTTTAAAGTCAACGGAATGATTCGTTGACAAATGTCCCTAGTGAATTTGAGCAACGGTAATAATCCAATGGACATATTTCCTAAGAGAACTATAAATGGATTACTACAATAACATCTATATACTATTGAAAGATTTAAATTCAATCGCTCTCAAGGACAAGTCTAAAGCTTAAACTCTACATTCCTAGAAAAGATGTTTTACTACATTCGAGTATTCATTGCATACTTAGTAGCACTTCCAAGCACACTTTCTTATAATGTTTTGTAAAGATCTGAGTAATCTTAGTGTGCCAAGTCTATGTGACTTGTGTGATTCTTTATGAATTAGCTCTTTGTAATGTTCTGTGGGAACTAAAAACTAACGATACTGCACTGATTGAGTCACACTAATGGTTCTGGCGTATGTTGCTATTTTTGAATAGCTAGATAACCACACATGGGGTTTTGGGAGGCTCCCACACTGCTCAAATCGCACCGCACTATTCTTATATATTATATTATATATTTAGAAGTTTTATAGGCAAATTCCTAAAAATATATTAGATAATTTTAATTAAGTTATGCACTTTTAAACTTTTTATTTGCGGCTAGAAATATTTCTAATTAAATTGCAATGGTTTGAGCAATGTTAAAGTATTCATAGGTAGTATATTTCAAACCTAAAATTTATTGATTGATGTTATTATGTTAATGTCATGTTAGGTTCTTATACGTAAAGATGAATTTGATGTATTGAATATTATTGCTAACTATGTCAATTAATTTTAGAACCAAAATCAAACAAAATGAAACTGCATCGCAAGCTTTAAAATCGCTTCGCACCAATCACAAGCGGTGTCATGTACGGTTTTAGAATTTTTGCATTGCACCCAAGCAATTTCATGTGTGATTTGAGTTTCCAACCGCACCAAATCGCATCATGCTCTAAGCTACTCTGAACCTCTTAAAAATATTTATCTAATTTATATGTTGTTTTTACTTTCCTGCACTTTACGATTTTCGTGGTCTGTTCTATGATTTGCACTAAATTCAAAATTAAGAATTTTCTTTAATATGTGAAGGGGTTTTCAAGTTATATTCCGCTACATAATACTCTTAATTAACTTGTGTAATTATTTGGTAAATATTTAAAATGAAAATTTAAAAGAATTTATTCAACCCCTTCTAGATTGTTTTGTGCCTTTTGACCTAACAAAGTGTTGTGGCTGTAGTGAGAAAAGCAGTCAATTTTGAGTAGGAGTTGGTTACCTTTTGCACTATGTCTATGAGTTTTGAATGAAAAAGAAAAGAATAAAAAGCTTAACTTTGATGAGAAAAGAAAAGAAATTAAGTTTTCTTTCATATTGTTACTGAGTTTATAAAGAAAAAGAAAAATGATTTTTTTAAAGTTTAACATTCAAAATACTATTTTACCCTTGTATTAGTTTTGTTATTTTTATAATATAAAAATCACAATACGGGATTATAAAAGATTTATTTATGTTATTTGGTTTTTCATCTAAATCGGTTTATTTTTGGACCAAAAAGATTGTTAAGAAAAGTACACAAAATTTTCATTCATTTCTTATCTTTTTCGTTCATTGGAAAATTCAGTAACAAAAAAATTAAATAGAAAACTTAAATTTTTTATTCATATCTTCTCTTTTCCGTCCATTTTAAAACGGAAAAACTAAGGAAAATTCAACTGTAGTTGACACGTTTTACTTATTACACCATTAAACTTTTAAAAATTTAAATTACCCCATTAAACTAATTAAAATTTTGAAATTACACCAATCCGTTAATAAATTGGATGTCTATGAAATTGGCTCAGATTCTTTCAGGCTAAACTAAGAAAACCCCACTATAGTTGATACGTTTTATGTAAGACCCCAACTTTTTATGAATAAAGATTTAATTTTCTTTAAATGTCATGTTTAATAATAAGGTGTTGATTTGATATAATGTTATATTTGTGGGTAATATTAAAAATTTTGCAAAGTAAGCAAGTTATTATAAAATATTCGTTTGGTCGGGGAATATTCATTTTATCAAGGAATATCTGTACGATGGCACAATCATTGGTGGACCCCACAACGAAATTACTGTCGAATTTAGAAAGCGACAGAAATAACATTTTTATAAAAATAACGGCAAAACTTTTACCGTAACTGTTAAAATACCCGGTGATAAAAGTACAGTAATACGCGTGGTTGCACATTAGCACACGGTATTGTACAGTTTCTTTGATTATTGATGCTTACTTAAGAAGTCACTCAGTTTTGTTTAATAATTGCCACAGTAGTTGTTTTATAGTATCTCATATTATTGATTCAATTATTGTCACAATATCATCTGCACAATATTTTATATTATTAAATCAATAATTGAGACGACAAAGTTATTCATATTATTATTTGTATTATTGACAATATTTAGAAAGTTCTATAGAAGAAAGAGGTTAGGTCATCTAATTGTGCGCCAATAAGGATCCTTATCGGAAAGCCCCCTCTTTCTTGTGAATGATCTGGTTATTAATATTGTGAGTTATAATATTAATGATGAATAAATGTTGAAAGATTAAAAATATGTTTAGTTAAGTGATTTGATATAAATAGAGGGTTTTTTTTATGAAGTATTTATTATAAATTTGGTTTATTACATGGACCCCCACTTACTCATTTTTCAAAATCATCGGTGGAAAGTTATCTCAGTTTTTGTTTTATATTACATAGTACTGCATAGTGTTGCATAGTAAAAATCAAAAATCTGTCGAGCTTTGCCCGTGAATTCGTCCAAATCTTACTGTGAAATCCGTGATTATTTTATAAATAGTATCCTGCCATTCTTCTATAAATAGGATGCTTAGTTTAGAAATGAAAATCACACCAGAATCAGAGAATTCTTCTTCTATAATATTGAGCGTATTTCTTTTGAGTTTAAGGAAACTTTGAGCGTAGTAAATAGTGCAAGTTTTCTTCAAGAATATCCCCACTATACAAGTCAGAATTACTCTCCTTTTAAGGTAAGAGATATTATTTTCATTCAATATTCATAAGAAATAATATTTTCTTCCATACTCTTTAGTATGTAAGTAATATTATTTCGTTTCATATTTCTATGTCTACACTTATTTTGATAAGTATTGCTTCTATACTCCTTGAAATTAGTAGAATATCCTTAAATTTTGCGCTTCATCTAGTATCGTTTCACAGAAATATTTTTCTAAATTATCTTGTTAAATTTTAAGCTTTTCATGCTGGAGTACTATTCATGGGTACTATTCATACATACGGTACTATTCACAAGGAACTATTCATGAAGTACTATTCACGGGGTTCTATTCACGATAAAAATTGATTTCTTTTCTGTCTAAATTATTTTTGATACATGAATATTATTCTGGAATTTTACTCCACAAAGTAGTTATCGTGTTGACAATTTGGACATTCTTAAACTCTAGATAAATTAAATTATAAATCTTTAATATTTATCCTTGATCTCACTTGAGTGATTTCTTATATCATTGTCATCATCCTCATGCTTATATTGTGTTGATAGTCATCTTTGGCCCATAGTTCATAGATGGACTATTGATTAGTATGATTATGACTAGGAATTATGTATCGGTATAGTCATAACCTGTAATGTTACAAATGATTTAGTAAAAGTCCTCATTAGCCCGTAGTTAATTGATGGATAGTTGTTTGGCATGATCATGACCACTGGTGATAATAACGAATATCCTTGGCCCGTAGTGCATGGATGATTCGTGGATGTGATACTAATGAATATCCTTGGCCCGTAGTGCATGGATAATTCGGTGATATGGATTATTTATTGAGATGTGTTACAAAGATAAAATATTGATGATGACCTTTTAAATTATAGAATATAGTAGACACTATGCTCTACTTGACTCTTCTAATGGATTGCTTCTTCCACTACAGTTAAACTTGTTGGCTATTGTATTCTATCATTTTTTATACTGTTGAAGACTAAGGATAATTTATTCTACATTATCTTAGTAATAATATTCTTTAATGGGCTAGTTGAGGTCACCCATTTCTTTCATTGCTCTCTTTAGGAAATGAAAATATAGCTGGGACTAGTCGGGGAATGGAATGACGGTCCAAGATGGTTGCTATCCTGTCGGTGTTTGATTACTTTACTTGTAGGGAGACTAATTCCAACGAGGCTCAGGAAAGGCACCACCCAGATTCACTCCAGTTGAAAGACCGGATTAACTTCTCGTCAAGTAGATTGCGATGATCTGGGGACCTTCATGCCAAAAAGCCGCGAGAGTAAACCTAAGATAAGTCAGCCTCTGATAAACCAAACGCAGAGGAAAGTCTCTTTATGCTTTCCATTTTCTATTACTTGTAATTTTATTCCATGTTCATCTTTATGTAATGGAAAATATGAAGAATATTTGCACATGCATGACATGCTATAAAATGACACCCGTTTTTTTTGCAGGATAATATTCCTAAAACGGACACATTATGATAGCATGTAAAAATTTACTTTCCCTGAAACTAAACTACATAAGTTTTGTGTAGGGAAACATTTGGGCCTATTACCCGCTCAAAATCCAAAAAGGCCACGAGCCTACAGCCAATCATGTCTTCTTCTGACCAGTCTAATCCCGTTTCTCGAGAAGAATTTGACAGATTAAGTAAACAAATTACAGATTTGGCTGTCCTGCTTAAAGAATTGCATCAGTCTACTTAGGGCTCAAAGATGCCTAAACATATAGAATCCTCTACACAAGGAGGAACACAAGGTTTGGATAAAATAAATCGAGAACGTCAGTTGGATATGACCAACAAATACCCTGAAAACACCCATCTCAAAGGAGATCCAGACACCGGTGATATCAGGAAGAAGTTCCTTTAAATGAAAGAAACTATCCGTTCTTTCAAAGGGATTAGAACACATGGAAGTGTTTCGTATACTGACCTTTGCATACTCCCTGGTGTTCATTATATAGAGAAATTCAAACCCCTGACTTTGAAAAGTATGACGGATTAGGGGATCCTTCCACACATTTGAAGGTGTTCATTGGAGAACTTGGATCTTATGCAAAAAATGAAAAGCTCAGAATGCAGCTGTTCCAAAAGAGTCTAACTGGAGAAGCCCGTTCATGGTATACCAGATTAGACAACTCAAAAATCCATAGTTGGGAAGAGCTAGCTCACCCCTTCCTCACTCAGTACAGTTTTCAATCTTAGATGGCTCCTGACCGGTACCAGATTACAAGGGTCAAAAAATAGTCTAATGAGTCTTTCAGAAAGTACGCTCAAAGGTGGAGGCGCCTTGCTGCTCAAGTTATTCCTTCTATGACACATTCAGAAATGGTCATGACTTTCAAAGACATACACGAAGCTCCTTTCTATGAGACAATCTTAGCTGGTATTGGAAAACCATTTTCTAAAATGATCAAACACGGAGAGATGACTGAGATGGGATTGAAGTCAGGAAAGATTCAAGACCTATCCGCTCTTAAAGTAGTTGCTGAGTACATCCAGTCTAGAACTTATGGAAACAACCCCCGGAGGGTCCATAAAAAGAAAGAGGAAGATGTTTCCTTGATACTACAAGGTCAAAAAGGCAGTCAGAATATGTCTATACAGAGGAGAAACTACTCCCCTCTCCAAGCACAATCTTCAAACCCTCCAATCCCTAAAGGTGGAGAAGCAAAGCGCCCTCGAATGTTCACACACTTAGGGGACTTGCTCGAGAATATTCTTGCTCTTCTGACTACTCAGAGGAAAATCACGCATCTTTTCCCAACAGCCAACCCTAATGGGAGGGGTTTCAATGCTACTCGGAAGTGTGCTTATCATGCCGAAGCACTTGGACATGATATTCAAGATTGTTGGGCCTTGAAACACAAGATCCAAGATTTAATAGACAATGGTGAGATCGTGGTTACAAAACCAGATCAACCTCATGTGCAAGATAACCCTCTTCCTCAACACAAAGAAGAAGAGGTCAACATGATTAGTTGGAACAGTGGACAGAGTTCCAATTCTAATGGTGAATCATCCCAACCCATCAAAGATGGTGTTGACAGATGTGATTACGCAAAGTTCCAATTTACTATGGAACGAAAGATGAAAGCTCTTTGTAAGCAAGTTGAACACTTGGCAGAATTGGTGATCCATCAGCATTAAGTCACATGCTAATTAGTCAGCCAGGAGAATGCATGTCTCCTTCCTTTTGTTATGAATGCTCCATCATCACCTTCAGAAAGCGAAGCACTGGAGGACAAGGTTGTGAATAGAGCAAGTGCTAAAGCCAGTCGGGATTTTGCCAATAAAAGGGAATTTATATACCTGGGCCAACCTATGGAGGAAATATTTCAGATGCTAATCAATGAAGGAAGAATCACCTCCCTTCTACCTCCAATTAATCCGCGTTTAAGACGGTTCAACTCTGATGGAGTATGTCAATATCATTCACATTCTCGCGGTCACAACACAAGAGAATGCTGGGAACTCCGCCACCTTATTCAAAATCTAATTGACAGCGGTGTCCTACAATTGGCAGACGATGACACTGTGCTACTCGAGAATGGGAATACATGTCATACCAAATGGAAGGGATTAGTAGCAGTAATATCCGCCGAGGCTGATGAGACTGTCAAATCATTTCCCATACCAGCAATTCAGCTCAAAGGTGCTGACAATACTTTGAAAGTGGCTCCACCAGAGAAAATTTCTTTACCCTTCTGACCACAATATCCTGTTGTCAGGTTACACAAAGTCCCATGGAACTATGGAAAAACTGAAGGATCCATGTCTCATACTACTACTACAGTGTCGAAGGAGAATCCACTGTATCTTCCTTAGAGGGTGATGAAGCCCACCATAAAAGCAAAGGGGAAGATTCCCATGGAGAAGATTGAAAAATTCATCCACACTATGGGCCATACTGAAGCCAAGGTGGTTTTAAGATTAAGAGAAGCTCCACATCAGATCTTAATACTGGACTTGGTTTTCTCTTCTGAAGATCACATGAAGATCTTATTAAAGGTTTTAGAAGAAGCCTACTTGCCTAAATCAGTGGATGAGAAAAAATTTCAACATCTGTTGATCATATTTTTAACAACAATGTTATATCTTTCACTGATGACGATATACCACCCGAAGGGACAGGTCATTGCAAGCCATTGTACATTACAATTCTGTCCTCTAGGTATATGTTAGCTGGATCATCTCTGAATATCTGTCCCTATGCCACTTTGGTGAAGATGAACGTCAATCTCAAACGTATCTGAAGTATTCATACGGTTATCAAAGCTTTTGATGGATCCCGACAAAATTCTGTCAAAGAGATTGAGCTACCAATTGAGATTGGTCCTAATACATTCAATGTATCCTTTCACGTCCTCAAGATATTTTCAGGATATAACCTACTATTGGGGAGACCATGGATCCATATGGCTGGAGCCGTCCCTTCTACACTTCATCAACAACTTAAATACATTGTCAACAATAGCCTAGTTACTATCAATGCTGAGCCGGAATGTCCTGAATAAGGAAACCTACTAATCATCAGCTTTAATTCGGAAGTTGAGCCAGCTAGTTTTCATACTTTGGAAGTGTGTAACACGTAATATCATCCTATTGGAGCGCCACTTCTTGTACCCAAGATTTCTGCAGAGGTTATATCGGCCACTCAAGAAATGATTGCATTGGGTCATCAGCCTGGACAAGAGCTTGGTAAAAATCAGTAGGGTATTAAGCACCCAATTCAAATGTCCAGTCAAACCAGGACAGGTAGACTAGGCTATTCTGCCAGTTCCAATCATGGGAATCCTCATAAGCATAAGCAGATTCCTCAAGCTTCTGCCACACGGCGATTTTCTCCACCCGCACCTCATAAGCTGATACAATCTCCAGTAAGGTGCCAGCGCATGTTATGACTATGCTATTTCCCAAACCAGTACCATTTAAAGCAAAAGAAGTCTTGATTCCTTATCCTGAAGTGGAAGAGAGGGAACGAAAACGTAAACATAACATCGCCTTGATGATGTCAGGCATACGCATCATTGTCCATGATAAACATACAAACAGATACACCCCAAACAATGATTGCCTAGATGTTATGGTCATCATTCGGGAAAAGGAAGACAATGACAGCCCCTCCATCATTACAGTCCATCAGGAATTTACCCTCGATAATTGGAGTAGCACTCCATGCATTGGTCGACGAGGGTAAAACGGGCAGAGTTCCCTCTTCCATGTAGATAACTTTAATTGCTTACTTTTCTGTACAGTATTAGCAGTTATTTTATTAGTACATGCTAACACTTTTGTATGATTAAACAGTTTCATATATTAAGTGAAAGCATATTTTGTTTCAGGTCTCTGAATTTGGATGTGCTTGTACTTGCTGATGAGGTGCCTTTTCTCCACAAGGACTGTAACTTTGATGAAAAGTTGGACTCAGACTTGATGGAAATCTAAGAGGACATTGAGATACCTCAGGAGATTAAGGAATGGGTCAAAGAAAAACCTAAACCTAATCTTGATCAAACCACTCCTTTCAATCTTGGAACCTTAGAAAGCCCTAAGCTAATCCAAATTAGTTCAGACCTAACCCCAAACCAACGGAATGACATGGTTGCGCTACTAACCCAAATCCAGGATGTGTTTGCATGGTCTCACGAAGATATGGTGGGTTTGTCCATGATAAGTGGATTTTATATACACTTATCCGATATCTTTTACTTGAATTAGTTGTTTTTCATGCATTTTGTGTTCATTTTGTAGGTTATACGTTTGGGAGCGGTGTGAGCGACTATTGGTAAGGAAAATGCAAGGAAAACGCAAAGAAAAGCAATCCGGACATTATTTGACTTTCATGTTCATTTCATGTTCTTTGCATGGAACTTGAACTATATTTTAGAGCTTCTTCTTAGCTTTCCGGAACATCTTGAATTATTCCAATTGGAGTTCGGATGCAAGAGTTATGACATTTGTACCAACGGACGTTGAATTTCGCTGTTTTGGGTGGTTATTAGCATAGCAGTCACTTCCAGTTTAATTTTGACCTTCATCCGTTCGTTATTTCTCAAAACTCAAATAATGAAAGTTGTAGAGCTCGTTTATATCTTAGATTTGGTAGGTGGGAGGCATCGTAACTCCTCCCGGATCAAAAGTTATGGCCATTTTACTAGAGGACACTGTAGTAGAAAAAATAATTAGCAGCTTGCACCCAAGCCGGGGCTTGCTATTTTATGCCTTATACCCAAGCTGGGGCTTGGGGTCCTGGGTGCGAAATTAGTAGAATAGCAAGCCGGTGCTTGCTATTTACAAGGCAAATAGCAAGCTGGGGCTTGGGTACGCGCAAAAAGAGTTGATTTTGTCCGCATTTAAGTCCGATTAGGATTGGTTCGAGCTGTTTGATTCAAGAACTTCCAAGAGGACTTAAATACATATAAAGTGACATATAAAAGGAGGAGAATGACTAGGATTAGAGGAAGAATTTGGAAGAATTCTATTATATTAGATTAGAGTAGATTGGGAAAAACCCTAGTTATTATGAGATTTTGAGATTGAAGCAACTTGGAGACCATTGAAGATTAAAAGTAGGAGCAAGGAGAGAGCATCAAATCTACAGACAATAGATTATATCTTCTCATCTTCTTCTATCTTTGTCGTTTAATGTGTATTCAATTGTGCATTATTAGTTTTAATTCAATAATCATGAACTAATTCTTTGTTTGAGGTTACTATGGATCTTATTTTGTAGTTTACTTTGATATGCTTCTTTGTTAGTCTTATTAGCTATATTTGGATTGTCTGTTATGATTTGGACTTAATTGTTTAATTGCCTAACTAACAATTACCGTGATAATCTATATGAACTCGAGAGATGAAGTACATATTTAGATCTGATTATGATAACATGTGTTCATGATTTTGTGAATAGCTTAATCTTGATGAATGTTAAGGTAGAGATATGCTTGACATCGCATGTAATCGGATAGAGAACTTATTTTTAAACCTTCTTCAATTGTAATTCAAATAGAGATATAGTGGGTTAGTTGATTAAGGTGTTTAACGGATTTCTATCTTGATTGTGGATTGACGTTATTACGGTATTAGTGCATCGAGAGGTGGTTAATACTACATTCGTGTTCTTGATTAACATTCCAGTATAGATAACTTGGCTTAATAGGAAGTGTGTTAACTTAAATGAAACAATAAGTGAAATTATAATCTCAAGTCTTCAATATCTTGTTTCATTCTAGGGATAGTTAGTAATAGTTTATTTAACTATTTTAAATTAAATTATTAAATCATTCGTTTAAATAAGATTAAATTGGTTATATGTTAGTACTTGGTAATTCTTGTTAATTAATTCTCCGTGGGAACGATACTCAACTTATCACTTTATTACTTGTTGACCACGTATACTTGCGTGTTGTGCGTAACTAGATTTTACCCAACAAGCTTTTGGCGTCGTTGCCGGGGAATTAGATTAATATTTTTTTTACCAATATCAATTTCAATCAAATTAGTCTTAATTTAAACATTTTTTTTTTTAATTCTCTTCCTATATTTCTCTCTTTTCAGGGACCACGGATGACTTTGCGTATCAATGGCCATACACGAACATGGCTCAACCAAGGGAAACGAGGATTGATAGACTTAATGCATTTTCCGCAATGTCAACACAGATTGAAGAACTTTCGAGGAAGTTGGACGTTTTTGCAGCCCAAAGGAGTCGAAGGATTGCAGTTATGTGTGACTATTGTGCTGGCAATCACCTGAGTAATCAATGCACCATCAATCTTGAAATTTGATGCAAGTATGGTGGTAACTACCTCAATCAGTATGCATATGATAATTATGATCAAGTTTGGGGGTACTACCCAGATTCTTCATGGAGCTATACTTATGAAGACCAATACTCTACTCCAAATCCAACATACACGCTGGAATTCTCATATCCACCTCTAATACGACAAGAAGACAATTTAGAGTTGAAGGAATTCATGTTAAGGATTATAGCAAACCAAGAGGAGAGGATGATGAGTCAAGAAATATCGAGCCATAATTTTTAGCACCAGATGGAACAACTCATCACCACTTCAACTCATGGTCCTCAATACATAGATTCCAAAACTGAGACGGATAATTCAAGTTTGGAGGATTTGTGGTTCAAGTTTGTAGCATCAACTGAGGAGAGGATGATTAATCAAGAGCGGTCAATTCAGAATCAAGAGATAGCAATTCAAAATCTTCAAAATAAGATAGATTAATTAACCAAAGCCGTAAGCAACCTTCCTAGAAACAATTGGTGTTATGATGAGGATTTCGAGATTGATGAAGTGCTCGAGCCAAATCTACAACTGGGGACAATTGGTGTTATGTTAGCATGTGTTCATGATTTTGTGAATAGCTTAATCTTGATGAATGTAAAGGTAGAGATATGCTTGACATCGCATGTAATCAGATAGAGAACTTATTCTTAAACCTTCTTCAATTGTAATTCAATAGATATATAGTGGGTTAGTTGATTAAGGTGTTTAACGGATTTCAATCTTGATTGTGGATTGACGTTAATACGGTATTAGTGCATAGAGAGGTGGTTAATACTACATTCATGTTTTTGATTAACAATTCAGTATAGATAACTTGGCTTAACAGGAAGTGTGTTAACTTAAATGAAACAATAAGTGAAATTGTAATCTCAAGTCTTCAATATCTTGTTTCATTCTAGGGATAGTTAGTAATATTTTATTTAACTATTTTAAATTAAATTATTAAACCATTCGTTTAAATAAGATTAAATTGGTTATAAGTTAGTACTTAGTAATTCTTGTTAATTAATTCTCCGTGGAAACGATACTCAACTTATCACTTTATTACTTGCTGACCACGTATACTTGCATGTTGTGCATAATTAGATTTTACCCAACAGTCCACTGACATTGTCCTTCATTGACTTCCCCTTAAGGAGGGATTTAAGCCAGTCAGGCAGAAGCTCAGGCGATTGAAACCTGAGAATAAAACTGCTTCAATATATGTCTCGTAACTAGCAAATACACCCATTTTAAGTAAACACGCTACAATAAATTTTAATTAAAAAAGTCAAACCGTCACGAGACTTGGTAGCGCAGCTATGCCCACCCCGTAAGCTTTCTGGGAGCCAGGCGTGCTAAGTGGCTCTCAGGTTATTCTGGCGCTTAGTATTTTTTTTTGTTCTTCATGTTTGGCGTGTAGCGTGGCTATACTTTTCTACAATCTATTGAACTTCTTTTACTGGTGCTTTGCTACTTCACTTGCTATCCTTAGTTGTTGTTATCATCTTCTTCTTTCTTTCACTTGCCCTTGCTTAGAGATAATCATGTAGAGACAATCCCCTCAGGCATACTTACTCAAGTAGCAAAGGACCCAAAACAAGACTAGCCACGATTTTTATTAATTTTTTATAATCTTTTTTTGATTTTTTTATATAGCATGCATACCCAATTTGTTCCCAAAACTTGAGTTTCTATGTCTTTATAGTCATTGCTCATTTTCTACAAAATTCTATCATTAAAAACAAATTTTTCTCCTAGAAGACAAGTATGTGCTAATCTAATCAACAAGCAAATAATGACAATGATGTGTTATCCGGTAACATCAAAGAAACATGTAAAGATTACATAATGTATGAAATTATGACTAAGCTTAAGCTATCAACAGATTTCAAACATCTATAACATTTCAATATCATCATTGGCCAGACTGGAATTCAACAGGCTCAAATATGGGATCATGTAGTACAATGAAACAATTAACAAGTAAACAAACAAAAGTATGTAAACAGATGAAAGTACTAAAAGGAAGATAATCATGCAACCTAAACATGCACTACTACCATATACAAAATACAACTACTATCATGCAATACTACTTAGTACAACCCAGTACCCTTAAACTTAAAACGAACAATGCCCTCATTGTACTTAAAAGTGAAAGAATACTCCCTTAAGTGGCAATGTCATCTCCATTCACCTCTTCAATATCCGAAGGTATATCAGGCGATGATTAAGTTTGAGATAATCTAAAGTTGGAAACTGAGTGTGGACTTCTAACTGTCCGAATGCTTGAGTCAAAAATTCTAAAAATTGAGTAGTGTTTGTTTTCTATGGTGAGAGAGATGGGCGACCAGCACTGTGTTGTGTTTACTTTGTAGTTAGCACACGCACCGCATCATCTCTCAAATCACATATGATTATGTATATGATAAAACATAATATACATGTGTAACAAAATATACATGTGTATATTATACATGTGTATAGATAATATAATATACACGTGTAAACACATACATATACACATGTATATATACCATTTATATATACATGTATATATACACATAAATGTATATATACATATGTATACATGTATATGTATACATGTGTATATATATATGTGTGTGTGTGTATACATATGTGTATATGTATACATATATGTGTATGTTTTGTATAAACGTGTATATTATGTTGCACGTGTCTATTTTGTATAGATAATTGTGTGTGTGTTTATTTGTTTTGTATATGTGTGTGTGTGCTATTACCGGGGAATAATATACAAGTTCTGTTGTGTGTGTGTGTGTGTATATATATTTGTGCAATATAAATATAAATTTATTCTATGCCAAACATAAATGAGCTACAGTCTAGAATAGTCAGGCCAGCAATAGCAGCGAACACCTTTGAGATTAAACCGGGAACAATGAAGATGGTATAGAATACAGTTCAGTTTGGGAGTGTTGCTACTGATGATCCTAGCGAGCACTTGCTGAGTTTTATTGAAATTTGTGACAAATTTAAGTACAATGGTGTGTCGGATGATGCGGTGCGGCTCAGACTGTTTCCTTTCACCTTAAGAGATAAGGCAAGGAGTTGCCTTCATTCATTACCATCAAGATCAGTGACTACATGGGAGGATTTAGCACATAAATTTTTAGCCAAATTCTTTCCTATGGCTAAAACAGCGAAGATGAGGAGTGCTATATCTCAGTTTGATCAACAACAGGGAGAATCGTTGTATGAGGCCTGAGAACAATATAAGGAGATGCTAAGGAAATATCCTCATGACGGGATGCCAGATTGGATGGTAATCAATACTTTCTATAATGGTTTGGGATGGTAATCTAGGCCAATCATTGATGCCGCTACAGGAGGAGCTTTCTAGGCTAAGAGTTATGATGAAGCTTATGAATTGATTGAGACCATGACAACAAATGACTTTCAAAATCCGACAGTTAGAATGCCTGAACCAAGAGTTGTCGGGTTATTGGAGGTTGATGCCATCACAACACTATCAGCTCAAATGGCGGCGATGGCGAAGAAAATTGACTCTTTGGCTGAAAATAAGGTTAAGAAAGTTACCTTCGTATATGAGATATGTGCAGGATCACACTCGACAGAACAATATACTATAACTGCAGAGTTAGTTCAGTTCATAAGCAACTATCAAAAGCCACAAAATCAATTCCAGAACTCCTACCATCCGAACAATAGAAATCATCTGAACTTCAGCTGGAGTAATAATCAAAATGCTCAACAACACCAACCACCATAACAACAATACCAACCACAACAGTCGCATCAACAATATGCACCTAAACCTCCTTACCCTCACAAATTTCAACAACATGAACACCATCACCCAGCTCCTTCCCCTTAACCGAAAAAGAAATCTGAGATGATGTTGAAATATATGGCAAATACCGAAGTGTTGATAAAGAGCCAAGCGGTGGCAATTAAAAACTTGGAAAACCAAATGGGCCAAATGCCTAGCATGTTGAACAACAGACCACAAGGAGCTCTACCAAGTAATATAGAAGCAAATCCGAGAAGGGAAGGAAAGGAACAATATTAGGCCATCACATTGAGGTCAAGGAAAAAGACTGTAGAAATAGGGCATGGCGAGCCCGCGCCAAGGTGCAGGAGAATTTGAGCAAGGCTTGTGTAACGATTGAAAATTTTGTAATTAATTTAAATATTTATTGAATTAAATAAATATTTTTAATAATTTATTTATTGAGATAAATAAATAATTGGTGAAGTTGTGGTACAATAATTTAGTTAAGTATGTATGTTAACTAAATTCATGAATGGTAATTTTATTATTTGAAGACTTAATTTAATGAAATAATTAAATTAAATGAATTTCTTAATTTCATTAAATTAAATAAATTGCTTAATATTTAAGAAAATAATATAATAAAATAAAATAATGTTCTAGTTTAATTTAATAATTAAATTAAGTGTGTAATAATTTGTTAAGTATAAAAATAGTTATAATGGAAATTATAATTATAATTGTAAAAGCATAAGTTAATTAAATTAAATTGTGACACAAGGAACTATATAATATAAGGGTTATAAAAATAAATTAAAAATGGGGAGGGTTTTAGTGTGTAGCCAAACAAGGCCTTGTGGCCTTTGGCTTAATTCAACTGACGCAACCTATTGGAATTTCTTACCTAACGTACGTGAGGAGTCAGTTTATATCCTACGCGTATATTCCTAGGCTAGGTATAGAGAGTTGGAGAGGAAAAGAAAACATGAAAGAATTAAGAGAAGAGGGAAAATTGTTAAGATTGTGGGTTTTTGTTGTGGAAAGTGAAAGAATTGAAGCCACTCTCTATCATTTTCTTCAATAATCAAGGTATAATTGCTCCTAATATTCTATGTTTTGATTTCTCAATGATTATTCACTGTGAATTGACAGTCACATTAGATTGAGGTATAAACATGTATGCATGATTTTATAATCTGTTATTGTCATATATACACAATTATTGGTAATCAAATACATGAAATTGGGTTGTAGGAAGAAATTAAAGTAACAATGTTATATGTATGAAAAATTACTTGTTTGAGTCAAAAATTTCATGTCTAATCCATGATAGAATCTGCGAATTGTTTGTATATTATGTTAGTATATCAAGAAACGAAAGCAACGTAGTTGGAATGGTGTAATTTGGTTAAGAAACAAGGTTTTGGTGATTGAATTCGGTAAATGTGTTAAAAATGGAGTAAACAAAAAAAACATGGTTTAAATCCTTATAAATTTGGATGTTTTGGTGATTAGAAGTGTTATGTATGTGCCTAGAGTTGGTGTAGTAAACTTGTAACTTTTGGATTTGGTGAATTGTTGTAGAATTGGGAAAAGTTAGAATTTTTTGCCTAGGAGTGAAGATGTGTGGTACATGAATGATTAAAATAATCAGGTTTTAAGCTAGAGACTATAGACTTGACTAAAATGAGAAGTGAACCAGTGAAGTTAATGCTAACATAACTAATTGGTATTGTGGTTCTAATGGTATATGTAAGGTAATTGGCAAACATTTATTATATTTGTGTAGCTTACACACGTGGCAAGTTCCCTAAATTCATTCTCTTTATAATGAATGAAAGTTTCATAACTATGTTTACCTTTTTGTTGTTAAGCAAGCTTTCTAACCCTAATTTATCATTATGCACGTTTCCTAAACTCTAGTCTTGTGTTGATCAAATCCTTAACTTTATTGTTTTCTCTTCAAAGCATAAACTGTTCAAGTTCAATGTTTCAAATGAGATTTTCTAATTCCTTTGGATATAACACTTTGTATATACCATGTCTATTCCATCGTAAGTTGTTGATATTCAATCTTGACTTAGTTATTGTTGTTCAAACTTATGTTGTGGAGCTAAACCTTCAAACAGTAAGCAAACTCTTATTGATTGGACTAATCTATATGATGAATGTTCTAAAATTCTAGAACCGTTGATAAGCTAGTTCCAAACTAAACTTTCTTTAGTGCGGAAATCCTAAAGTTAAACTGAGATGAATAACCCTAATATAGGGGATTATGTACACGTTAGCGTTTAGATGTTTCTGCACAATACATGGTATGAAGGGTTGATCCCCCTAAGTACGAAGGTTAAGGTATGTATAGTCTAATCACTGTTAAAGGTGAAAGTACAAATACTTAATAACCTCGGGACATAGTTCATGGTTTTAAAGACCCTTAGATATAAATTCTGAATCTGTTTTCTATTCCTGATTCATAGAACAAGTTCTCTAATATTCAATATTCAACCTTATGTCGTTTCCATTATCATTCTTAATATTAGTGAGCAATTGTTTGCTCACTCTTGCATTTAAATACTGCAGCTAAAGTCGAGAAAGTCGATGAGCCATCTTCCAACAAAGGAAAGGGCATGATGTCCAAGTGATGAAGATTTATGTGAATTTATTTAAATGAATTATGTTATAAGACTTGTGTTATTTTGTGATGTATTCCGCAAACTTATGTAATAGTTTAAGGTTAGATTACCTGGGGAATGTTTTAAGTTGATGTAACCCTTTAATGGGGAAGATATTTATTTAAGTTATGTCTTTATCTTTGTTTATGGGTAGTCAGATGTAAATATTTTGGAAAGTGAGCACCATATCCTGTGGGGAATGAAGTATCCAGATTTGAGTTCTAAGGAATGAATTGAGGAGATTCATTAAAAGATGAACAATAAAGATATTATATGCTATGTGTTAATAACTTATGTGCTCATGAGTATCGAAGAATGTCACATAATAAATAAAAAAAACTTATAAGTATTTTGTTATCAGGATGTCTAACGTTGGAGGATCCAATCAAGTTAGGGAGAAGATACCTCATGTACCTAGAGATGAGGAACCCAAAGATGTCCACGTTGTGTGGGAACAATTGATTTAGAGGGAGCCATCTCTGTTGGTTGCTGAGGAAGAATATAAGGATGAGCCTGTGTCTGATCCAGAGGAGGAGAACCCTGAGGAGATAGAGGAGGAGGATGATGAAGAGGATCCAAACTCCATATCGGCTCAAATGTATGATGAGCTATATAATCGAAACATAGAACTACATGATAAGATTGAGGAGCTGAAGGAGATAGTTGGGATGCGTCAGGCTACTATAGAGTAGAAGGATGCCGAGATTCAAGAACTTGACTCACGACTTTAAAACATGGAGTGGGACCTAGTTCATACAAAGGGTCAACAAGAGGATCTATTGGCTGAGAATGAGAAAATGAAGACTGATGTGGAGAAGCTGGAAGATGACTTGAAGGAGGAGTCAGCAAAGTGTACGAGAGCAGAAGACGGCTAGATGAAGGCTACCCAACGTGCAGATCGTACAGAAACCAAGGTTCAGACAAAGAAGACTAAGATGAATGAAATGGATTATGCTTTTTATTCTGCGATTGATAGGGCCTAGGATCGAGTCTTTTATTACCCACCTCAATTTGAAGCCTTGCCGTGGTTCATGATGGATTGCAGGACGACATATCGTATTATGGAAGAGGAGCATAGGGAAGCTTCTCGATGTCGTAATATGCCAAGATAGAAAGAATAATAATAATAATAATAATAATAATATGTGCTTAAGTTTTTGAATAAATAAATTTTAAATCCTTTATTTTGAGATAAATAAAGGGGTAGTATGATTATGTAATCATGAAACTTGTTTAGTTCAGGAAAATGGATGATTGATGGCAGAGATGCTATCCTTATTATGATTATGAATGAATAAAAATATCAAATTTTATTGAAATGTTATGTGTTATGGCTTTAATCTTAAAATGTTTAAGTTCAACTTTAAAATATTCAAGAAGATGAGTAATTAACTAATAAGCGTATATTTTAACAGAAAATGCCTCCTAGAAGAAGACAACCACGTCAACAACCACCTCCTGAGGGGTCTACTAACAATAATAATGAGGCCAACGCTAACCCGGTTCAACATTTGGTGACTTTATTGGCGGGAGAACTTCCGAATCAATCGTAAGCCCAAGTCACGACCTTTAAGGACTTCAAAGCGGTTGGACCACCTGAGTTTCAAGGGTTTATGAATCTAGTTGAAGCCCAAACCTGGATCATGGATATGGAGAAGGTGTTCAACGTTGCTAGAGTCAACGAGGATCAGAAGACCGCTTTCACAACGTTCATGTTAAAGTCTGAAGCTAGCTATTGGTGGCAAGCGAATGAGGTTCATGGGGGACAAGGAATAATAGCGTGGGATAGGTTTAAAGAGATGTTTTTTGAGATGTATTTCTCGACGAGCTCTCGAAACTAGATGGAAGTTCAATTCTTAGAATTGAAGCAAGGAACCATGACTATGCTGGAGTATGCTGCAAAGTTTAATGAGCTAGCAAGGTTTGGTCCATACCAAGTCAATACCGATGAGCGTAATGCGAGTAGATTTGAACAAGGGTTGAAGACCTAGCTTTATAGCAAGGTTTCAATGTTCCAGATAAACACATTTGTTGATGTACTGGAAAAGGCAATTATCGCGGAGGGTGGAAGTGATGCCTTAACGAAGTATAATCAAGAACAAAAGAAGAGGAAGAGTGAGAATGAAAATAAGGTTGGTGGAAGTAATAGTGGAAGTAACAACTAGAAGAGAAATTGGAATGAATAGTCGAGTGCGAGAGGGCAATAAGGAAGTCAGCAAAAGAAGAAATTTGAAGCTTGTGCTATTTTTGGAAAGAACCGCACTGGCATATGTTTGAAGGGTAAAAGGGTGTGTTTCAATTGTGTCAAAGAGGGTCACATTGCACTAAACTATTTTAGTCCAAAGAAGGGAGCATGTTTCACCTGCTGATCGAATGATCACATGGCTCGTGATTGCCATAAAAAGACAGTGGGAAGTGCAAGTAGAGGAAATGGAAACAACGGTGGGGGTACATTAACTATCACTGGACCAGTACAATCAAGCCGACCTACTGCGAGGACTTTTAATATGACCGTGCAAGATGTTGTTGTGACGCCCCCAAAATAGGTCCAATCCATCCAACCTATTCTGAGTCGCCAAATACATGGTACAAAAAATAACTACAACTTTATTACTACAATTGTCGTGCAAAATACAACACATATACTGTGAGTTTTAATACCAACTGTGACTCATGTCCCAACTATGGACAACACCTCACAATGATATCTTACATAAAGGTACAATCTAGAACTGTTTTAGAAATTAAAATCTTTGGGAAGTGCGCAAGGAAACCTTCGTACATTGGAGGTCATGAATCTAAGTTATGATAGATATCATATGTCCAGAGAATTATCCTTGGTTGATCCAATAGACCCCCAAAAAAACGAGAAGGTTACTATCATGTTCCTTCCAATGGTGAGTCTTCTCTTGACATATAACTATCTCCACCGTCTGCGATTGAACATTATGTTTCAACCCAACTCCAAGATCATATAGGTAGTGCTCGTAGATATACTCAGCAAGTGGATGTGCACAACCCTTTCTTATGATAACACGAGATTGTATGTCATTAGACATCTTGTATGATAGTGGTGAAACACACCTTCCAAAGTTGGGTTCACCTCACCCTATTGTTGTTCACCAAAATCAATTATTAAGTGACGTATAATATACGACACACACATCTTAGGTCCTCAATACAATTATATATTGTATGTCATGCCGTTTTATAATGCGTTGAGAAACTTTAATAGTCTCGGACCACCACACTATTATTCCGTTATCCCCGCTTTCGACCCAAATGACACTCTTATTACACGAAAGGAATTGTGAAGCAAAAGGGTGAGCACAACTAGCTCAGTAAAGAATATCATGACTATAGATAATTAAATTATCAATAGCCTTCATTAGTAATAAATCAGAGATTTAGAACCTATGGTAGATGATAAAACTTTTCAACCATAGTTGCAGCAGAACGAGCAATCCATTAAAAGAGTCAAATAGACCATAATGTCTATTATCTTCTCTATGTTAAAAGTCCACCAACAATGTTTTATCCCTGTAACATAAATCAACAGTTCCTGTCCACAATCATATGAATAACTCATAATCATATTTGTGGTTTCAAATTCCTTTTCTCATCCAGGACAAAGATAATTTACAACACTTGTCTTTACCTGAAACATCAAAGATCATGGTTATACCAAATCATAGTTCCTGTTCATAATCATACTAATAAGTTCATCTTTGCACTACGGGCCAAAGATATTCATTAACAGTTCATCTTTGCACTACATGCCAAAGATATTCAGCAACATGTCATCTTTGCACTACGTGCCAAAGATATTCAATAACAAGTCATCTTTGCACTACAGACCAAAGATATTCAACAACAAGTCATCTTTGTACTACATGCCAAAGATATTCATCAATAATTCATCTTTGCACTACAGGGCAAAGATATTCATATCTCAAAGAAATATATAATCATTTCAGAAATTTATATAAACAACAATTATAACCATGTTGATCAATTCACCTTTGAACTTAAGCTAAAACTATTCAATTGTAAATTCAATGGTCATGATCATACCAGTCAACAATTCATCTTTGCACTACAGGCCAAAGAGAACTCATAGTCACGATCATACCAATAATCTACCCATCTTTACACTTAAGTCAAAGAGAAATTTCTTCACCAGGATTATAAAAATGTTATATATGATAATAAAAATAATATGATCAACAACTGCATTTAATTTCAAGAGTAATATTCATGAATCAATGATTTCATAACACCTTAATCCAAATGTTATAAATCACTTAATAATCTCATAATCTAATATTATTAATATTACCACAATATTTTAATCATTTCTTAAACTTATAAACAATTTATTTTAATTGTTTACACTTTACTAATTAATGCATTTAATCATACTAAAATGCCAAACTCATAAGATTTCATCACCGATAACCAACAACCTCATCAAAAATCTGCATATACCATATATATAAGCCATAAAATCCTATTTTTCAATTTTGTTACTTCACATAACATATTTAATTTTTTATTCATAACTAGTCCATTTTCATGAAAAATACCAAATCGGTTCCAAAAATATTTCTTTTAAGGATTTAGCATAATATAGTCTCATATTGAACATATATTTTTCGGAATTTTTAAAATTCATTTACTATTTTTTCATATGGCCAAAACTGCCGAATATTTAGACATTTATCATAAATTGTACTTTTGTTCAAAAATTCCAAAATTTACAGAATATACTGATGTTATATAGATGTACTCCTAATAAAAATTTCACCAATTTTGGAGTTAACCACAAGGACTTATAAGGGTTTACTTTTAAAATAGTCTTTTCACATAAAATCCATAACTCCTAATCTATACATCTAAAAATCGCCATTTTCGGACACAATCTAGGAAACTCGTCAAATTATCATTTCAAATTTTTTCAAAATTTTTGAAGGTCAGAAAAATTACGAAACATGATAAACATAATAATCCTTAAAATCCCTTACCTCAAAAAAGAAAGATTACTTAATGGAACATCGGATGTAAAGTCAAAAGAAACTTGCACTGAATAGCAACTCTCAAAGTATCTAAATACTCACAAAAATACACTCGATAATATAGAGAGAAAGAAAACTTGTTTCTGGTGTGATTTTCAATTCTAACTTAAGCACATAATTATAGGAAAATGCTAGAACGCCAAAGGAGACTAAAATAATAAAATAATATTATTTAATTTTTCTTCTTCTACGCCCATACTTGCTAAAAATCTGAGCAGCCAACCTTGAACAAAATTCAGCACATGTTTTTTTTTTCTACACCAAACAAAGTGGGTCCCACCCAAATTTAATAAAAATTATTTTATTTTCTGAAACTTCAGTAATTCATAGAAAATAGCCTGTTTATCAGAAAAATATGAATTTTATATCCATTCTACACGAAATTGAATTCCCTACAACTTTGTAGATTTGAGTTTTTCCAAATTCCAAACAGAAAATATCCGAAATCCACAAACGGGTGATTTTTAATACCATTTCAACATCTTTTAAAATTCATAACAAATCATGCGTTAATTTTTAACGGTTCAAACTTTGTGGACATATACTTAACTTATATATGTATAACATATCCAAAAATTATAACGATCCAACGGTCGGATTAAAATTATAACTCACACAATAGAGCTTTAAGAACACCGATTTGATCTTTTAATACCTCCAATCCGATAAAATGCTGATAAAACACCTCAACATTAATTCTTTTATTTATAACCACATAAATAAATCCATCATTTATATCCGCATCAAATAAATATTTCCTTATCATATAAATCAATAATTAATTATTCATAAATAATATTATAGAATTACAATAATGACAACCAGGCAGTTCCTAGGAAAGAGGGGGCGTTCAAATAAGGATTTCTCCTTACTGGCGCGCAATTAGGTGACCAAACCTCTCCTTGACAAAACTTTTTAGACATTGCCAATAATTCTATCTAATAATATTATTCAAATAATATGAATTATTGATCTGATAATGGGAAATACTGTGTAGTGACAATTATTGAAACAACAATAATATAAAATATCAACGTAACAATTATTGAATCAATAAAATAGAATATTGAACAGTAATTACTGTAACAATTATTGAGTAGTGCCTTTTTATGTAAGGATAAATAATTCAAAAATACTGTGCAATACCGTGTGCTACTGTGCAACCACGCATATTACTGTATTTTAACCATCGGGTATTCCAACAGTGTTAATGGTAACAACTACACCGTTATTTATCAAAACTTAAACTTGTCGTTTTCTTTATTCGACAATTATTCTATTATGGGGCCCACAAATGGCTGTGCCGTCGTACGAATATTCCTCGACAACAAGAATATTCCACGACCAAACGAATATTCCCCGACAAAAATGAATATTTTATAACCACTTGTGTATTTTGAAAAATTTCATATATCACCTTAACTTTAACCTTTTATCAATTTAACCATTTACTGAATAATAATTATAAGAAAAATTGAATACTTTTATTTCATAAAATCGGGGGTCTTACAGTTGTGCAGTCAAAGGATGTGGTGTCAGGTACCATTCTAATTAATGGTATTAATGTTTACGTGCTATTTGATTTGGGTGGTACTTGTTCATTTATATCCAATGATTTTACTCAGAACTTAGGTTTTCCTCAGGAAGAATTAGATTTCCCTTTAAGCATAGAAATTGCGAATAGTGAAGTGATTCTTGTTAGAATTATATATAAGAATTGTAGGGTGGTTATAAAGGGTCACGAGATGATGGTAGATTTGATACCAATTAAACTTAGGGAATTTGATGTCATGTTAGGAATGGATTGGTTATTCAATTACAGGGTTATAATTAATTGCCAAAAGAAGTATGTTAACCTTATGACTCCGTCAAAGGTTATGTTCTATGGCAGCAAGTCACCTTGACAAGCAAGTTGTCTAACGGTGATGCAAGCCAAGAAGTTGTTGAGATAAGGATGTGAAGGATACTTAGCGTACGTAGTAGACACACAGAAGAAGAGTGCGAAGCTAGAAGAGATATCGGTTGTGACGCCCCCAAAATAGGTATACATCACCCATCTTAGGTCGCCAAATACATGGTACTGAATACAAATACAAACTTAATTATATAACATGAGCTGAGAGTTTTTACACGAATATTGTCTTCTAGACAATATCCAAACTCAAATGGAGTCCTCATTACATTTATTGTCAAAATATTTTATAGAATAGTGAGGACTACTATAACACCATCTCGAACCATTACTCTGTTCCCTGACTAGTTCCGGCTACGTTCTAATTTCCTGAAGAGAACAATGTGTAAGACCCCAACTTTTATGAATAAAGATGAATTTTCAATAAATATCATTTTTGAATATTATGGAGTAAAGTTGATATAATGTTATAGTTGTGGGTAATATTTAGGGATTTTGAAAAATATGTAAGTTGTTATATAATATTCGATTGGTCGGGGAATATTCGTTTTAATAGGGAATATTCGTAGGACGACACAATCATTGGTGAACCCCATAACGGAATTATTGTCGGATTGAGAAAACGACAAAAATATTTTTATAAAAATAACGGCGGAAGTTTTTCCATTAACTGTTGAAACACCTAGTGTTAAAAGTAAAGTAATACGCGTGGTTGCTTAGTAGCACACGATATTGATTATTGATGCTCACGTGAGAAGTCACTCAGTTTTGTTCAATTATTGCTACAGTAATTGTTGCATAGTATCTCACGTTATTTGATTTAATTATTATCGATATTTTATATATTATTAAATCAATAATTGAGATGACAGAGTTATTAATATTATTATTTGCAATATTAACGATGTCTAGAAGTTCTTCCAAGGAGAGGTTTGGTCACCTAATTGCGCGCCAATAGGGAGAAATCCTTATTGGAAAGCCCCCTCTTTCCTGGGAATGATATGGTCGATTAATAATGTGAGTTATACTAATGATGATGAAGTTTTATTTTATTAGTATTATTAATGTAATAAAACAGAAAAGCTTTTTATATAAAACGAAATACTTTTATAAAATTATTCGTTTTATTAGACTATAAATAGATTATATTATATTCTATTATGTATAGTGTTTTGCATAGTAAAATCTTTTTATATAAAATAAAATACTTTTATAAAGTTATTTGTTTTATTACACAATAATTAGAATATATTATATTTTATTATGCATAATATTTGCATAGTGCATGCATAAGCGTTTGTATAGTAAAAAATTTTATATAAAAAATGAATACTTTTATAAAGTTATTTGTTTTATTAGATTATAAATATAATATATTATATTTTATTTAAAAATTTTGTTTTATTAGAATATTTTATTGTAAACCATACGACCGTCTGTTTAAAAGTAAATCAAACGGACCGTTCATAGATTAGTTACTATTCGACCCATTCTCCTATAAATAGAAGCTCATTCCTTCATTATTTCTTACGAATTCACTGAAACTCTAGAGAGAGAAACTATAGAGAGAAAGAAGAAAAATATTCTACTACATTACTACTCCTGTATCCAGCTTTATTCTAAGGTAAGGGGTATTATTTCTTTCTTATTCATGAAGAGAACTTCTGTTATTCCATTCTTTACTATTCAGTTGGAATAACCTGTTATGTGAAGTACCGCATACATGGTGAAATTCTTCTGTTATTCCATTCTTTATTATTATGTTGGAATATCCTATTATGCGAAGTACCGCATACATGTTGAAATTCTTCTATTATTCCATTCTTTATTATTATATTGGAATAACCTGTTTATGCGAAGTACCGCATACATGGTGAAATTCTTCTATTATTCCATTCTTTATTATTATATTGGAATAACCTGTTTATGCGAAGTACCGCATACATGGTGAAATTCTTCTATTATTCTGTTCATTATTATTCGTTTTAATATCACATAAATGCGTTACGTGGGACCGGTTCCATTATTTATTATTTTGTTGGAATAACCTGTCTTTGTGGTCTATCGCATGCATGGTGATTTATGTTGTTATTCCATTCTTTATTATTCTGTCAGAATATCCTGTCTATGCATTTACGCCGGACCTGGTTCCATTATTTATTATTACGTCGAATATCACAGCCATGCGTTTTCATGGGACTGGTTCCATTATTTATTATTCATTGGAAATAACACGTATATGCGATCTATCGCATGCGTACGGTGAATCCTTCTATTATTCCATTCTTTATTATTACATTGGAATAACTCGTACATGTGGATTACCACATGCATGGTGAATGATCCTTTGTATTCATTACTTATTAAATTATTGAAATGATCTGTATATGTGGATTACCGCATAGCGGGTGAAAATCCATTTGCAGTTTCATATATTCTTTTATACTCATTTGGTTAAAGTTTTGGCTTCTATACTCCATGATATTAGTGGAATATCCTTGATATTTACGTTTCATCCAGTATCTTTCCATGGAAATATTCTTCTGAGCATTCTTGAATTTTACCCCACAAACAAGTATCATGTTGACAATTTGGACGTTAATAATTTCTGGACAAATTAATTCTTGAACTTGTTTTATTGAATTATTATGTCATTGTCATTATCCTCATGCTTATATTATAATGAAAGTCATCTTTGGCTTACATGCATAGATGGATTTAGTATGATTATGACCAGGGATCATTTGGTATAATCATGACCTGTAATGTTATAAATGATATGGTAAAAGTCCTCAGTGGCCTGTAATGCATTAATGGACAGTTTTTGGTATGATTATGTCCAGGGATTGTTCGATATAGTCATGACCATTGATGATTTAATGAATATCCTTGGCCCGTAGTACAGGGATGATTAGATGATGTGTTTTATTTATTAAACTGAGTCTCAGCGATAAAAATTGATGAAAACATTTTATACCATAGAAGATAGTAGATTTTATTCTCTACTTGACTCTTCTAATGGATTGCTTGTTCCGCTGCAGTTAAACTTGATGTCTATTGTATTTTATTAGTTTAGCATTGTTAAAGACTAATGATAATTTATTCTGCATTATCTTAGTCATAATATTTCTTACTGGGCTAGTTGAGCTTACCCTTTCTTTCACTGTTCTCTTCAGGAAATGATAATATAGCTAGGACGAGTCGGGGAACAGAGTGATGGTCCAGATTATAGGATTAGTAGTCCTCACTATTCTATTAAATAGTGTGTCAATAAATGTAATGAGGACTCCATTGAGTGTGGATATTGTCTAGATGACAATATTCTTATTAAAACTCTCAATTTTTGTTTTGTCATATTTAAATGACTGTTGTATAATTAGTTTGTATTTATATTCAGTACCTTGTATCTGGCGACCCAAGATGGGTGATGTATACCTATTTTGGGGGCATCACACAATGGAAGTAAAAGGGTGAGCTCAACTAGCCCAGTAAGAAATATTATGACTAAGATAATGCAGAATAAGTTATCATTAGCCTTCAATAATGTAGAACCGATAGAATATAATAGACAACAAGTTTAACTGCAGGGGAACAAGAAATCCATTAGAAGAGTCAAGTATAGCATGATATCTACTATCTTCTATGATTTAAAACGTTTATCATTAACTTTATCGCTGGGACTCAGCTTAATAAATAAATCACATCATCGAATCATCCCTGCACTACGGGCCAATGATATTCATTAGTATCACATCCACAAATTATTCCTACACTACGGGCCAAGAATATTCATGTAATCATCATTGGTCATGATCATGCCGAATTATCCCTGGTCATAATCATACCAATCAACAATCCATCAATGCACGTAAGCCAAAGATGACTTTCATCACAATATAAGCGTGAGGATGATGACAATGATAGAAAAAAATTAAATTAAAAGAAAGCAAAGGATAAATTTTTAAAGATTTATAATTTAATTTATCTAGAATTCAATAATGTCCAAATTGTCAACTTGATACTGCTTTGTGGAGTAAAATTCAATAATAATATCCATGTATCAAAAATAATTTGGACAGAAAAGAAATAATTTTTTTGGTGAATAGTACCCCATGAATAGTACTTCGGGAATAGTATCCCATGAATAGTACCCCGACATGAAAAGTGCCCCGAATACCCGAGTGAACAATATTTGAGTTAATAGTAACCCGTGAATAGTAACTCGTAAATAGTATCCGGCATGAAAAGTGCCCCGAATACCCAAGTGAATAATATTATAGTGAATAGTAACTAGGTTAATAGTAACCCGTGAATAATACCCCGGGTGAAAATATTGATATTTAATAATAAAGTTCAGATCAATATTCCAATGAAACGATACTGGATGAAGCAAAAAACTCAAGGATATTCCACTAATTTCAAGGATTATAGAAGCAATACTTACCATAGTAAGTTTAGATTTAAGAATATGAAAAGAATTAACAAACGAAACTGCCAATGGATTTTCACCTGTCATACGGTATATAATCTGCGTAGACAGGTTATTCCGACATATTAAAGGATGAATACAAAAAATAGTATTCCTTATGAATATGAAATAATAATACCCCTTACTTTAGTAGAAGGCTGGATACTACAATAGTGAGGTAGCATAATACTCTTCTTCTTGCTCTCTATATTTTCTCTCTCTATAGTGTCTCTTGTGAATCTCAATGATTTGGTGAGAATGAAAGAAGAATTAAGCTTCTATTTATAGGAGAATGGACTAAATAGTAACCGATTCATTAACGGTCCAGATTGATTTACTATTAGAACGGACGGTTCATATTGATTACTACTAAAACCACAACCGATGGTCCAGATTGCTTTACTTTTAAAACCACCACCGACGGTCCAGATTGATTTACTTTTAAAACCACTACCGACGGTCCAGATTGATTTAATATTAAAACCACCATCAATGGTCTAGATTGGTTATCTATTAAAAGTACCATCGATGGTCCATAAAATTAGTAAATCTTCCCATGGAATACTAAGTCAAACTTACATCAAACGTCTCATAACAATCCGTATATTTATATCAAAAATTGAATAAATATTTACTACAAATTATTTATCTTTAATAAACACATTATTTTAATCTATTAACAATTATTCATCATTAATATTATATCTCACAACATTTAACAACCAGATCATTCCCAGGAAAGAGGGGGCTTTCTGATAAGGATTTCTCCCTATTGGCGCGCAATTAGGTGATCGAACCTCTCCTCGACATAACTTTCTAGATATCGTCAATATTGCAAATAATAATATGAATAACTTTGTCGTCTCAATTATTGATTTAATAGTATAAAATATTAATACTATGACAATAATTGAATAAAATAACGTGAGATACTATGCAGTAATTACTGTAGCAATATTTGAGTATAACTGAGTGCCTTCTCACGTAAGCATCAATAATCAATACCGTGTGCTACTATACAACCACGTGTATTACTGTACTTTTACGACTGAGTAGTTCAATAGTTTAACAATAAAACTTTCACTGTTATTTTTATAAAATGATATTTCTGTCATTTTCTAACTATAATAATACTTAGTTATTAGAATTGACCAATGATTGTCTTGAGTCTTATGAATATTCCCTGTTAAAACGAATATTCCCCGACCAATCGAATATTCCCTGACACAACGAATATTTAATATCAACTTGCTTACTTTGCAAAATTTTCAAATATTACCCATAACTATAACATTATATCATATCCACACCATAATATTCAAAAATATATTTCGAGAAAAAATATTCTTTATTCAAAAAAAGTTGGGTCTTACACCGGTCATTAGAGACTTTGCTGATGTATTTCCAGATGATTTGCCTGGACTACCGCCAAATTGAGAAATTGAGTTCGTGATTGATTTGGTGCCAGGAACGACCCCAATATAAAATGCACCATACAAAATGGCCCCAGTAGAGATGAAAGATGGATCGATGCGGCTCTGCATTGATTATTGAGAATTGAATAAGGTCACTGAAAGGATAATAATAATCTAGAAGGGGGTTGGATAAATTATTACAATTTAAAAAATTATATTTAGGCCTTTTTGAATTTTTAGCTGTTAGTTAGCAGTTTTAGCAATTAGCATGCAACATAATAAAATTTAATCACAATGCACAGAGATTTGTCTGGTTCACAACATACACCCCTTGATATGTTGGTACGTCCAGTTTCAAGTCCCTATTTGGAACTTAAGATCCTATTACTATCAGTAATAACAACTCCTTCACCAGGCGAAGAAGCCTTTACAAAGTTTATAGACAAACTTGCAACTATTCAACTATTCTATCTTGGACAACAAGCTTTCCGCTCCTTCCTCAAGTCTAGTTGTACCAACTTTTGAGCTTAGTTTTATTCTATGATCTGGTCTTGAAACAACAACATCTTCCTCACCTCACAAGTACACTATAGACCCAACTTCCTGCTGACCTCTCTAAGACTCTGATCTTGATCAAAGAATTACTTGTCTTTCTCACAGGTACATAAAATACACTAACTCTAATCCTTTCTCTGTTTATAAAAGTTTACAACAAAGTGCTTCTTGAAAAAGCTGATAAGAGTTAAGTACTGATTAATGCTTCTCAAATAAGCAGATAAAAATTAAGAATAAATATATCAGTATAAGCTTCTTTAAAGTAGATAAAATTTTTGTTTGGATCCAATGATGCTTCTGATTAAGCAAATATATGATATTAAATCACTTTATAAAGAATTAATAATTCTTTAAAAATAAAGAGTATTTTTATATGAATATTATAGTTTCTACCAAGTATTATATGAATTATTATAATTCTTTGAAATGACTGATATATATATATATATATATATATATATATATAAAGGGGGGAAAAGGAAAGATGATATGCGGCAGGTAATATACACACCGAGTAGTCAAGTAAAAGCATCAATTAATAAGTTAATGGAGGAACAAGTAATAAGATTATACAGTAACAAGGGGCAGGAAATATTTAAGTTAAACAATAGGGTAAACACTGTTTTAAAAACTGTCATTTAAGAAGGAACAATGATCAGTAAAAAAAATTCCCACATATCATTTGAAGAACACAGAGAATAAAAACTTTCAGTCAAATGTAAGAATGATTACTAAAGTCAGAAGGATGAAAAAAAATTATAAAACATGGCAAGAAATTATTATTTCAGACATCAATTTTTCAAAGAAGTAGGTAAAGTGCAAGATTTCAACATTTATAGCAAATTTTAGATGGAGATATCATACATCAGTTAATGCAATGAGCAACCCAGTGAATATCAATATTCACACATTATATAAGACACATAAATTAATCCAGTGGACATCAGTATCCACACAACTAATAATATACAAAGAGATAGAGAGTTTATACATGTGTTGGTATCTATAATATTTCACTTGCAGTATGATAAGCTCTTCGTTGTACAAATTTCTCAAGCAAAGGGAGGTCAGCAAAGGGGCACAGTTATATATATATAATATAATTTTTTAAAAAAAATTAGGGTTTGTTAATTTTTTTTTTAAAATATCAGAAAATAGATGGGTTTTTTTTAATAAATAAGGGTTTAATAATGAAGCAATAAGAAAAGATGCAGACGGAACATACCATAAAGTTCAGGGGATCTGATGAAGTAGATGAAAATGACTTGTAAAAAGTTTTCAAAGAAACCCTAACCAAAAATCTTTTGAGACAGACTAGAAACGGACAAATTTTATGAAGGGTTTGACCATCAAAAAATCTAAAGAGAATTCTAAGAACGTAGTTGTGGTTAAGTTAAAAAATTGAAAAAACTAACTCTTACACTATTTTCAGTAGAAACAAAAAGATAAATAAAAAAATTCTTTGTTGACCGAAACCCTAGAAATTTGATGGCAAAAAAAATGTCTTTTGAACTTTTTTCTTTTATTTGCAAAGGAAAAAAAACGCAGATGGTTGATTATTGAAAGTTTCACAGATCAAAAAAAAAGTTTGTTATAAAAAAAAAATAGAGCAGAGACGATTTTGAGTATTTTAGTAAGGCTGAAGATCTCTAATTTTTTGTAAAAAGAAGAACACCCATAAGTGTTCGGAAATCTTTAAAAAATAACTGAAAATAAAAAATTAAGACTGGAAATAAAAATTTGAGAATCATGATCAGAGAAGATCTTTTGAGTATTTTAACAAAATTGATGACCAAAAAAATGCAAGTGTTTGAAAACCTTAGAACAAAAAATTAGTAGACAGAAATTGAACTAAAACCCTAACTGGCATAAAACTCAAAAATGGACCGATTGAGCATACCAGAAGCATAATCTCTAAAAAAATTGAGGATCATGATTAAAAGAAGGAGAAATGAATGTTGAAGATAGATCGACACCAGAAAACTAGATCAGATAGAGAGAGGAAATCGGAGATAATGAGAGAAGAGTGAACCGGTGAACTGAGAGGTGAGAGAGAATCGGAGGATAGAGTTAAGAGGAGAGAGAAAGAAAGATTGACAATGAATTAAAAAAAATAAAAATTGTATATATATAGTTTGTTTTACCAGGAAATCCAACGGTGGAGAAGGTTGCGCAGATCATGATCAACGGCCATAACTTAATCTGAGTTGTGTTTCTTTTTAAAACATGATCTAATGGCTGAGATCAATGCTTAGTCTTGGTCGGATGGTTCGGGAGCGTGATCAGTGTGCTTTTGATGGTTGAATTTGATTGGTTGGATTAGTGGGACGAGACTTGAATGAGTTGGACCATAGGATATGCATAAAGATTTGATGGTGCAGATTTATTCTATAAGAGTATATATATATATATATATATATATATATATATATATATATATATATATATGTGTGTGTGTGTGTGTGTCTGTGTGTGTGTGTGTGTGTGTGTGTGTAATATACCTTATTTTAATAATGATAAGGTAACCATTTTCATTAATGAAAAATATTTATATATATATTTAGTTTAATACATACAATTTAGAGAAAGAAACTAAAATTTGTTAAAAATTATATGTATATTATATATTAAAAAAAAAAAACATATATTAAAAAAATTATCAAGAATACATATATAGTCTATTAATAAAAATAATTAAGTAGAAGATAAATTAAAGTTTGTTTAGACACAAATTAAAATAATTAAGAAGAATTATCTTGCATTCCTAACTCAATTCTTAATTTGCAGAATCTTTCTAAACTTAGTGGTTTAGTAAATATATCAGCTATATTAAATTCAGTGTCAATATGTTCTAATTTAAGGCTTCCGTTATTAACATGATCACGTAAATAATGATGCTTAATGTCTATATGTTTCGATCTAGCATGTAAGACTGTATTTTTGCTTAAATTTATAGTACTAGTATTATCACATAAAATTGACACATAGTCAAATTTTAGGTTATAATTAGCAAGGGTCTGTTTCATCCACAATATTCGAGCACAACATTGTGCAGCTGCAACATATTTCTCTTCGGTGGTTGAAATAGATACCGAGTTCTGTTTCTTAGAAAACCAATAAACTAAACATCCTCCAAGGAATTGACAGGTACCACTGGTACTTTTTCGATCGACATAATGATCTGCATAGTCAGAGTCTGAAAAACATACTAGATTAAATGGTTGATCCTTAGGGTACCATAGACCCAATGCAGTGGTGCCTTTAAGATATTGAAAGATCCTTTTCACTACGGTCAGGTGAGATTCTTTAGGATCAGCTTGAAACCTGGAACATTTACAAACACTAAACATGATGTCAGGTCTAGTAGCAGTTATATATAATAGACTTCAGATAATTCCTCTATATTTCTTTGGGTCAACAGATTTTCCATTTTCGTCGATAATTAATTTTTCTATCGTTGACATAGGGGTGTTAAGATGTTTTGCTGATTCTAAGCCAAATTTATTGATCATTTCTTTATAGTATTTAGACTGAGATATATGAATACCTTTTTCTCCTTATTTGATCTGCAGTCCGAGGAAGAAGTTTAATTCTCTCGTCATACTCATTTCAAATTCTTTACTCATACTTTTAGAAAAATCATTGCAAATAGTAATGTCAGTAGAACCAAAAATAATATCATCAATATATATTTGAATTACCAAAATATCATCATTTTTAGTTTTAGTAAATAAGGTAGTATCAACAGTTCCTCATTTAAAGCCATTCTTCAACAAAATTTTACTCAACCTTTCATACCAAGCTCTGACGACATCAAATAGTGTCCAATATAGCTAATATTATGCTCATACGGTGACGGTCTCTGTGACGATTAACAATCGTCACCAAATGTTTTATTGACGAAAAAAGAATTTTATGTGACAAATTTTAACGTCATTTTTTGTGAGATTTCTTTTAGTGTCTCTAAGACTCTGATTTTGATCAAAGAATTACTTGTCTTTCTCACAGGTACATAAAATACACTAACTCTAATCCTTTCTCTGTTTACAAAAGTTTACAACAAAGTGCTTCTTCAAAAAGCTGATAAGAGTTAAGTACTGATTAATGCTTCCCAAATAAGTAGATAAAAATTAAGAACAAATATATAAATATAAGCTTCTTTAAAGAAGGTAGAACTTTTGTTCGGATCCACTGATGCTTCTGATTAAGCAAATATATGATATTAAATCACTTTATAAAGAATTAATAATTCTGTAAAATAAATAGTGTTTTTCTATGAATATTATAGTTTCTACCAAGTATTATATGAATTATTTTAATGAATCAAATACTTGTAAACAAAAATAAATCAAATCAGTTAAGCACAAATTGATATAACAAATATTACTGTTTTAACTCAAATAATATAAAAGAATATTTTATCTATTATGTGAACTTTTATAAATAATGTCACTTAGTACTATAAGGAATCGTACGGTCGGAATCCTCTCTGTAGAGGTTTTTCTCTGTAGCCTTGCGGCGTCTAAGTATGACAGAATTTATAATTTTCACAATTGATATTTATATAAATATTTTCAGTAGATCACTACGATTCTCAAATTCAGGTCGGGTGACTACTCTTTTTGGAGCAGTATCTTAGTGTTGTTTTGAGCTATCAAGTGTCGTATCTATTTTACGATATTTATATAATTAATATCAATAAAAGGTTACTGAAGACTATAAGGAATCGTACGGTCAGATTCTTTTCCGTAGAGGTTTATCTTCGTAGCCTTGCGGCATCCAAGTATCCTTTTATTTGATAAATAAATGAAATATGGATATATAGAATTGTGTAGAACAATATGTATTTGTATATCTATAGATAAAATACAAGTAAGAAATAATTTAACAAAAATCAAACTTATCTCAATACTTGGACCAATTTTTCTCTTTAAAAAATGCAGAACTTTTGGAAGAAGAGATATAAAGCTTAGAGAGAATGTAGGCAAGGAGAGTATGATTTTCTTTTCACTAAATTGGTAAAAACCAAATGAATGAAATACTCCCTATTTATAGAATTTTTGAAGTTGGGCCAAAATTATAATTTTAAAAACTGATTTTTGAATGCACGGTTTTGATCAATAAAATTTGAAATTAACGGACCAGATAAAAAGTGATTGCACGCGGAAGAAGCGCAAAATCCGCTTGGGCATTTTTCAACCTTCTGATCATTTAATGCTTAATTTGACCAACACATTGAAACATGCCAGCCTACTCACGTTTTGAATCAAGTCCCAATTTAATTGTCATTTTTGTCCAAACACATGGTTTTAGATATACATGCATTATATATATATATATATATATATATATATATATATATATATATATATATATATATATATATGAACATATTATACGGTTATATATATATATATATAATATTAATTATACCATATATATATGAACTTATTATATATATATATTATATATTATATATATTATATATATATATATATATATATATATATATATATATATATATATATATATATATATACAGTTTCTAAAAATTAGTATACACGCTTTATTTAATTTTTATGATGTATGCATAAAACATTTTGCCCAACTTTAGTTTAGAAAAAGAAATAGGGTTTCCTTGCCATAAATATTATATGAATTAATTTATTTAACGCTTGACATATAATTTATCAAGGTCAATAAAAATTAATTCAAGTAAAACAGAAAATAATAAATAATTACATAATTATTTAAAACATAATTGTTATCATCAAAATATATAAAATAAATAATACCTATCAATCACGATTAAAAATAAGTATCCATTACCAAGAATCGATAACTTGTTCGATCAATTGAAGGGGGCAAAATATTTCTCAAAGATAGACTTAAGGAGTGGTTATCATCAGTTAAAGGTGAGGCCAGAAGATGTACCGAAGACAGCATTAAGAACTCGGTATGGTCATTACGAGTTTCTGGTTATATCTTTTGGTTTAACTAATTCACCTGCAACGTTCATGGATTTGATGAATAGGGTGTTTAAACCATTTTTAGATAAATTTGTAGTGGTGTTTATTGATGATATATTAGTGTATTCCAAGACAAAAGAGGAACATGATGAACATTTAAGAGTGACGTTGGAGACATAGAGAAAATAAAAATTGTATGCTAAATTTTAGAAATGTGAGTTTTGGCTAGAACGTGTACAGTTTCTTGGGCACGCCATTGACAAGGATGTAATCTCGGTAGATCCATCAAAAGTTGAAGCTGTAATAAATTGGAATCAGCCGAAGACACCAAGAAGTAAGGAGTTTCTTGGGTTTGGCAGGTTACTATAGGAATTTTTTTCAAGACTTTCCCAAAATCGCAACTCTATTGACAAATTTAACTAGGAAGGCAGTTAAGTTTGTTAGGACGGAGAAGTGTGAGGAGAGTTTTCAAGAATTAAAGAAGAGATTGAGTTCAGGACCTGTGTTGTCATTGCCTGATGATATAGGGAATTTTGTGGTATATAGTGACGCATCGCATAAAGGACTAGGTTGTATGCTTATGCAGAATGGCAGAGTTATTGTGTATGCATCACGTCAATTAAAAGATTATGAGAAAGGGTATCAGACTCATGACTTGTAGTTGGCTGCGATAGTGTTTACCCTGAAAATTTGGAGACATTATCTTTATGGAGAGAGGTGTGAGATATATACAAACCATAAAAGTTTGAAGTATATCTTTACACAGAAAGATTTAAATATGCGACAGAGAAGATGGTTGGAGTTGACCAAAGACTATGACTGCAAAATTTTCTATCATCCCGGAGAGGAGAATGTTGTTGCGGATGCCTTAAGTAGAAAGGGACGAGAGAAATTAATGATGTTGACTACTTAGGAGAAGCTAGTGTCGAAAATGGCAAAGATGAAGTTGGAAATTAAATATCCAACAAAATCAGATGAAAAATTGTTCCAGATAGGGAGCAGTTTAACGTTGGTAGATAAGGTGAAAAATGCATAACTCCATGATGAAAACTGTGAAGAGATACGAAGAAAAGTATCTAAAGGTGAGCAAAACAAATTTAAAGTTGATTCTGAAGGGTTACTTTGATTCAAAGGGAGAATTTTGGTTCCGCTAGTACCAGAAATTAAAGAGGAAATTCTAAATGAGGCTCATAATTGAGGATATTCGATTCACCTTGGAAGTACGAAAATGTACTAGGATCTTAGAAATCATTTCTGGTGGGAGAATATAAAAAAGGATATGGCTGAGTGTGTGGCGAAATTCTTAACGTGTCAGACAGTTAAAGCTTAACATCAAAGGCCAAGTGGATTATTGAAACCATTGGAGATACCAGAATAAAAATGGGAACATATCACAATGGATTTTGTGGTAGGTCTTCCAACGACTCAGCAAGGTTTTGACGCTATCTAGGTGATTGTCGATCGATTGATGAAGTCGGCACACTTTTTGCCAATTAAGATTAGATTAAACCTAGATCGATTGGCAAAATGTACGTGAAGGAAATTATTACAAGACACGGTGTTTTGGTGTCCATTGTGTCAAACAGAAATCCACGTTTCATATCAAATTTCTAGAAATGACTACAAGAATGCTTGGGAACGCAAATGAGAATGAGCACAGCGTACCATCCTCAAACTGACGGACAAAGTGAGAGAACCATCCAGACATTGGAGGATATGCTCAAAGCATGTATTATGGATTTCAAAGGAAATTGGGATGATCATCTACCATTGGTTGAATTTTCCTATAATAATAGTTATCACGTGAGTATTAGCATGCCGCCTTACGAAGCGTTATCCAGCAGGAAATGCAGAACTCCGTTATGCTGGGACGAGGTTAGTGAACGTCAGCTATTAGGTCCAGAATTGGTACAATAGACTGTCGAGATCATCAAAGTGATTCGGGCAAGATTAATAGTTTCACAGGATAGACAGAAGAAATATACCGATCAACACCGACAATATCGGGAATTTGATGTCGGTAATTTTGTTTTCTTCAAAGTGTCTCCATGGAAGGGGAAAATTCAGTTTAGCAAAAAGGGGAAACTAAGCCCTAGGTTTTAGGACCTTTTGAAGTACTATGACGAGTTGGTGAAGTGGCGTACGAGGTAGCTTTACCTCCGGAATTAGGACATATTAATAATATTTTCCACGTGTCAGTATTAAGGCCATATAAGCCTGATTATAAGCATGTTATAGAATACGAGCCATTACAGTTTCAGAAAGACTTGTTAAATGAAGAAGTCCTTGTTCAAATTATCGACAGGAACGAGCAAGTACTAAGGAATAAAGTGATACCTTCTGTTAAGGTAATTTGGAGAAATCACAATGCTGAAGAAGCTATGTGGGAACTTGAAGATGTTATGATGAGAAATTATCCTCAGTTATTTGTTTAATCTTGTATAACGATTCTGGGGACAGAATCTTGTTAAGAAGGGAAGAATATAACGAATGAATTTATCGAGTAATGATTTTGGGGACAGAATCCTGTTAAGGAGGGAAAGATGTAACGATTGAAAATTTTGTAATTAATTTAAATATTTATTGAATTAAATAAATATTTTAAATAATTTATTTATTGAGATAAATAAATAATTGGTGAAGTTTTGGTACAATAACTTAGTTAAGTATGTATGTTAACTAAATTCATGAATGGTAATTTTATTATTTGAAGATTTAATTTAATGAAATAATTAAATTAAATGAATTTCTTAATTTCATTAAATTAAATAAATTACTTAATATTTAAGAAAATAATTAAATAAAATAAAATAATGTTCTTGTTTAATTTAATAATTAAATTAAGTGTAATAATTTGTTAAGTATAAAAATAGTTATAATGGAAATTATAATTATAATTGTAAGAGCATAAGTTAATTAAATTAAAGTGTGACACAAGGAACTATGTAATATAAGGGTTATAAAAATAAATTAAAAAAAGGGGAGGGTTTTAGTGTGTAGCCAAACAAGGCCTTGTGACCTTTGGCTTAATTCAACTGACGCAACCTATTGGAATTTCTTACCTGACGTACGTGGGGAGTTAGTTTATATCCTACGCAATATATTCCAAAGCTAAGTACAGAGAGTTGGAGAGGAAAAGAAAAAAGGAAAGAATTGAGAGAAGAGGGAAAATTGTTAAGATTGTGGGTTTTTTGCCGTGGAAAGGGAAAGAATTGAAGCGACTCTGTGACGCCCCCAAAATAGGTATACATCACCCATTTTGAGTCGTCAATAACATGGTACAGAAACAACTACAACTTTATTAATACAACATAAAAACTTTGAGTTTAAATACAAATATTGTCGTCTAGACAATATTCACACCCAAATAAGTTCTCATTACAATTATTGGTACATTATTTTACAAAAATGATGAGGACTACTAAAACAACTTTCTAGAATCATCATTCCACACCCCGACTAGAACTCGCTACATGCTCGCCTCCTGAGAAGAAAAATGGAACAAAAAGGAAAATGGTGAGCTCAACTAGCCCAGTAAAGAATATTATGACTAAGATAATATAGAACAAATTATCTTTAGTCTTCAACAGGGAAAAATATGATAAAATACAATAGATAACAAGTTTCAAATCAATATTCGCAGCGGAAATAATAATTCATAGAAGAGTTACGTAGAGAATGAAATCTACTATAATCTATGAATTTAAAAGTCCATCATCAATATTTTATCCCTGTAACATCAACCAATATTCATCTTGAATCAAATATTCATCTTTGCACTATAGGCCAAAGATATTCATCAGTCGGTCATGTTTATCTCAACACCTGTACATCTTTGCACTACGGGCCAAAGATATTCATAAGAAAATCAACCATCTTTGCACTACAGGCCAAAGATATTCAGTAATACCATCATTTAGCACTGAGGATGATGAAAAATATTTTAAAGAAAACGAATCAAGTGAATCAAAAGAACAATTATTATGGATTCGTACTTTAAACAATCCGAGTTCAAAAATACTTCATAAATAATCATAGTGAAGTAAAATTCAAGAATGATCAAAACATGGAAACAATCAAAGCTAGTATCCACAATAGATATTTTGGACAAAAGAGAAAATTTAATTTTTCTGTGAATAGTGCCGTATACATGAATAGTAACCCCGACACTAAAAGACAAGAATTTCACAAGAAAAATCTTACCAATATTCTGGCATAATGATATTAGAAGAAATAATATCATTTAAAAAAATATCCCTTACCTTGAAAAGATTTGTACTTTAAATTTGGAATCTAGGTTATAGTCTTTGAAGGAACTTGCATCAGTATAGCAACACTCAAAGTATCAAAATACTCACAAGAATACGCTCGATAATATAGAGAAAGCAGAGAAAAACTTGAGTTTACGGTGTGATTTTCAATTCTAACCTAAGCACCTATTTATAGGAAAATGCTTAGAACACCAAAGCAGAAAATTTAATAAAATATAAATATATTTATATAAATTTTCCTTAGCCCACCTTTTTGACCAAAACATCAGCCACACATGTGCAAAAAACATTTTTCTAAACAAAAACATTTAAAACTCCAAAAATCAATTCAGACCTGATATACCGGAACTATTTCATCTGGTTCTAACTCAATAACGTGGTTCGGGTCTTTCACATATTTACGAAGCACAGATATATGAAAAATATTATGAACACGAGACATACTTGGAGGTAAGGCAAGTCTATAGGCTACATTTCCTACTCGGTCAAGAATCTAAAATGGACCAATAAATCGTGGATTGAGCTTTCCTCTCTTACCGAATTTTGTAACTCCCTTCCATTGGGCAACACGCAACAATATATGATCCCCAATACCGAATTCCACGTCCTTTCGATGAAGATCCGCATAACTCTTTTGTCGATCTTGAGCCATTTGTATACGTTATCGAATCATTTGGATCTTTTCCGTAGTCATACGTACCAACTCGGGTCCTAACAATGTTGCTTCACCCACCTCATCTCAACATATTGGAGAGCCACACTTTCGTCCATACAATGCTTCGAATGGAGCCACACCTATACTTGTCTGATAACTGTTGTTGTAGGAGAATTTCACCAATGGTAAATACTTATCCCAACTCCCTTTGAAATCTAAGACACAGAGTCTTAATAGATCTTCAAGAGTTTGAATAGTCCTCTCTAATTGTTCGTCCTTTTGAGGATGGTATGCCGAACTGAATCGTAAATCCGTGCCCATAGCTTTTTGCAAGCTAACCCAAAATCGTGAAGTGAATCTTGGGTCACGATCCAAAACTATGGATACTAGCATGCCATGAAATCTCACAATCTCATTTACATACATATGAACAAGACGTTCAAGGGAATAAGTCTCCCGTATCGGCAAGAAATGAGCGGACTTGGTTAATCTATCAACAATAACCCAAATAGCATTTATGCCTTGAGAAACCGTGGGAAGACCCGTAACAAAATCCATGGTAATATGTTCCCACTTCCATTTTGGAATCTCAAGTGGTTGCAATGAACCCTTAGGCACTTGATGCTCCGCCTTTACACGTTGACAAATTAAACATCTTGAGATAAACTTCGCAATCTCTCTCTTCATATTGTTCCACCAAAATGTATGTCAAAGATCACGATACATTTTGGTACTTCCAGGATGGATTGCAAATGGTGTATTGTGTACCTCCATCATGATCTTGTTCTTTAAATTAAAATCGTTAGGAACACAAAGTCTAGAGTGGACTCGAAGTATTCCTTCTTCATCGATTCTAGCTTCCGGAATAACACCTTCTTGTACTTTCTTCTTCATACGCATTAACTCCGGATCGATGACTTGAGCAACTTTAACTTTATCGATTAAAGTTGGTTCTATGTGTATACTTGACATCATCGCACTCGTTCCTGCATATGATCTTCTACTCAACGCGTCAGCTACCACGTTTACTTTTCCAAGATGGTATTGAATGGTGTGGTCATAATCTTTTAACAGCTCAAGCCAACGTCATTGTCGCATGTTGAGTTCCTTTTGGGTGAAGAAATATTTGAGGCTTTTATGGTCTGAATATATATCCACTTTCTCTCCATATAGATAGTGCCTCCAGATCTTTAGTGCGAAAACGACTGCTGCCGACTCTAGATCATGAGTAGGAAAATTCCTCTCATATTCTTTAAGTTGTCGCGAGTCATACGCTATGACTTTCCCACGTTGCATGAGAACACATCCTAACCCTTTGCCTGAAGAATCGCTATAGATAATAAATCCATCCGAACCTGATGGTATTGTCAGAACAAGTGCCGAAATGAGTCTCCTCTTGAGCTCTTGGAAACTCTTCTCGTATTCCTCGCTCCATACAGATTTTATATCTTCAAAAGTCGGTGATTTAGCTTGAGTAGCGATTCGAGAAAATCCTTCCACGAATCTCCTATAATAACCAAATTTAAGCCCAAAAGCTACGTACTTGATTCATGACTTGATTGCTCCAACTTTATATTACCTCAATCTTCGCCGGGTCAACAGATACTCCATGTTTTGACACCACGTGCCCAAGGAATGCTACTTCCTTAAGCCAGAATTTGCATTTCTTTAACTTGGCATATAGCTTGTTTTCACGAAGCCTTTGGAGTACCAGCTTTAAATAGTGCTCATGATCTTCACAGCTTTTGGAATATATGACAATGTCATCAATAAAGACAATAATGAACTGATCCAAATAGTCCTTGAATACTCGGTTCATCATATCCATGAAAGCCGCATGAGCATTAGTCAATTCAAAAGACATGACTAAAAATTCATAATTCCCGTATCGAGTTTTGAAGGCAGTCTTTGGAATATCCTCAGTTCTAATCTTCAGCTGATGATATCCAGAACGAAGATCGATCTTTGAAAAGAATTATTCTCCTTGCAACTGGTCAAACAGGTCATCAATACGAGGTAACAGATACCTATTATTGATAGTGACATGGTTCAATTCTCGATAGTCAATACAAAGTCGCATACTCCGTCTTTCTTCTTTACAAATAAAGCAGAGCACCACGAGGAGATGTACTAGGGCCGAATGAAACCGATGTCCAACAACTCACGTAGTTGGACCTTTAACTCACGAAGTTCAATAGGAGCCATTCGATATGGGATTTTAGAAATGGGCTTTGTACGGGTTCAAGATCAATAAAGAATTCAACTTCACGTTCGGGGTGATCAGGAAGTTCTTGAAACACGTCGGAAATTTACTAACAATGAAATATTATTCAAATCGGCGTGTCTTTATTCAAATCTATAACATGGGCTAAGAAAGCTTGACATCCATTTTTCAATAAGCGAATAGCTTTATGACTAGATATAGCGGTGATTGATTTTAATGGTTTAGTTGCTTGAATTAATATAACAAAGTTGGTTAGGAATATGAAAACTAACAACCTTACGAAAATAATCAATTTTGGCATGATGAGTAGTTAACTAATCAATCTCTAAAATCACATCAAAAGCAAGTATCTTTAAAGAGATAAGGTCAATAGGTAATGTGATGGTGCCAACATGGATCAAACAAGATTTATAAATAGTGGATGTGATGAAAGTTTCTCGTAACGGAGTCTCTATAGATAAATCAAAGTCTAATTTCTCCGGAGTTAAGTTTAAACGTTGAGCACAAGCAGGAGAGATAAATGAATGGGTAGCACCGGTATCAATTAAGGTATAAACTTCGTAAGAATTTATGATTAGCTTACCCGTGATCACCTCATTTGGGTCCCCGCTGGACTTGGTTTCGCTACCGTACAATCTCGAGCGATATGTCCTTCCTTTCCATAATTATAACATGCCTTGAACTGTTGTGGGCAATTTGGGCTGATATGTACCTCTTTTCCACATTTATAGCATACGACCGGTGGTCGTTCTCCTCCCTTAGATCCAGTTGCTGCTGGTGTTGACGTCTTCACATGGTCATTGTTAAATCTCCTCTTTTTAAAATCTCCTCCCGACTCGCTTCTTCTATTCTCATGGCCATGATTACCACCAGAGTGGTTACCGCCTTCTGATGACTGCTGTCACCAGTATGATCCTGGTTATGGTCCCTCGGTTGAACGTACTCATTATCTCGCTCTAACAATTGAGCCCTGTTAACTCGGGTTTCAAACCTCTCAGAAACATCCGCATCATACGTTCCTCATTCTCCACCAAATGAGGTGCAAATCTCGATAACTCTGCAAACTTTGCCTCATACTAGACACCGTCATGTTATTTTGTTCCAGTCTAATGAACTCCACTTCCTTCATATGACGAATACTTTCAGGAAAGTACTTGTCATTGAAAAGTTTCTGAAACGTCTCCCAAGACATCTTTGAGTGCCTGGATGGAGTGCGCTTCCTGATTCCCACCAGTAATCTGCCTCATTACGGAACATAAAGGTGGCGAATGGAACCTTCTGTTCCTCTGTGCATCCCAAGACATCGAAAATCTTGGTGATTTGTTTGACCCACGTTTCTTCCTTAATCGGATCCGGCTTTCCCCAGAATTCTGGTGGTCCCAACTCTATGAACTGCTTAGCTGTGACAAACCGTGTGTTGTTATCATTTCCACTTGTATTTTGTACACGAGTCTCCCTCGTCTGATTTTTTATGAACTGCAAAAAGCTTCTAAACATCCTGTCGTTCATCATCTGCTCAGTGGTGTTGTTCACGGAAGGAACATTGCCAGCTTGTTGCACGTTCTCCTTATTGGTGAGTAAAGGTGTCTCCACGGTCTCATTTACTCCACTGTTAACATTCTCAGTCGACATTCTCAAATACTGCCATAAAACAAGGGTTAATTAAGGAAATCAGCATATAACATAATATCCCTATATGCTGACCAACTAACAAATAAGCTTAGGTAGGACACACTAGCGAAGGATCTACTCGTCCCTCCCCTCCTAGTTCTATTCCACGATCTCATGGAGATCATATCCCTAAGCTCTGATACCAACTGTGACACCCCCAAAATAGGTATACATCATCCATTTTGAGTCGTCAATAACATGGTACAGAAACAACTACAACTTTATTAATACAACATAAAAACTGTGAGTTTAAGTACAAATATTGCCGTCTAGACAATATTCACACCCAAATAAGTCCTCATTACAATTATTAGTACATTATTTTAAAAAAATGGTGAGGACTACTAAAACAACTTTCTAGAATCATCATTCGACACCCCGACTAGAACTCGCTACATTCTCGCCTCCTGAGAAGAAAAATGGAACAAAAAGGAAAAGGGTGAGCTCAACTAGCCCAATAAAGAATATTATGACTAAGATAATATAGAACAAATTATCGTTAGTCTTCACGAGGAAAAATCGATAAAATACAATGAGACAACAAGTTTCGGATCAATATTCGCATGTGAAATAATAATTCATAGAAGAGTTACGTAGATAATGAAATCTACTATAATCTATGAATTTAAAAGTCCATCATCAATATTTTATCCTGTAACATCAACCGATATTCATCTTGAATCAAATATTCATCTTTGCACTCTGGGCCAAAGATATTCATCGATCGGTCATGTTCATCTCAACACTGTACATCTTTTGCACTACTGCCAAAGATATTCATAAAAAATCAACCATCTTTGCACTCTGAGGCCAAAGATATTCGAAGATCTCATCATTTGGGGTGAGGATGATGAAAAATATTTTAAAGAAAACGAGTCCAGTGAATCAAAAGAACAAGTATTATGGATTCGTACTTTAAACAATCCAAGTTCAAAAATACTTCATAAATAATCATAGTGAAGTAAAATTCAAGAATGATCAAAACATGGATACAATCAAAGCTAGTATCCACAATAGATATTTTGGGCTAAAATGAAAATTTAATTTTTTTGCGAATAGTGTCGTATACATGAATAGTAACACCGACACTAAAAGATAAGAATTTCACAAGAAAAATCTTACCAATATTCCGGCATAATGATATTAGAAGAAATAATATCATTTAAAAAAAATATCCCTTACCTTGAAAAGACATGTACTTTAATTTGGAATCTGGGATATAGTGCTAAAGGGAACTTGCACCGTATAGCAACACTCAAAGTATCAAAATACTCACAAGAATACGCTCGATAATATAGAGAGAGAAACAGAGAGAAAACTTCAGTTTCTGGTGTGATTTTCAATTCTAACCTAAGCACCTTATTTATAGGAAAATGCTTAGAACACCAAAGCAGAAAATTTAATAAAATATAAATATATTTATATAAATTTTCCTTAGCCCACCTTATTGACCAAAACATCAGCCACACATTGCAAAAAACATTTTTCTAAACAAAAACATTTAAAACTCCAAAAATCAATTCAGACCCGATACACCGGAACTTCAATAATTCATAATAAATAGCCATTTTATCAGAAAAATTCAAACCTCATGTCTATTCCATAGGAAATTCCATTCTCTACAACTTTGTAAGGTTAAGTTTTTCCAAATTCCAAGCAGAAGTTGACCGAAATCAACAAGCAAGCGATTTTACTGTATAAACCAATTCGGTCAAGAAATGGGGTCCACAAACATGTTTAACATGTTTTAAACATTAATTGTAAAAAAATACTCCTCCTCATATACTCATATATCCCACATTCATTGTAAAAATATCACCATTATTATATTATTAAAATATAATAATATATTTAAATGAATTATTTATCGAAAAGATAAAATAACAATTTTTCAACAATTGTCACATTAAAATTTTCTCCATCTATATCCACATAAAGTGAATATTTTCCTTATCATATAAATCAATAATAAATTATTCATAAATAATATTACTAGAATCACAATCTCGTGACCAGGCGGGTTTCGGAAAGAGGGGCTTTCAATAAGGATTTCTTCTTCTTGGCGTGCGATTAGATGACCAAACCTCTCCTTAGATGCGGAACTTTCTAGACATTGCCAATAATGTTATCTAATAATATTATTCAAATAATATGAATTATTGATCTGATAATGAAAATACTGTGTAGTGACAATTATTGAAACAACAATAATATAAAATATCAACGTAGCAATTATTGAATCAATAAAATAAAATATTGAACAGTAACTACTGTAACAATTATTGAGTAATCCCTTCCTACGTAAGAATCAATAATTGGTGCAATACCGTGTGCGTGTTTTAACCATCGGGTATTCCAATAGTATTAACGGTAACAACTACGCCGTTATTTATAAATAACTTATACTTTTTGTTTTTTTCATCCAATCACTTTTCGTTATGGGGCCCACACAAGGCTGTGCCGTCGTACGAATATTCCTCGACAGTAAGAATATTCCATGACCAAACAAATATTCTCCGATAAAAATGAATATTTTATAACCACTTGCATATTTGAAATATTTGAGCATTTTACCCATAACTAACCACATTAATCAAATCAACCCTTACTATTTCAAAATAATAAATAGAGGAAATTTAATTTTATTTATAATAAGTTGGGGTCTTACACACTCTCTATCATTTTCTTCAATAATCAAGGTATAATTGCTCCTAATATTCTATGTTTTGATTTTTCAATGATTATTCACTGTGAATTAATAGTCACGTTAGATTGAGGTATAAACATGTATGCATGATTTTATAATCTGTTATTGTCATATATACATAATTATTGGTAATCAAATACATGAAATTGGGTTGTAGGAAGAAATTAAAGTAATAATGTTATATGTATGAAAAATGGCTTCTCTGAGTAACAAATTTCATGTCTAATCGTTGATAGAATCTACGAATTATTTGTATATTATGTTAGTATATCAAGAACTGAAAGCAACGTAGTTGGCATGGTGTAATTTGGTTAAGAAACAAGGTTTTGGCAATTGAATTCGCTAAATGTGTTAAAAATGGAGTAAATAACAAAACCATGGTTTCAATCCTTATAAATTTGGATGTTTTGGTGATTAGAAGTGTTGTCTGTGCCTAGAGTTGTTGTAGTAAACTTGTAACTTTTGGGTTTGGTGAATTGCTGTAGAATTGGGAAAATTTTGAATTTTTGGTCTAGAACAGAGTCTAATTTCGTGTCCTATAAAAATTAGTTACGGTGTTGGCCTTGGCCGTGTGTTGCCTCTCTGAGTCTTGGTAGCGCTAGATTCAAAAAGGAGACATGGTAAGGCGGCGCCAGTGGTCTAGCAGACTCAGAATTGAACTATAAACAATGTAGGTTTAGGAATGCCAACCTAACTTATTTTAATGATTGTAGAGGAACCTAAAACGTGTTATAAGATGTAAGAACATATTGTAATCACAAAGTTGAGACTATAGATTATTAATTAGTAAGTTGTGAAAGTTCGTAATGTGATGTCATGAGAATTGGTGTTGTTATGTGATCACCATGTTGGGTACTGTTATATAATTAGGAGTGCAGATGTATGGTACATGAATTATTAAAATAATCAGGTCTTAAGCTAGAGACTATAGACTTGACTAAAATGAGAAGTGAACCCATGAAGTTAACGTTAACATAACTAATTGGTATTGTGGTTCTAATGGTATATGTAGGGTAATTGACGAACGTTTATTATATTTGTGTAGCTTACACACGAGGGAAGTTCCCTAACTTCATTCTCTTTATAATGAATGTAAGTTTCATAACTATGTTTACCTTTTTGTTTTTAAGAAAGCTTTCTAACCCTAATTTATCATTATGCAAGTTTCCTAAACTCTAGTCTTGTGTTGATTAAATCCATAAATTTATTGCTTGTTATTCAAAGCATAAACTGTTCAAGTTCATTGTTTCAAATGAGATTTTCTAATACCTTTGGCTATAACACTTTGTATATACCATATCTATTCCATCGTTAGTTGTTGATATTCAATCTTGACTTAGTTATTGTTGTTCAATCTTATGTTTTTGAGCTAAATCTTCAAACAGTAAGCAAACTCTTATTGATTGAACTAATCAATATGATGAATGTTCTAAAATTCTAGAACTATAACACCCCCAAATTCAGGTACTTGAAACCCGACCTCGGTGCTTTACGATACCATTTCTATGAGCAAAAATAATACTAATAATAATAACAATAATATAAATATCAAACTCGAACTTACATTTATCGAGTCTAATCCCATCACATAACCTTTACTACAATACATTACATGATAGATAATAAATATCATGGTCTTAATAAAGTTATATTATTACATAGAATACCATAACACTTATTCATTTACTTTCCTTTTTTCTTGGTTCTTATGCAGAATCTTCTAGTTGTTCACACTTAAGCGAAAATTTTAAATTAAGCAAGGATGAGCATTTGAGTACCCAACAAGTAATAGCAATTATAAATATAAGCTGAAAGAAGTAAATGTTTTCTTTGTACGACACTTCTACAACGAATCAACAGTTGTGAAGTAAACTGAACCCATAATAATAACATAACAATTTTATATCAAATTTTTGAAACTACGTATTGACTATATATAGGGTAGTGGACAGACTATGAACATTATCTTTTATTTTCAAAAAGGTTAAACAGAACTTCATCTGCAAACCGTCATAACTTACGGGCGCAAGGGTGTACATCCCATGGGCCTTGTATTGATCAATACTACATGCAATAACTATATCATCGTTCATCTTTTCCGCCTTTAGGCATAAAAAGTTTTCCCATATTCGGGATGTTCATACTTAGTTTGGGAATCCAAACCAAAGCAATTTGATTGGATATAATAAAGTTTTATCATATTCAACGATATTTCTAAATCTTTATCTAGCTAGGTCAAATAGCTTAGTCGGCTTTTTATTAAGGTATACATAATATAAATAAATAAGTATGTATCAACGTGTGATTAAATATGATGATTATCCAAGTGAGGACACTTGTATAACCATATTTAGAAATTAACGAACAAAATATTATACAATAATACTGTACTAATAAATAATGATCGGATACATACTTGATAACAATATGGTTATTATTCTAGCATAATAATAATAATATAATTCTGAAACTTTCTTACTTATATCCATTGCATAAAGTAAATGCAAAGATAGGATACTTGCCTGGTCTGCTGCTTACAGTTACAAAACTTAGTTTTATCTTTTATATCTCAAGCTATCATTAATAAGATCATTTTACCGATTAGAATAACATATCATAATATATAATATTGCTTGTTGCAGTAAGCACATAACCTAATCACATTGTCACACATGTTTCATAATCATTGGATCACAAACAAACACATATATAGACAAATTATATAAGTCAAGATCAATTTCTTAAACATGTCGTCGTACCGACAGTTTTTTCGGGTAATTATCGAGTCTAAGACTCAATCCTGTAGTTCAATATTCATTTAAATAATTTAAATATGAGTCATATTATTTTCATAACCTTATAATAATTTTCAAATAATTATTATAATTTATCATGAATTTTCAAACACCAGAATCATTATAAAATGATTTGAATATCAAATAATTCTATTATTATTAATATTTAATTAATATTAAACTATTAATGAAACCATTGTCAAAATATAAAAGTTATTTATAATAACTCAAAATATTCTTATAGTACTAATATTAACCTTAAATAATTAAAATCACTTTTAAATAATTACCATTAATATTAAAATATTAATGTATTATTAAAAGTCATTTATTATAAATTAACATATTTTTAATTCATTTATATCCTTTTCAAATGATTTTAAATCAATAAAACTATTTATTCAATATAATTATTAAATAAATCACACATCATTAATATTAAATTAATATCAAATTATTCATGAAATTATTCTTTAACTATTAAAATATTCTTAAACACTTTATTTTCATTTAAAATAATTTTTGTAATATTAAAATCATTTTTAAACTAATTTAAATATTAAATAAATCAAATATCATTAATATTAAAATATTAATATTTTTCATGACAAAATATCGAAAGTTATATTTTATAACTTAAAATATTTTTATAACCTTTAAATCATTTTTATATAATTTTAAATCATTAATTCTATTTTTCATAATTTATTTAATACATTTTAAAAAAATTAATTATCATTAATATTAATTTATTAATGAAATTTCATCAAAAAATATTAAAAGTCATTAAAATAACTTAAAATATTTTCTTATACCATAATATAATTTTAAATGATTTTTCAAGCATTAAAATCATTTTTAAATAATTTATTTAATATAACAATTAAATAAATTAAATACCTTTAATATTTTAAAAATATTAAATATTTATGAAATATATTAAAAATTATTAAAAACTAATTTTTAGAGTTTAAAATAATTTTTAGGAATTTCTTTTGTATTTGTCATAATTAAAAACTATTTAATACTAATTAGTTAATAAAAATAATTAATTTTGTAAATAATTGTCGCTAAAGGCCCCTATAGCGACGAGTCTGTCGTTATAGGTGTTCTTGAGCCTGTCCAGAAACTCATGTCAGAGTTCGAGGTGCTCACTTTGACCAGATATTAAACCTAGATTTTGTTGTTATCAGGCCTTGTTATGGTGTCCAGGTTGTAGTATTATTGTAATACTAAAACTAGAATCACGTTTCATGGAAATACAACAACATATCAAAGAGTTATCGACTCTAAAAAACATTATCGGACATGTTCTTCAATTTTGGGTTTTCCAGAATTGAAGAACAGTCTTAGATGCCCACTTTCGATCCTTATATCTTGCGTTCTGGGTTTGCTTTATGTGATCTAATACTTTCAGTGTGTTGACAACATGTAAATAAAGAAATCTAATACATAAAATCAATAAAACAACAACACAATCGCTAGATATTTCCCAGTCAAACCATGTCAGAAAGAAGGTTCAACTGGTTTATGGAAATTCCAGAAACGTCATTCGTGATCGACAGTCTTAGTTTGACCATTTACTATGCTCGATCTACTGACTATTTATGGAATTTAAAGCCATGTACATAGAGTCCACATGACACACTACAACCTAGATGTAATAACATTAACCAATCACTTAACATCTGACAGATCAAAACGATTAAGAACGTTGTCAGTCACTAAAATATGATTTCTGGGTTACCCAGAAATCATTTGGTCATGTCCGGTCAACGGGTTTTGACCGTGAATAACTTCCAATTAGTTTATGCTATGACTTTGATTCAAGTACCAGATGAAAGACCTCATAATAGACAACATGTTTAAACATTTAAACAGCAAAACCCATAAACAGTATGAGATCTAAGGCCACTGACATTCGTTGTCAGAACACAATATTTTTTTTTAGATGTAAGTAATCTTCAATTTTGAGCATTTAGATGTTATGGATCTACAAGATACCAACCTAGATAATTGATTAACACTACATATATCATATTACAACACATAAACATAAGATCTAACATAGCATACATGATCAGATTTCTAGGGTTAGCTTTATACCTTTCTATGAACTTTTCTTGAATCTAGGCTTTAGATGTGTTATGGGTGATGGTGAGGCTTGGTTTGGGAACTGATTTACTTAGAAATGTCGTAGGTTTTAGAGAGAGAAAGACTTGGTAAGGAGTTTGAGTAAAAACGAGCATGGATGTACATTTTTCTCTCTCCAATCCTATTTATAGATTGAATATAATGCAATGGCTAATGAATGTGGCTTGTTTGCTGATTAATTAGAGCACATGGGTTTGGTAGAGTAGCTCACCAACTCTAGCTCATGGCAAGATTTGCAAGTTATGTCCAAATAAAGCAACAAGGGTAAATGGGTCATTTGTGTTGTAAATTTAATGGATAAATGTTAACTTGACAAACCCTTAGGGTTTAACCCAAAGGTTTAGCACAAAATTATAGAATTTCTAGTTAGGGTTTAAAATGAAATCTAAGGTTCTAAAAATTGCAATTAGGGTTTCTTTAATTAGATAAAGTTTCTAATTACCTTATACAGGAACATTAGGGTTTAAATATTTACTAATTATAGTTAACCTTGCTAATTTAGCAATTAGGGTTTACAATTAGTAATTAGGTTTTATAATTTCTAATTAGGGTTACTAAATATAGAAATTATGGTTTCTAACAATAATTAGGGTTTCTAACAATAATTAGGGTTTTCCTAATTAATTAAACTTACACATTAGGTTTAAGAATTTATTAATTATCTTTAAGCGTGCCAAACTAGCGATTAGGGTTTACATTTAACAATTAGGGTTTATAATTTCGAAGTTAGGGTTTACTAACTTAGATTATAATTCGAACACTTGTTATAATCATATTAAAATAATTTTTGACCGATCTTTATTCCGGTTTATGTTCAAATCACTGTACTACTAGGTTTTCTACTGATATACCATAATTGACCAACCAATATCAATACGTACATACATTACATATTTATAGCACTTCAAAATCAAAATATAATTAATATTATATTATTATTCTCATTCTTTGTTCCAGATCCAAAATTAGGGTTTGGATTTCATATCTGATTTATCTTGCATATACAACATTATTAATTAAGTTAAATTAATTAACTTAATTAATCTAAAATAAATTTATATAATAAAATAATTATTATAATTATTCTATAATCACTTCATATATTATTTAAATAATATAAAATAATATTTTTTATAGAAAATAATTAATAAAAATATTTCTACTATAAAATTAATTATTATAAGAATATAGTTTATAATGATCAAAAATTCTAAAATAAAATTATTTGTAATCATTGATGTAATAAATATATTTTAAATTCATCACATAAATACATACACATTACTTTGCACGCATTCTCACCTTGATAGAATCTACGAATTATTTGTATATTATGTTAGTATATCAAGAACTGAAAACAACGTAGTGGGAATGGTGTAATTTGGTTAAGAAACAAGGTTGTGGCAATTGAATTCGCTAAATGTGTTAAAAATGGAGCAAATAACAAAACCATGGTTTCAATCCTTATAAATTTGGATGTTTTAGTGATTAGAAGTGTTGTCTGTGCCTAGAGTTGTTGTAGTAAACTTGTAACTTTTGGGTTTGGTGAATTGTTGTAGAATTGGGAAAAATTGGAATTTTTGGTCTAGAACAGAATCTAATTTCGTGTCCTATAAAAATTAGTTAGTCTTTGGTGTTGTGCCGCCTCTGCCTCTGTGGCAGCGCTAGATTGAAAAGGGAGACATGGCGCTGGCGGCGCCAAATGGTCTATGAGACCGTAATTGAATCAGTAAACAACGTAGGTTTGGGAATGCCAACCTAACTTATTTTAATGATTGTTGAGGAACCTAAAACGTGTTATAAGATGTAAGAACATATTATAATCACAAAGTTGACACTATAGATTATTAATTAGTAAGTTGTGAAAGTTCGTAATGTGATGTCATGAGAATTGGTGTTGTTATGTGATCACCATGTTGGGTACTGTTATATAATTAGGAGTGCAGATGTATGGTACATGAATTATTAAAATAATCAGGTCTTAAGCTAGAGACTATAGACTTGACTAAAATGAGAAGTGAACCCATGAAGTTAACGTTAACATAACTAATTGGTATTGTGGTTCTAATGGTATATGTAGGGTAATTGACGAACGTTTATTATATTTGTGTAGCTTACACACGAGGCAAGTTCCCTAACTTTATTCTCTTTATAATGAATGCAAGTTTCATAACTATGTTTACCTTTTTGTTTTTAAGAAAGCTTTCTAACCCTAATTTATCATTATGCAAGTTTCCTAAACTCTAGTCTTGTGTTGATCAAATCCATAAATTTATTACTTGTTATTCAAAGCATAAACTGTTCAAGTTCATTGTTTCAAATGAGATTTTGTAATTCCTTTGGCTATAACACTTTGTATATACCATATCTATTCCATCGTTAGTTGTTGATATTCAATCTTGACTTAGTTATTGTTGTTCAAACTTATGTTTTTGAGCTAAATATTCAAACAGTAAGCAAACTCTTATTGATTGAACTAATCAATATGATGAATGTTCTAAAATTCTAGAACTATAACACCCTCAAATTCAGGTACTTGAAACCCGAACTCGGTGCTTTACGATACCATTTCTATGAGCAAAAATAATACTAATAATAATAACAATAATATAAATATCAAACTGAACTTACATTTATCAGAGTCTAATCCCAAGTACGCAACCTTTACTACAATACATTACATGATAGATAATAAATATCATGGTCTTAATAAAGTTATATTATTACATAGAATACCATAACACTTATTCTGTTTACTTTCCTTTTTCTTGGTTCTTGTCTGAATCTTCTAGTTGTTCACACTTAACTGAAAAATTTTAAATTAAGCAAGGATGAGCATTTGAGTACCCAACAAGTAATAGCAATTATAAATATAAGCTGAAAGAAGTAAATGTTTTCTTTGTACGACACTTCTACAACGAATCAACAGTTGTGAAGTAAACTGAACCCATAATAATAACATAAAAATTTTATATCAAATTTTTGAAACTACGTATTGACTATATATATAGGGTAGTGGACAGACTATGAACATTATCTTTTATTTTCAAAAAGGTTAAACAGAACTTCATCTGCAAACCGTCATAACTTACGGGCGCAAGGGTGTACATCCCATGGGCCTTGTATTGATCAATACTACATGCAATAACTATATCATCGTTTCATCTTTTCCGCCTAAGTAGCATAAAAGTTTTCCCATATTAGGGATGTTCATACTTAGTCGGGAATCCAAACCAAAGCAATTTGATTGGATATAATAAAGTTTTATCATATTCAACGATATTTCTAAATCTTTGTCTAGCTAGGTCAAATAGCTTAGTCGGATTTTTATTAAGGTATACATAATATAAATAAATAAGTATGTATCAACATGTGATTAAATACAATGATTATCCAAGTTAGGACACTTGTATAACCATATTTAGAAATTAACGAACAAAATATTATACAATAATACTGTACTAATAAATAATGATCGGATACATACTTGATAACAATATGGTTATTATTCTAGCATAATAATAATAATATAATTCTGAAACTTTCTTACTTATATCCATTGCATAAAGTAAATGCAAAGATAGGATACTTGCCTGGTCTGCTGCTTACAGTTACGAAACTTAGTTTTATCTTTTATATCTCAAGCTATCATTAATAAGATCATTTTACCGATTAGAATAACATATCATAATATATCATATTGCTTGTTGCAGTAAGCACATAACCTAATCACATTGTCACACATGTTTCACAATCATTGGATCACAAACAAACACATATACAGACAAATTATATAAGTAAAGATCAATTTACGAAACATGCCTACAGCATCTTGACGCTTTTTTTTTTTGGGTAATTATCGAGTCTAAGACTCAATCCTGTAGTTCAATATTCATTTAAATAATTTAAATATGAGTCATATTATTTTCATAACCTTATAATAATTTTCAAATAATTATTATAATTTATCATGAATTTTCAAACACCAGAATCATTATAAAATTATTTGAATATCAAATAATTCTATTATCATTAATATTTAATTAATATTAAACTATTAATGAAACCATCGCTAAAAAAATATTAAAGTTATTTATAATAACTCAAAATATTCTTATAAGTACTAATATTAACCTTAAATAATTAAAATCACTTTTAAATAATTACCATTAATATTAAAATATTAATGTATTATTAAAAGTCATTTATTATAACTTAACATATTTTTAATTCATTTATATCCTTTTCAAATGATTTTTAAATCAATAAAACTATTTATTCAATATAATTATTAAATAAATCACACATCATTAATATTAAATTAATATCAAATTATTAATGAAATTATTCTTTAAATATTAAAATATTCTTAAACACTTTATTTTCATTTAAAATAATTTTTATAATATTAAAATCAATTCTAAACTAATTTAAATATTAAATAAATTAAATATCATTAATATGAAAATATTAATATTTTTCATGTCAAAATATCGAAAGTTATATTTTATAACTTAAAATATTTTTATAACCTTTAAATCATTTTTATATAATTTTAAATCATTAATTCTATTTTTCATAATTTATTTAATACATTTTAAAAAAATAATTATCATTAATATTAATTTATTAATGAAATTTCATCACAAAAAATATTAAAAGTCATTAAAAATAACTTAAAATATTTTCTTATACCATAATATAATTTTAAATGATTTTTCAAGTATTAAAATCATTTTTAAATAATTTATTTAATATAACAATTAAATAAATTAAATACCTTTAATATTTTAAAAATATTTAATATTTATGAAATATATTAAAAATTATTAAAAACTAATTTTTAGAGTTTAAAATAATTTTTAGGAATTTCTTTTGTATTTTTCATAATTAAAAACTATTTAATACTAATTATTTAATAAAAATAATTAATTTTGTAAATAATTGTCGCTAAAGGCCCCTATAGCGACGAGTCTGTCGTTATAGGTGTTCTTGAGCTGTTCTTGAGCCTGTCCAGAAACTCATGTCAGAGTTCGAGGTGCTCACTTTGACCAGATATTAAACCTAGATTTTGTTGTTATCAGGCCTTGTTATGGTGTCCAGGTTGTAGTATTATTGTAATACTAAAACTAGAATCACGTTTCATGGAAATACAACAACATATCAAAGAGTTATCAGCTCTCAAAAACATTGTCAGACATGTTCTTCAATTTTTGGGTTTTCCAGAATTGAAGAACAGTCTTAGATGCCCACTTTCGATCCTTATATCTTGCGTTCTGGGTTTGCTTTATGTGATCTAATACTTTCAGTGTGTTGACAACATGTAAATAAAGAAATCTAATACATAAAATCAATAAAACAACAACACAATCGCTAGATATTTCCCAGTCAAACCATGTCAGAAAGAAGGTTCAACCGGTTTATGGAAATTCCAGAAACGCCATTCGTGATCGACAGGATTAATTTGACCATTTACTATACTCGATCTACTGACTATTTATGGAATTTAAAGCCATGTACATAGAGTCCACATGACACACTACAACCTAGATGTAATAACATCAACCAATCACTTAACATCTGACAGATCAAAACGATTAAGAACGTTGTCAGTCACTAAAATATGATTTCTGGGTTACCCAGAAATCATTTGGTCATGCCCGGTCAACGGGTTTTGACCGTGAATAACTTCCAATTAGTTTATGCTATGACTTTGATTCAAGTACCAGATGAAAGACCTCATAATAGACAACATGTTTAAACATTTAAACAGCAAAATCCATAAAAACAGTATGAGATCTAAGGCCACTGACATTCGTTGTCAGAACACAATATTTTTTTTAAGAAGTAAGTAATCTTCAATTTTGAGCATTTAGATGTTATGGATCTACAAGATACCAACCCAGATAATTGATTAACACTACATATATCATATTACAACACATAAACATAAGATCTAACATAGCATACATGATCAAATTTCTAGGGTTAGCTTTATACCTTTCTATGAACTTTTCTTGAATCTAGGCTTTAGATGTGTTATGGGTGATGGTGAGGCTTGGTTTGGGAACTGATTTACTTAGAAATGTCGTAGGTTTTAGAGAGAGAAAGACTTGGTAAGGAGTTTGAGTAAAAACGAGCATGGATGTACATTTTTCTCTCTCTAATCCTATTTATAGATTGAATATAATGCAATGGCTGATGAATGTGGCTTGTTTGCTGATTAATTAGAGCACATGGGTTTGGTAGAGTAGCTCACCAACTCTAGCTCATGGCAAGATTTGCAAGTTATGTCCAAATAATGCAACAAGGGTAAATGGGTCATTTGTGTTGTAAATTTAATGGATAAATGTTAACTTGACAAACCCTTAGGGTTTAACCCAAAGGTTTAGCACAAAATTATAGAATTTCTAGTTAGGGTTTAAAATGCAATCTAAGGTTCTAAAAATTGCAATTAAGGTTTCTTTAATTAGATAAAGTTTCTAATTACCTTATACAGGAACATTAGGGTTTAAATATTTACTAATTATAGTTAACCTTGCTAATTTAGCAATTAGGGTTTACAATTAGTAATTAGGTTTTATAATTTCTAATTAGGGTTACTAAATATAGAAATTATGGTTTCTAACAATAATTAGGGTTTTCCTAATTAATTAAACTAACACATTAGGTTTAAGAATTTATTAATTATCTTTAAACGTGCCAAACTAGCGATTAGGGTTTACATTTAACAATTAGGGTTTATAATTTCGAAGTTAGGGTTTACTAACTTAGATTATAATTCTAACACTTGTTATAATCACATTAAAATAATTTTTGACCGGTCTTTATTTCGGTTTATGTTCAAATCACTGTACTACTAGGTTTTCTACTGATATACCATAATTGACCAACCAATATCAATACGTACATACATTACATATTTATAGCACTTTAAAATTAAAATATAATTAATATTATATTATTATTCTCATTCCTTGTTCTAGATCAAAAATTAGGGTTTGGATTCCATATCGATTTATCTTGCATATACAACATTATTAATTAAGTTAAATTAATTAACTTAATTAATCTAAAATAAATTCATATAATAAAATAATTATTATAATTATTCTATAATCACTTCATATATTATTTAAATAATATAAAATAATATTTTTATAGAAAATAATTAATAAAAATATTTCTACTATAAAATTAATTATTATAAGAATATAGTTTATAATGATCAAAAATTCTAAAATAAAATTATTTGTAATCATTGATGTAATAAATATATTTTAAATTCATCACATAAATACATACACATTACCTTGCACGCATTCTCACCTTGATAGAATCTACGAATTATTTGTATATTATGTTAGTATATCAAGAATTGAAAGCAACGTAGTTGGAATGGTGTAATTTGGTTAAGAAACAAGGTTTTGGCAATTGAATTCGGTAAATGTGTTAAAAATGGAGTAAATAACAAAACCATGGTTTCAATCCTTATAAATTTGGATGTTTTGGTGATTAGAAATGTTATGCGTGCTTCTAGAGTTGTTGTAGTAAACTTGTAACTTTTTGGGTTTGGTGAATTGTTGTAGAATTGGGAAAAATTGGAATTTTTGGTCTAGAAACGATGTGGCGCCCCCAAAATTAGGTATATCGTCACCCATCTTGGGTCGCCACTTACATGGTACATAAATTCAATTACAAACTTACTAATATAGCTGCTGGTGTACAATACGACATAAGCGTGAGTTTGAATACAAATATTGTCTACTAGATATTATACAAACTCAAAAGGAGTCCTCATTACAACTATTATCACACTATTTCACAAAATAGTGAGGACTACTAATGCTATCCTCTCCGGACCATTACTTCGTTCCCGACTCGTCCCGACTATATTCTCATTTCACAAGAAGAAAACGGTGAAAGAAAGTGTGAGCTCAACTAGCCCAAGAAGAAATATTATGACTAAGATAATGCGAATAAATTATCATTAGCCTTCAACAATGTTAAAGCGATAAAATACAATGAACAACCGGTTTAAGCTGCGGTGGAATATGCAATCCATTAAAAGAGTCAAGTAGAAAATAAATTCTACTATCTTTTAGGTTTTTAAAAGGTTTTTCATCACTGTTATAGCTGAGACTCAGCTTTAATGAATGAACCACAATATCTAATCATCCATGTACCACGGTCAAAGATTTTCATCAAATTATCAATGGTCATGACTATACCGAATCACCCCTGGTCATAATCATACCAAAAACTATCCATCACTGCATTACAGGCCACTGAGGACTTTTATCACATCATTTATAACAAGCCATGATTATACCGAATGATCCCTGGTCATAATCATACTTAGTTCATCTATGCACGTAAGCCAAAGATAACATAATATAACATGAGGATGATGACAATGACATAATAATTCAATAAAACAAGTTCAAGAATTATTTTATCCGAGAATTAGTAACGCCCAAATTGTCAACAAGATCTTTGTTTTGTAGAGTAAAATTCAAGAATGATCGGAAGAATATTTCCATGAAAAGAGATCTTTGGATGAAACGCAAATATCAAGGATATTCTACTAATTTCATGGAGTATAGAAGTCAAAGTTTTAACCAACTGGGTATAATAAAGAATGGAATAACAAAAGAAATCACCATGCATGCGGTATTGCGATAGAGCAAAGTTATTCCAATGTAAGAATAATAATAACGGAACCGGTCGGTGAAATTCACTAAAGCGGCTGGATGATCCAACAGAATAATAAATCTTTGAATAATAAACAATGGAACCAGTAAGGTGTAAAACACACGATGTGATATTCCAAATGAATAATAAAGAATGGAATAATGGAAGAAGATCACCAAGTATAGGGGATTCAGCGTATCTGAGTTATTCCAATGTAATAAATAAGAATGGAATAATATAAGGATTTCACCAAGTATAGGGTATGCCGATATACAAAGTTATGTATAGGGTATACCACTTTCTGGAGTTATTCAACGTAATAATAATGAATGGAATAACAGAGGTTCTCTTCATGAATACAAACGAATAATATCCCTTACGGGTACAACAAATAATACCCCTTACCGTAAAAGACACTGGATATCAAAGTAGTGAAGTACCAGAATACTCTTCTTCTTTCTCTCTATAGATTTTCTCTCTATAGCTTCTCTCTATAATTTCTCTCTCTAGAGTTTCAGTGAATTCGTAAGAAAATAATGAAGGAATGAGCTTCTATTTATAGGAAAATAGAATGCATAGTAATTAATCCATGAACGGTCCAGATTGATTTACTTTAATCTGACGGTCCATATTTAAAGAAAAATCTTTTAAATAAAATATAATATATTCTATTTATATAAAACATTTTACTATGCAAATACTACTATGCAACACTATGCAAAAATACGTTTGTAATATTCATAACGCAATCAAATTGCAAAAAAAGTGCGAAGCGTGGTAAAATCGAGTTTAAAAAATTTACAAACCATATACCCGGATCACCCTTTATGCATAATTATTAATTAAGCGAAAAGATAAAGAATAAAATCATACCCTTGAAGATCGAGCTTCCTCGTGTACAAGTTCACCTCCAATCCTTTTCGCGTTCAACTTGAATCCACCGGGTTTGGTTCCTTCCTTTGATCGGCGTTAGCCACCCATGTGTTTGGCCTCTAGAGGTGATCCACCGAGGAAGAAGAAAATTCAAGAAGATGGGTGTTTGGCTCAAACCCTAGTTTTTTCTATCTCTATAGAAAAAGGGTACTCTCCCAACAAATTGGAATTATTACGTATGTTGAAAAAGTCAACAACCCATACCACCCATAATAAGACTCCTCTTATTTATAGATGTGGGCAACCCACCTTAACAATTAAGGAATTGGGTTTTATTTAATTAATTAAATTCTTTTAATTAATTAAGCTCCCTAATCTTATTAGGGATAATTAATTAAACTCCTTTAACTAATTTTCCTTCCTAATCAATTAGGAATAAATGAAGTACTTATATTAAATTAATTCCTAAACTCTTTTAGAAATTAAAATAATAATAATTGTAATAATATTAATAAGACTCCTCTTATTAATTTATATTTAATATTTCTAAAATATTAAATAATAAATATTAAGCTATTTAATTTATTCTATCACCATAGATTAAATTAAATATACTTAATATATTATTACGATTATGCCATTAACTTCTTAAATAATTATTCTTCCTTTTATGGTGTGACCCTTTAGGTTCTCCATATTAAGCCGGTTGTGAATAAATCAATTAGAACAATTCTAATCTTATTTAAATAAATAAATTAAACAATTAATTTATTTAAATAAATAATATTTATTCTGATAGGGATAAGCCTCCCTAGCGATCAGCGACTTTCCGGATAATATAGATTTCAACATTAATCATTAAAGAACCTTTGAGTAAATAATAGTTACCATACAATTCAATCCTTCCACCATCTGATGTCCCAATTAAATATAAGACATGGAATTCTTTGTCAAGTCTTATTTTATTTAATTATATGTATTTCGACTCTTAAATGCCTGACTCAAATAATGCAAATTAGAAACTCCTTTCTAATTTCATTACGCCTTAACCGAGGACTCTTTGGGTTGTCATTTATCGAATCACATAGGACATTTCTCTTCTTTTATTAGAAGTGGTAGATTCTTTATTGATCATACATTATCTCCATGTACAACTTATTATACCCAAGCATACCCTTTGATATACCCTAAGGGTCTTAAGGAATAAGTCAAAGTATAACTCATCATACACAAGATACTATGATGATCTCAAGTCAAGGATTACTTGTACTACTATCACTCTGAGAATTCTATTGACGGCAAATAAAACTCCATTAGGTATTCCTTAGCGAGCCACGTTCGGTGAACTTATTCTCTAATAAGCACCTACATACTTGCTTTAGTGTCTCCACACAAATGATCATGAGATCAATCATCCTCATCGATGATGAGCAAGCAGCGTATGTACCAATCTATCCGGATTCACTAATCCCCAATTTAGTAATCCAATGATTGGGAACTATTTTAGTTTTAAGCTTTCTAAGAATTTAGATCTCATTAGAATGATCATCATCATTATTCTAAAAGCATTGCTTAAAACTATGGGTTTATCACATATTATAAAAACAACATCATGTAGATAATTAAAAGCCTTTAATAAATTAATACTTTTTATTAATAAATGAATAAGATTGTTACAAAGTATATGCTTTATCATCAAACATGATTGGCTTGTGTGCATACTACTTTCAATCTCCCACTTGCACTAAAGCCGATCGTCATGGTATCTTATACTCTTCTTCTCTAAGTGGCGATTATCCTGCTTTGTTGGATAAGCTTTAGTTAATGGATATGTAATGTTGTTCATGAGAGTCCACTATCTCTATAGTGATTTCCCATCTTTCAATGATTCTAATAATCAAATGAAAGTGCCCTGACACATGTTTAGATCCAAGATGAGACTTAGGAACTATTCCTAGTTACGTAATGAACTTTTAATCCAAACAATCAACTTGCGACTTCATTTATAGCTATATACTTTGTCTTTATCACTAAACCAAACAACTCTTTCTTTGTTTGGAACCTTTCAATTCAACTTTGCACCCTTATTCAAGATAACGCTTTACCTTAAAGTGGATTTTTTACGTCATCTTAGTGCATGCACGAAAAACTTGAGTCTGTTAAGCCCTCTAGTTTTAATTTAGACCCACCATGAATATGATCACATCCTTAGTCTTGGGTTAAGAACTTTAAGATGTTTTTCAACGACTCATAGTGAACTTCTCCATAATATGGTGATCAACATCGGTCTCGTATATTTCATTGCATACATGATTGTCACTCATGCGACCTCTCTTTTCGTGAGTCTGTGGGGACTATTAAAGAGATACACTCCATAGCTCATCGACATGAGACATCTCTTGGAGTTTGCCATGCTAAACGACTTTAGCATCAAATGAATATCGTTCCTTGGGTTAAGTCGAGCATCCTTTTAAATCTATCTATATAGATTTATATCCCCAATTAAGATACTCTTCCAAATCATTCATGGAGGAATGTTTAGACAACTTTATCTTTCTTGATTGTAGCATTGGTATGTCATTCCTTATCCGTAGTATATCAACATATAATACTAGGAATGTCACGATGCTCCCTTGACCCTTTTGTACACACTAGGTTCATTCTTATTTTGATAAAATCAAACTCTTTTGATTGCCTCATCAAAACGAATGTTCCATATTTGAGAAACTTGCTTCAATCCATTTCTCTGAGTGTCTACAACACTTACCTCATCGTATGTAACTGGATCATCATCTTCTATGATGTGTACCTCATCATCATCATCCATGATGAATCCATACCTCCTAGGTATCTTCGGTACTATTCCAGATTTATGATTCGGTTGTGGTACAATAGGTCTATCTATAGGTTCCTCTTATTTGACTTATAGTGTTTTGTGGTTCTTGAACTCTTCAAGATCTATTATCCTCCCACTAGCCCCTTCAATGATAAACACCTTTATCTTAGAAGGCAGCGTGTTCATAACAAACACCTTTTGCTAAGTAGGATTATAGAACATATACCCTAAACTTACTTTAGGATGTCCCACAAATCGTACTTGTCAAATCTTGTCCCAAGCTTATCCTTTGAAACCGTTTCACATAAGTTGGACAACCCCTTATCTTAACATACTTAAGATTAGGAATCCTCCACATCCATAACTTTTATGGAGTCTTGGAAATTTGGATTTTGAGGTTACCTTTTTTCGTGAGATATCAGACCATTTCTAGGACATGATCCTAGAAGGATACTGGAATGTCGGTAAAATCATTATGGACCGCACCATGTCCAACAAGGTACGATTTTTCATTTAGATACATCAATCAATTATTGCGTATCAGGATGTGTCCATTATGAGAAAACCATTTGAGATGATCTAGAAACTTATTGCACAAGTATTTATTCCTTGATCTAATCAAAGAATCTTAATACTTTGTCAATTTGTTTCACTACGAATTCTTTGAACCTTTCAAATAATTCACACTTGTATTCAACAAATACATACATTCAACTCTTTGAATGATCATCTCCTTTTCTTATACTAATTTGTTCAATATGCAAAATTATTTTCATGTAAGTCAGTATACAAAATTTATTAAGTAATATTTCGATTCTATACAAAACATTATTATTATAAATAGAACAACAATTGTTCTTAATTATAATACCAAAGATTTCATTGTCCAACAATAAAATGGAAATAATATTTTTAACAAGAACTGGAATACAATAACAACTTATTGACTTAATAGATTTGCCGTAAGGCATTGCTAAACTATAAGTTTCTATGGCTAATGTTGCAACCTTTGCTTCATTTTCCACACATAGGATTACTTATATTTGTTTAGCTTTCTACTTCTGCTTGGTCCCTTCATAAATCTATATTTATGATAACCAAAGTCGGTATCCAATACCCAAGTAGAACCTTGACTTAAAGAAAAATTTATTTTAAATCATGAACAAAAACTGTATTGTAACCGAAACTTCACTAAGCTTCTTTGGTTAGCCTCGCAAGATGCTTCTCATGATTTCTTTCCGGTGTCCGGGGGCTTATTGCGGTGGAAGCAAACTCCTTTGCTATCCGTGTCGAGTTTTGTTCTTATTATCCTTTGTTTATGCCTTTCTATTTACCTTCTTTGAATCGTTCTTCTTTGAGGAAGATCCTTTGGCCCCTACCAAGTAAGACTTGATCTTTCTTGGTTGGAAAGTGACTCTCAACATTTTTCAACATGTTAAGCAAATCAATGAAAGGCGATATCTAGCTTGTTCATATGAAAAATTCACAACAATTGTGAAAGAGTCCAAGGGAGTGAGTGCAAGATCAAATCTTGGCTCAACTCTCCATCCATGACAAAACCGGTTGTCTAATTGATCAATCAAATTGATTATGTTAAGAACTTTTTTATTCATATACTATAGTGCCATTGGCCATTCTAGATCGGAAGAGCTCCTTAGATATCTCGATATCTATCGGTCTCCTACTTTCCTCACCATCAACTACTTGATGTGTGGGAATATAGTAGGAGCATCCATAGTTTCATCTTCGTGTTGAAGCTCGTTACTCGTGGATGCGAGCATGATGCATTGAGCCAGCTGTGCATCATCTTGCCACTTTCTAAAAGTAGCAATCTCTTCCTCGGAGGCATTATGCGCAACCATTGCGAGGATAGGCGTATTAAGGACATAAGATAGCTTTTGACTATGAGAACTATTCTCAAATTCCTTAACCAATCAGTTTTAATTGATGCGGTTAATTTAGCATCTAATATGCTTCATGATGATAGTAATTTTAGACATTGTAAAATTACGTAAATGAATTTGTAATTAACAACATTTTAACATACATTCTTTTATTAATTACCAAAATAATTTAGGTCTTGTTTTAAATCGGTATCTCCCACTATTTTTTCAAACTATATTACCCTCACTTATATAGTTCGGCAAAATCTAATTAAAGATTTGCTAGTGAGAATAAGGATCCCATTTCAAATGTATATAGCCTTGTGGTGACACAACAAACTATATATAAATAAATAGGTAGACAACTTTTGTCAATTACATCAACTATGCAACTCCTTGTATTTTGCCTCTTAGATTATTTTGATCAAGTGGTGGCACATCCGAATCAAAATTATCCAAGTTAAGTCCGACCTAGCACTCCATATATTCAAAAAAGAAAAATATCATCCTTGTGGTGACACAACAAAACAATATTGTTCAATTTTCTTTATAAGCATCAAATGTGATAAATTAACATCTTAAATACTTAATACTTGCCTTGTGGTGACACAACAAACTCATATTAAATATTTAATACTCTATTAATTTTATCATGCTAGAAAGCTGACGTTCGATATTCCAAATATCTTTGAGCGCTTAGGACTTAATATAAAAATTGAGGGGTTTGTTATTAATTTGTCTCATCTTGTTTAGCGCATGCATATATATATATAAAAAACGCGTCATATTAATGAACATCGAAGCATGTTTGCATAATATATATATATATATAGTATAAGCATGCACATATAGAATACTATATTCTACGGATTGATTATGGACTTTTATTCTAGTTTGGTTCACTAGAGCCACCAAGTGAACCAAAAGGTCAAACCCTAGGGTGCAAGAAATAATATTTAAATATAACTATTACATTTAAAACCGGGCTCCATTACAAAGCGGGTCTTCAAGCTCCTTGTTCCTTGATCTCTAATTTTCAAAATTAATTCTAACTATTCCTATTACAAAACTATTTAAAATAAATAGAAACCTTGATCGTGATCGAGGGAAGTACATAGGAGGAGATAGAATTTACATTAAGAAAAATTAGAGAAGGCAGTCTGTGAGACCCCATTTAATAAAACCCATACATTCATGCATCCAACTAAAATAAAATCCAATCGCATTGGTTGATAGTCCATAATCAATCCCATTTATTATCATACACATCACCATATGCATCGATAAATAACATTCATCTTATGAATAATAAACATTTAATATATATATTGATATCATTTAATGGGCAAATTTAGTTAGTATAAAATCTATTTTGAATCAAAATAAACTCCTTTATTTTAATCCAAATTTAAATCAAAATAAAACTATTTTATTTTAATTTATCCAATTTTGAATAAAATAAACTATTTTATTTTAATCAAAATTTTAATCAAAATAAACTCCTTTATTTTAATTAATTATGGAATCAATTCCATATATATAAAAAAAATCTTTAATTAAAATAAACTCTTTTATTTTAATTAATTATGGAATCAATTCCAAAAAAAAAAAAAAAAAAAACTTTTATTAAAGGAAACACGGATTTTCTTTTCCTATTCACAAATAAACTCTTTTATTTTGAATAATATGAAATCTTATTTCATATTTAAATAAACTCCTTTATTTAAGAAAATTAGGATTCTCTTTTCCTATTCACAAATAAACTCTTTTATTTTGAATAATATGAAATCTTATTTCATATCTAAATAAACTCCTTTATTTAAGGAAAGATGGATTTACTTCCTATTCACAAATAAACTCTTTATTTTTAGGAAAAATAAAATCAAATTTCAACTCCAATTAGTTATCATGGAATCCAATTCCAACTCTAATTAGTTAGCATGAAATTTAATTTTAAAATTAAAATAAATCTTTTATTTTAATATTAAAATAAACTTTTATTTTAAGATTAAAATAAACCTTTTATTTTAATTAAAATAAAATTATTAAAATTAAATATAAACTTTATATTTTAATATTAAAATAAACCTTTTATATTTAAAATTAAAATAAATTTTTATATTTAATATATATATAAAATATATATATATATATATATATATATATATATATATATATATATATATATATATATATATATATATATATATATATATATATATATATATATATAATATTATTTTAATGATTTTATAGCTTCAAAATATATAATATAAATATAATTGCTTATAAATATATATATATTTTTATTTTTATATATTATATTAAAAAAAAAATATAAATATTCATTTTTTTTTTTTTTTTTTTATTAGCAAATTTTAAAAAAAAAAAAAAAAAAAATTCTTTGACTTTGAATAAAAAGTAAAATATGAAAAAACATCTTAAATTCGATTAATGATGAAAAATTTGCATTTAAAAAAAAAAAAATTGCCGAATTTTTGCGATTTTTTTTTTTTTTTTTAAATTTTATACAATAAAATTATGCCCAATTAAATTGTTCTAAACACATATCAATATACATATTAAATTAAAACAATTAATAATTTGCATAAAGGTTTGGCTCACGATGCCTTTGTTAGTTTTTGTAATATTCATAACGCATGATCAAATTGCATAAAAAAGTGCGAGCGTGTAAAATCGAGTTTAAAAAATTTTACAAACCATATACCCGGATCACCCTTTATGCATAATTATTAATTAAGCGAAAAAAGATAAAGAATAAAATCATACCCTTGAAGATCGAGCTTCCTCGGTACAAGTTCACCTCCAAATCTTTTCGCGTTCAACTTGAATCCACCGGGTTTGGTTCCTTCCTTTGATCGGCGTTAGCCACCCAAATGTTTGGCCTCTAGAGGTGATCCACCAAGGAAGAAGAAAATTCAAGAAGAATGGTGTATTGGCTCAAACCCTAGTTTTTCTATCTCTATAGAAAAAAGGGTACTCTCCAACAAATTGGAATTATTACGTATGTTGAAAAAAGTCAACAACCCATACCACCCATAATAAGACTCCTCTTATTTATAGATGGGCAACCCACCTTAACAATTAAGGAATTGGGTTTTATTTAATTAATTAAATTCTTTTAATTAATTAAGCTCCCTAATCTTATTAGGGATAATTAATTAAACTCCTTTAATTAATTTTCCTCCTAATCCAATTAGGAATAAATGAGAGTACTTATATTAAATTAATTCCTAAACTCTTTTAGAAATTAAAATAATAATAATTGTAATAATATTAATAAGACTCCTCTTATTAATTTATATTTAATATTTCTAAAATATTAAATAATAAATATTAAGCTATTTAATTTATTCTATCACCATAGATTAAATTAAATATATATAATATATTATTACGATTATGCCATTAACTTCTTAAATAATTATTCTTCCTTTTATGGTGTGACCCTTTAGGTTCTCCATATTAAACCGGTTGTGAATAAATCAATTAGAACAATTCTAATCTTATTTAAATAAATAAATTAAACAATTAATTTATTTAAATAAATAATATTTATTCTACAATAGGGATAAGCCTCCCTAGCGATCAACGACTTTCCGGATAATATAGATTTCAACATTAATCATTAAAGAACCTTTGAGTAAATAATTTACCGTACAATTCAATCCTTCCACCATCTGATGTCCCGATTAAATATAAGACATGGAATTACTTGTCAAGTCTTATTTTATTTAATTATATGTATTTCGATTCTTAAATGCCTGACTCAAATAATGCAAATTAGAAACTCCTTTCTAATTTCATTACGCCTTGCCAAGGACTCTTTGGGTTGTCATTTATCGAATCACATAGGACATTTCTCTTCTTTTATTAGAAGTGGTAGATTCTTTATTGATCATACATTATCTCCATGTACAACTTATTATACCCAAGCATACCCTTTGATATACCTAAGGGTCTTAAGGAATAAGTCAAAGTATAACTCATCATACACAAGATACTATGATGATCTCAAGTCCAAGGATTACTTGTACTACTATCACTACTGAATTCCTATTGACGAGCAAATAAAACTCCATTAGGTATTCCTTAGCGAGCCACGTTCGGTGAACTTATTCTCTAATAAGCACCTACATACTTGCTTTAGTGTCTCCACACAAATGATCATGAGATCAATCATCCTCATCCGATGAGCAAGCAGCGTATGTACCAATCTATCCGGGATTCACTAATCCCCAATTTAGTAATCCAATGATTGGGAACTATTTTAGTTTTAAGCTTTCTAAGAATTTAGATCTCATTAGAATGATCATCATCATTATTCTAAAAGCATTGCTTAAAACTATGGGTTTATCACATATTATAAAACAAAGATCATGTAGATAATTAAAAGCCTTTAATAAATTAATACTTTTTATTAATAAATGAATAAGATTGTTACAAAGTATATGCTTTATCATCAAACATGATTGGCTTGTGTGCATACTACTTTGACTTAATAGTATCACGACCACGAATTATCCATGCACCAATCGCCAAGGATATTCGTGTTTTCAATCTGATCATGATTATACCGAATAATCCTTCGTAATAATCATACAAAGTCTATCAATGCACTACGACCAAAGATGACTTTTACCACATCCATGAATTAATATTTCATTCGAGACTCATTTCAATAATTAATTCATATCATCGAATATCCCCGCACTACGTGGCAAGGATATTCATTAATATCACGACCACGAATTATCCATGCACTATCTACCCAAAGATAATCGTGTATTCATTAATATCACGACCACAAATTATCCATGCACTACTACCAAAGATAATCGTGTATTCATTAGTATCACGACCATAAATTATCCATGCACTACTACCAAAGATAATCGTGTATTCATTATTATCACGACCACAAATTATCCATGCACACTACTACCAAAGATAATCGTGTATTCATTAGTATCACGACCACAAATTATCCATGCACTACTACCAAAGATAATTGTGTATTCATTAGTATCACGACCACAAATTATCCATGCACTACTACCAAAGATAATCGTGTATTCATTAGTATCACAACCACAAATTATCCATGCACTACTACCAAAGATAATCGTGTATTCATTAGTATCACGACCACAAATTATCCATGCACTACTACCAAAGATAATCGTGTATTCATTAGTATCACGACCACAAATTATCCATGCACTACTCTGGCCAAAGATAATTGTGTATTCATTAGTATCACGACCACAAATTATCCATGCACTACTACCAAAGATAAGCGTGGTATTCATTAGTATCACGACCACAAATTATCCATGCACTACTATTTAAAGATAATCGTGTATTCAATTACGGTTATGATTATACCGAACAATCCTCGGTCATAATCATACCAAGTCTATCAATGCACCTACTGCCACGAGATGACTTTCAACATAATATAAACATGAGGATAATGATATAAAGAATCAATCAAATGAGATAAAGGATAAATATTAAACATTTATAATATAATTTATCCAGATTCAAGAATATACCCATGTTATCAATCACTTAATAATCTCATAATCTAATATCATTAATATTATAACAATATTTTAATCACTTCTTAAATTTATAAACAATTTATCTCAATTGTTTATGCTTTACCATATAATGCATTTAATCATTCAAAAATGCCATACTCATAAGATATCATCACCAATTATCAAATCCCTCAAAAAAAATATGCATATACTCTATATAGGATTCTCTAGCCATAAAATCCTATTTTCAACTTTGTTACTTTACATAACATATTTAACTCATATGTTCGTAACTAAACTATTTTCATGAAAAATACCAAATTAGTCCCAAAAATATTTCTTTTCTGGGATTTAGCATAATATAGTCCCATAATGAAAATATATTTTTCTCGGAATTTTTAAAATTCATTTACTATTTTTCAAAAATCAATTTCTAATTAATTCCTTAAGAAATTAGCTACCTCAAGTTTAACTCCAAAAATTCCCAAATCTTAAAAGGACCTTACACATGTTAACGTGAGCTTCTAGTTTAAATTTCATGGTCATCGGAGTTATAGAACTCCGGTTATATAGCGTTTTTCGTCGGAAAAACCTAAATATTGAAATAGTCATAACTTGCTCATTTTAAGTCAGAATGAGCTCATTTTTGGACAGGAGGTACTTTATACCATATAATTTCATATCCCAAAAGGCCAGAATTTTTGTCATAATTTAAGTGGCCGAAACAGCCCCTCTAAAATCATGGCAACAACTTTTTCGGTTTTTGCAGCTTTGCACTCCTTTGCTAAAATCAGTCCACACAAAAATCTACAACACCTTTTCCAGTAATTCCACTTGGATTAGTTAGGTAACTCATAGATTTAACTCTAAGACTTGACCACACTCAAAAATTCAAAATATAATAGGAGTTATGGTCAATTGAATTTCATGTTACGTTTTTCACCAAAATCTGATTTTCAACTCTTTGTGATTTCTAAGAAACTTTCATGTTTTTACATACTAACCAACATAACTCATCATAAAACTTACTAATACTTCATATACCCATGATTTTCATCTGTTCTATACTTTTATTATGACTTTCATCATAAACCACGTAAACTGTTCATTTTAGTTGAAGAAATATTTGAGGGTTTAAGAAATGGGTTTTTTATCTTTGGGGTCAATACAAAATTCGATTTCACGCCTAGGGTAGGCTAGGAAGTCTTCAAGAATACGCCATGAAATTTATTAATGATAGAAATATCATTCAAAACTGCTACTCTCGTCCAAGACTTGGATAGTACGTCACATTAATACCAACTGTGACTTCCATCCCTTAACCTGGATAGCACCTCACAATGATACCTATCAACTTGCCATCTTCAAATCACGACGTCGCCTACGTAAAGTCCGGCTGCGGTGCATTCCACACAAGGAAGTCAACAACGAAAGGATCGGGCTCTTTACTTATGGCTTGATATAACAAATGATTAACTTTAGGATTTGGTTACTTTGAATTCAGTATAACAAAGTTGGTTAGGAATATGAAAGCTAACAACCTTACAAAAAGAATAATGAGTAGTTAATCAATCGTTTTCAAAAATTACCTCAAAGGCAAGTATTTTCAAAGAGATAAGATCGACAGTAACGTGAAAGTGTTTATTTGAAACAACAAGATTAATATATGATGGAGGTAACGAAGGTTTCTCCCAACGAAGTTTCAATAGATAAATCAAAGTCTAATTTCTCCGAGTCAAATTTAAACGTTGAAGCAAGCAAAGAGAGATAAAATAAATGTAGAACCGGTATCTTATAAGGTATAGACTTCGAATTTATAATTAACTAACCCGTGCTAACTTCGTTCGGTTTACTCGCTTTTTGAGAAGTCATGAAAAATGCACTTCCTAAAACCAACGACTTTGTTTTGTCCATATCCACCTTTGGTGCCACCGTCCCACTAGACTTGACTTTGGTGCACAACAAAATTGAACTAAATGACCTTCTCTTCTTGCAATTTCCACTTCTATTATCTTTGCCATGATTACCAACCAAGTGGTTACCATTCTTAGCATGATAATTTCCCCACGATGGTTATCATTGTTCGATAGCCGTTGCCACCAAAGATGATTATTATCGTATTGTTGGTCGTTACCTTTTGTTTGAGTGAATCAACACTCTCAAGTGCTTCATTGCTTATCTCAGCATTTTCGGATGTCATTCTCAAACACCGTCACAAAACAAGGGTTAATTAACATATCACATATCATCCCTATACTCCGCCGACCAATTAAATACCAAATAAATTTATGTAGGTCATACTAGTAAGGAATTCCGCCGCCTCCCTCCTAGTTCTTATCTCACATCTCACCAGGATCATATCCTCACGCTCTCGATACCAACCGTGTGACGCCCCAAAATTAGGTATACGTCGCCCATCTTGGGTCGCCACTTACATGGTACATAAATTCAAATACAAACTTACTAATATAAGCGCCGTGTATAACAATTACGATATAAAGCGTGAGTTTGAATACAAATATTGTCTACTAGATATTATACAAACTCAAAAGGAGTCCTCATTACAACTATTATCACACTATTTCACAAAATAGTGAGGACTACTAATGCTATCCTCTCGGACCATTACTCCGCTCCCCGACTCGTCCCAAATTTATATTCTCATTTTCAAGAGAAACGGTGAAAGAAAGGGTGAGCTCAACTAGCCCAAGAAGAAATATTATGACTAAGATAATGCAGAATAAATTATCATTAGCCTTCAACAATGTTAAACTGATAAAATACAATAGACAACCAGTTTAACTGCAGCGGAATATGCAATCCATTAAAAGAGTCAAGTAGAAAATAAATTCTACTATCTTTTAGGTTTTTAAAAGGTTTTTCATCACTGTTATAGCTGAGACTCAGCTTTAATGAATGAACCACAATATCTAATCTTCCATGTACCACGGTCAAAGATTTTCATCAAATTATCAATGGTCATGACTATACCGAATCACCCCTGGTCATAATCATACCAAAAACTATCCATCACTGCATTATAGGCCACTGAGGACTTTTATCACATCATTTATAACAAGCCATGATTATACCGAATGATCCCTGGTCATAATCATACTTAGTTCATCTATGCACGTAAGCCAAAGATAACATAATATAACATGAGGATGATGACAATGACATAATAATTCAATAAAACAAGTTCAAGAATTATTTTATCCAGGAATTAGTAACGTCCAAATTGTCAACAAGATACTGTTTTGTAGAGTAAAATTCAAGAATGATCAGAAGAATATTTCCATGAAAAGATACTGGATGAAACGCAAATATCAAGGATATTCTACTAATTTCATGGAGTATAGAAGTCAAAGTTTTAACCAATTTGGGTATAATAAAGAATGGAATAACAAAAGAAATCACCATGCATGCGGTACAGATAGACAAAGTTATTCCAACAGAATAATAATAACGGAACCAGTGTCGTGAAATTCACAATCGGCTGGATGATCCAATGCAGAATAATAAATTTGAATAATAAACAATGGAACCGGTCGGTGTGTAAAACACATGCATGAGGATATTCCAATGTAATAATAAATGCAGAATAATAAACAATGGAACTGTGTAAATTGTAAAACACATGCAGCATGGATATTCCAAATGAATAATAAAGAATGGAATAATGAAGAAGATCACCAAGTATAGGGGATTCCGTGATACTGAGTTATTCCAATGTAATAAATAAGAATGGAATAATATAAGGATTTCACCAAGTATAGGTATATCGCCGCATATACAAAGGTTATGTATAGGGTATACCACTTTTACAAAAGTTATTCCAATGTAATAATAATGAATGGAATAACAGAGGTTCTCTTCATGAATACAAACGAATAATATCCCTTACAGGTACAACAAATAATACCCCTTACAGTAAAAAGACACTTTGGATATCAAAGTAGTGAAGTACCGAATACTCTTTCTTCTTTTCTCTATAGATTTTTTCTCTATAGCTTCTCTCTATAATTTTCTCTCTGTAGAGTTTAGGTGAATTCGTAAGAAAATAATGAAGGAATGAGCTTCTATTTATAGGAAAATAGAATGCATAGTAATTAATCCATGAACGGTCCAGATTGATTTACTTTAATCCTCGACGGTCCATATTTAAAGCAAAATCTTTTAAATAAAATATAATATATTCTATTTATATAAAAACATTTTACTATACAAACACTATGCAACACTATGCAAAACACTATGCAACACTATGCATAATAAAATATAATATATTCTATTTATAGAATAACTTTAATAAAGTATTACATTTTATATAAAAGATGTTTCATTTTATTACGTTAATAATATGAATAAAACAAAAGCGTCATTATTGCTATAATAATTCATATTATTAATCGACAATAATGGAATCAAACCGAGTGACTTCTCACATAAGCATCAATAATCAATACTGTGTGCTACTATGCAACCACACGACATCGTATTTTTACTATGAAAGTAGTTCAATAGTATCAAGCAGTAAAACTTTCGTCGTTATTTCAAAAAATATTTTTTGTCGTTTTCTCAATCCGGATAATAATTACATTGTGGGATCCACCAATGATTGAGTAGTTATGCGAATATTCCCTGCTAAACCGAATATTCCCCGACCAATCGAATATAATATAACCACTTGCATACTTTGCAAAATTTATAAATACTACCCACAACTATAATATTATCTCAAATTCACACCATAATATTAAAAATTATTTCGACAAAATTTAAATCTTTATTGATAAAATCCGGGGTCTCACAAACAGAGTCTAATTTCGTGTCCTATAAAAATTAGTTCGGTGTTGTGTGGCAAGATCGCTTCTCTGGCCTTGGTAGCTTAGATTCAAAAGGAGACATGGCGGCGGCCACGCCAAAGGGTCTAGCAGACCAATTAATTGAATCAGAACAACGTAGGTTTGGTAATGCCAACCAAACTTATTTTAATTATTGTAGAGGAACCTAAAACGTGTTATAAGATGTAAGAACATATTGTAATCACAAAGTTGAGACTATAGATTATTAATTAGTAAGTTGTGAAAGTTCATAATGTGATGTCATGAGAATTGGTGTTGTTATGTGATCACCATGTTGGGTACTGTTATATAATTAGGAGTGCAGATGTATGGTACATAAATTATTAAATTAATCAGGTCTTAAACTAGAGACTATAGACTTGACTTGTAAGACCCCAACTTATTATTAATGAAATTTAATTTTCTCTATTTATTATTTTAAAATAGTAAGGGTTGATTTGATTAATGTGGATATAGATGGAGAAAATTTTTAATGTGACAATTGTTGAAAATTGAAATTTTATCTTTTTACGATAAAATAATTCATTTAAATATATTATTATATTTTAATAATATAATAATGGTGATATTTTTACAACGAATGTGGGATATATGAGTATACGAGGAAGAAGAGTATTTTGTTGCAATAAATGTTTAAAACATGTTAAACATGCTTGTGGACCCCATTTATCGATGAAATTTGATTATTTGTAAAATCGTCTCGTTTGTGGATTTCGGTCAATTTCTGTTTGGAATTCAGAAAAACGTTCTTCTACAAAGTTGTAGAGAATTGAATTTTCTATAAAAATTCGCGAGTTTCGAATTTTCTGACAAAAGGGCTATTTATTATAAATTATTGAAGTTTTGAAGCTCCGAAATAATTGATTTTTGGAAGTATAAAATATTTAAAATGACAAAAATGTTTTTAGTCATTATTGTGGGTCTTGCGTGTGTTAGAAGTGGCTGAGTTCAGATATCTAAATGTGGGCGTAGGAATAAAAATTAATTAATTAATATTTTAATAAATTTTCTGCTTTGGTGTTCTAAGCATTTTCCTATAAATAGGGTGCTTAGGTTAGAATTGAAAATCACACCAGAAATTGAAGTTTTCACTCTCTATTTTATCGAGCGTATTCTTGTGAGTATTTTGAGTATATTTTGAGTATTGCTATATGTATGAAGAAGAAAGTACAAGAAGGAGCTATTCCGGAAGCGAGAATTGATGAAGAATGAATACTTCGAGTCCACTCTCCGCACTTTTTGTGTCCCTAACGACTCGATTTGAAGTACAAGATTATGATGGAGGCACACAATACACCATTTGCAATCCATCTCGAAGTACCAAAATGTATCGTGATCTTGACATACATTTTGGTGAAGAACAATATGAAGAGAGAGATTGCAAAGTTTATCTCAATGTGTTTAACTTGTCAACGTGTAAAGGCGGAGCATCTAGTACCTAAGGGTCCGTTGCAACCACTTGAGATTCTAAAATAGAAATGGGAGCACATTACCATTGATTTCGTTACGGGTCTTCCTACGGTTTCTCAAGGCATCAATGCTATTTGGGTTATTGTTGATAGATTAACCAAGTCTGCTTATTTCTTGCCGATACGGGAGACTTATTCCCTTGAACGTCTTGCTAGTATATATGTAAATGAGATTGTGAGGTTACATGGCATGCCAGTATCCATAGTTTCGGATCGTGACCCAAGATTCACTTCAAGATTTTGGGTTAGCTTGCAAAAAGCTATGGCACGGATTTCATCGATCTGATTCGTAAGATACCATCCTCAAAGCGGACAGACAATCAGAGAGAAGATTATTCAAACTCAAGATCTATTAAGACTCGTGTCCTAGACTTCAAGGGCGCTTGGGATAAGTATTTACCATTGGTGGAATTCTCCTACAACAACAGTTATCAGGCAAGTATAGGTGTGGCTCCATTTAAAGCATTATATGGACGAAAGTGTCGCTCTCCAATATGTTGGAATGAGGTGGGTGAAGCAACATTGTTGGGACCCGAGTTAGTACGTATGACTACCGAAAAGATCCAAATGATTCGACAACGTATACAAATAACACAAGATACACAAAAGAGTTATGCGGATCTTCATCGAAAGGACGTGGAATTTAGTATAGGGGATCATGTATTGTTGCGAGTTGCTCCATGAAAGGGAGTTACAAGATTTGGGAAGAGAGGAAAGCTCAATCCACGATTTATTGGTCCATTTCAAATTCTTGACCAAGTAGGAAATGTAGCCTATAGACTCGCATTACCTCCGAGTATGTCTCGTGTTCATAATGTGTTTCACATATCTGTACTTCGTAAATATGTGAAAGACCCGAACCATGTTATAGAGTTAGAACCGGACGAAATAGCTGAAGACTTAACGTATGAGGAGGTACCTGTCAAGATCTTGGATAGGAAGGAGCATGTCCTACGCGCAAAGGTCATACCACAAGTTAAAGTTTAGTGGAGGAATCATGCTATAGAGGAAATGACCTGGGAATTAGAAACGGAAATGAAAGCGAGGTATCCTCACCTTTTCAAAACACCAGGTACGTACGTCAATTTCGAGGACGAAATTTCATAAGGAGGGGAGGTTGTAAGACCCCAACTTATTATTAATGAAATTTAATTTTCTCTATTTATTATTTTGAAATAGTAAGGGTTGATTTGATTAATGTGGATATAAATGGAGAAAATTTTTAATGTGACAATTGTTGAAAATTGAAATTTTATCTTTTTCTAATAAAATAATTCATTTAAATATATTATTATATTTTAATAATATAATAATGGTGATATTTTTACAACGAATGTGGGATATATGAGTATACGAGGAGGAAGATTATTTTTGTTGCAATAAATGTTTAAAACATGTTAAACATGTCGGTGGACCCCATTTATTGATTGAAATTTGATTATAGCCTGTAAAATCGTCCGTTTGTGGATTTTGATCAATTTCTGTTTGGAATTCGGAAAAACTTTCTTCTGCAAAGTTGTAGAGAATTGAATTTCCTATACAAAGTCGAGAGTTTCGAATTTTCTGACAAAAGGGCTATTTATTATGAATTATTGAAGTTTTGAAGCTCCGAAATAATTGGTTTTAGGAAGTATAAAATATTTAAAATGACAAAAACGTTTTTTGTCATTATTGTGGGTCTTGCATGTGTTAGAAGTGGCTGAATTCAGATCTCTAAATGTGGGCGTAGGAATAAAAATTAATAAATTAATATTTTAATAAATTTTCTGCTTTGGTGTTCTAAGCATTTTCCTATAAATAGGGTGCTTAGGTTAGAATTGAAAATCACACCGTAAATCAAGTTTTTCTCTCTATATTATCGAGCGTATTCTTGTGAGTATTTTGAGTATATTTTGAGTATTGCTATACGGTGCAAGTTCAAGTCATAGCTTTATATCCTGTTTCAAATTTAGAAGTACTAATCTTTCGAGGTAAGGGATATTATTTTTTTTTGTAATGATATTATTTCTTCAATATCATTATGTTGAAATATTGATCCAAGTTTTTTATCAAATTTGGAACTTTTGGTGTCTGAGTTACTATTCACGTATCTGAGACTATTCACGATACTGATCATTATTCATGAATACGGACTATTTATCAAAAATGAAAAATTTTCTTTTCGTCTCAAAAATATCTATTCGGATACTAGCTTTGATTGTATCCATGTTTTGATCATTCTTGAAATTTACACCACTATAATTATTTTTGAGGTATTTTGGACATGGATAAAACAAAGTACTGAATCCTTAATCTTTAATCCTTGTCATTTTGTTTCTTTGGATTCGTTTCTTTAAAAATATTTTCATCATCCTCGGTCTTAAATGATGATATTATTGAATATCTTTGGCACAGTAGTAAAGATGAATGATTTCTCAAGAATATCTTTCGCCCGTAGTGTAAAGATGAGCGGTGTTTAGATGAACATGATTAATCGATGAATATCTTTGGCTGTAGAAAAAAGATGAATATTTGATTCAGATATATATTGATTGATGTTCTGAGGATAAAAGATAGATGATGAACTTTTAAATTCATACATAGAAGATAGTAGTTTGCATTCTCTACTTAACTCTTCTAATGAATTATTATTTCATTATGAATATTGATTTAAAATTTCATCGTCTATTGTATTCTATTAGATTTTTCCTGTTGAAGACTAACGATAATTTTTTGTATATTATCTTAGTCATAATATTCTTTCTTTGGGCTAGTTGAGCTCACCCTTTTCCTTTTTGTTCCATTTTTCTTCTCGGGAGGCGAGAATATAAGCGAGTACAGTCTGGGTATGGAATGAAAGTTCTAGAGAGAGTTATTTAGTAGTCCTCACCATTTTTGTAAAATAATGTATCAATAAATGTGATGAGGATTTATCCGAGTATAGATATTGTCTAGAAGATAATATTTGTATTCAAACTCACGCTTTTATTGTTGTAATAATAAAGTTGTAGTTGTTTCGTACCATGTATTGACAACTCGAGAATGGGTGATGTATACCTATTTTGGGGGCGCCACGGTTGGTATCGAGCTTAGGATATGATCTCTGGCGGAGATCGGGAAATAGAACTAGGAGGAGAGACGAGTAAATCCTTCGCTAGTGTGTCCTACCTAAGCTTTTTTGTTAGTTGGTCAAGTATATAGGGATATTATGTGATATATTGATTTCCTTAATTAACCCTTGTTTTATGACGAGATTTGAGAATGTCAATCGAGAATATTAACAATGGAAATGAGACCGTGGAGACGCTTTGTACTCACCAACGAGGAGAACGTGCAGACAGTGGCAATGTTCCTCCCGTGAACAACACTGCTGGCGAGATGATGAACGAGGGATGTTTAGAAGCTTTTTGCGATTCATGCAAAATCGCACGAAGGAAACTCGTGTTCAAAATACAGGAGGAAATGATAGCAATTCACGGGTTATCACAAACCCAAGCGATTCAAAGAGTTGGGACCACGAATTTAAGGGAAAGCCGGATCCGATCATGGCGGAAACATGGGTCAAGCAAATTACCAAGATATTCGATGTCTTGGGATGCGGAGGAACAAAGGTTCCATTCGCCACCTTTATGTTCCGTGGCGAGGCGGATCACTTGGTGTGGGAGTCTATGAGGCGTACACATCCAAACCAAGACTCAAAGATGTCTTTGGGAGACATTTGAAACTATTTACAAATACTTTCCGAAAGTGTTCACATTATATGAAGGAAGTGGAGTTCATCAGATTAGAACAAAACAACATGACGGTGTCTTAGTACGAGGCAAAGTTTGCAGAGTTATCCAGGTTTGCACCTCATTTGGTGGAGAATGAGGAACGTATGACGCGGATGTTTCTGAGAGGTTTGAAACCCGACATACGATAATATCTCATTTCTCATAAATTTTCTCTCTATTCAGATGTTGTTAATAGGGCTCAATTGTTAGAGCGAGATAACGAGTATGTTCAACCAAGGGACCATAACCAGGATCATACCGAGATAACGATCAATAGAATAACGATAACAAACGGAGAAAAAAGCAGACGGACAAAAATGGTAACCACTCTGGTGGTAATCATGGCCATGTGAAAATAGAAGAAGCGAGTCGGGGAGGAGATTTTAAAAAGAGGAGATTTAACAAACGACCATGTGAAGACGCAAAGTCTTGCAACAACCCGGTTCTAAGGGAGGAAAACGACCACCCATTATATGCTATAAATGCGGGAAAGAGGGACATATCACCAAACCGCCCACAACATTCAAGGTATGCTATAATTGTGGAAAGGAAGGACATATCACTCGAGATTGTACTGATAGCGAAACCTAGTTCAATGGGGACGGTGACTCAAAAGATCCCCCGGAAAAGTCAAAGTCAGCGGTTCCGGGAAGAGCGTTTGTTGTGATTTGGTCAAAATGCGAGGAACCCAAACGAGGTGATCACGGGTAAGCTATTTAAAAATTCTTGCGAAGTTTATACCTTACTTGATACCGGGGTGCTACCCATTCATTTATCTCTCCGCTTGTGCTCAACGCTTAAACTTGACTCAGGAGAAATTAGACTTTGACCTATCTGTGGAAACTCCGTTAGGAGAAACTTTCATCACATCCATCGTTTATAAATCTTGTTTGATTCAAGTTGGCACCATTACCTTACCATTGACCTTATCTCCTTAAAGATACTTGCTTTTGATGTTATTTTAGGGATTGATTGGTTAACTACTCATCATGCCAAAATTGATTGTTTTTCGTAAGGTTGTTAGTTTTCATATTCCTAACCAACTTTGTTATGCGTAATTCAAGCAACTAAACCATTAAAATCAATCACTGTCATATCTAATCATAAAGCTATTCGTTTATTAAAAAACGGATGTCAAGCTTTCTTAGCCCATGTTATGAATTTGAATAAAGACACGTCAAATTTGAATAATATTCATGTTGTTATTGACTTTCCTGACGTATTTCCTAAAGAACTTCCCAGTCTACCCCCAGAACGTGAAGTTGAATTATTTATTGATCTTGAACCTAGTACAAAGCCCATTTCTAAAACCCCATATCGAATGGCTCCTATTGAACTTCAGGAGTTAAAGGTCCAACTACAGGAATTGTTGGACATCGGTTTCATTCGTCCTAGTACATCTCCTTGGGGTGCTCCTGTTTTATTCGTAAAGAAGAAAGGCGGGAGTATGCGACTTTTGTATTAACTATCTCGGAATTGAACCATGTCACCATCAAGAATAGGTATCCTCTACCTCGTATTGATGACTTGTTTGACCGATTGCAAGGGGCACAATTCTTTTCAAAAATCGATCTTCATTCGGATATCATCATTTGAAAATTAGAATCGAGGATATTCCAAAGAGCGCTTGAGAACTCAATATGGGCATTATGAATTCTTAGTCATGTCTTTCGGACCGACTAATGCTCCTCATGCTTTCATGGATATGATGAACCGAGTATTCAAGGAATATTTGGATCGGTTTGTTGTTGTCTTTATTGATGACATCCTCATATATTCTAAAAGTCGTGAAGATCATAAGCACCATTTGTTTCGGTACTCCAAAGGCTTCGTGAAAACAAACTATATGCCAAATTGAAGAAATGCGAGTTCGGCGAGGAAGTAGCATTTCTTGGGCAATGGTGTCAAACCATGGAGTATCGGTGGACCCAAATAAGATTGAAGCAATACAAAGTTGGGAGCAAATCAAGTCGGTGGATCAAGTACGTAGCTTTTCGGGTCTATTTGGTTATTATCGGAGATTCGTGGAAGGGTTTTCTAATCGCTACTCCATTAACTCAAACTAACTCGGAAGGATACAAAATTCGTTTAGAGCGAAGAATGCGAGAAGAGTTTCCAAGAGATTAAGAGGAGACTTATTTCTAAGACTGTTCTAACAATACCATCCTGGTTCGGATGGATTTGTTATCTACAAACGATGCTTCGTGCAAAGGGTTAGGATGTGTTCTCATGCAACATGGGAAAGTCATAGCCTATGCCTCGCGACAACTTAAAGAATATGAGAGGAATTATCCTACTCATGATCTAGAGTTGGCAGCAGTCGTTTTCGCGCTAAAGATATGGAGGCACTATCTATATGGGGAGAAAGTGGAGATATATTCAGACCATAAAAACCTCAAATATTTCTTCATGCAAAAGGAACTCAACATGCGGCAATGACGTTGGCTTGAGTTGTTGAAAGATTACGACAACACTATTCAATACCATCATGGAAAAGCGAACGTGGTAGCTGACGTGTTGAGTAGAAGATCGTATGCAGGAATGAGTGCGATGATGTCAAGTATACGCATAGAGCCAACTTTAATAGAAAAAGTTAAGGTTGCTCGCAAGCCACCCTTGAGGTGATGCGTATGAAGAAGAAAGTACAAGAAGGAGCTATTCCTAAGCGAGAATTGATGAAGAAGGAATACTTGAGTCCACCGCACTTTGTGTCCCTAACAACTCGATTTGAAGTACAAGATTATGATGGAGGCACACAATACACCATTTGCAATCCATCCTAGAAGTACCAAAATGTATCGTGATCTTCGACATACATTTTGGTAGAACAATATGAAGAGAGAGATTGCAAAGTTTATCTCAATGTGTTTAACTTGTCAACGTGTAAAGGCGGAGCATCTAGTACCTAAGGGTCCGTTGCAACCACTTGAGATTCTAAAATGGAAATGGGAGCACATTACCATTGATTTCGTTACGGGTCTTCCTACGGTTTCTCAAGGCATCAATGCTATTTGGGTTATTGTTGATAGATTAACCAAGTCTGCTTATTTCTTGCCGATACGGGAGACTTATTCCCTTGAACGTCTTGCTAGTATATATGTAAATGTGATTGTGAGGTTACATGGCATGCCAGTATCCATAGTTTCGGATCGTGACCCAAGATTCACTTCAAGATTTTGGGTTAGCTTGCAAAAAGCTATGGGCACGGATTTATTGATTCGATTCGCATACCATCCTCAAACCAGATTGACAATCGAGAAGACTATTCAAACTCTTGAAGATCTATTAAGACTCTGTGTCCTAGACTTCAAGGGCAGTTGGGATAAGTATTTACCATTGGTGGAATTCTCCTACAACAACAGTTATCAGGCAAGTATAGGTGTGGCTCCATTTAAAGCATTATATGGACGAAAGTGTTGCTCTCCAATATGTTGGGATGAGGTGGGTGAAGCAACATTGTTGGGACCCGAGTTAGTACGTATGACTACCGAAAAGATCCAAATGATTCGACAACGTATACAAATGACACAAGATACACAAAAGAGTTATGCGGATCTTCATCGAAAGGACGTGGAATTTAGTATAGGGGATCATGTATTGTTGGGAGTTGCTCCATGGAAGGGAGTTACAAGATTTGGGAAGAGAGGAAAGCTCAATCCACGATTTATTGGTCCATTTCAAATTCTTGACCAAGTAGGAAATGTAGCCTATAGACTCAAGCATTACCTCGAGTATGTCTCGTGTTCATAATGTGTTTCACATATCTCGTACTTCAGTAAATATGTGAAAGACCCGAACCATGTTATAGAGTTAGAACAGGACGAAATATAGCCAAGACTTAACGTATGAGGAGGTACTGCCAAGATCTTGGATAGGAAGGAGCATGTCCCACGCAAGAAAGGTCATACCACAAGTTAAAGTTTAGTGGAGGAATCATGCTATAGAGGAAATGACACGGGAATTAGAAACGGAAATGAAAGCGAGGTATCCTCACCTTTTGAAACACAGAATCGTCGACGTCAATTTCGAGGACGAAATTTCACAAGGAGGGAGGTTGTAAGACCCCAACTTATTATTAATGAAATTTAATTTTCTATTTATTATTTTGAAATAGTAAGGGTTGATTTGATTAATGTGGATATAAATGGAGAAAATTTTAATGTGACAATTGTTGAAAATTGAAATTTTATCTTTTCTAATAAAATAATTCATTTAAATATATTATTATATTTTAATAATATAATAATGGTGATATTTTTACAACGAATGTGGGATATATGAGTATACGAGGAGGAAGATTATTTTTGTTGCAATAAATGTTTAAAACATGTTAAACATGTCGGTGGACCCCATTTATTGATTGAAATTTGATTATAGCCTGTAAAATCGTCCGTTTGTGGATTTTGGTCAATTTCTGTTTGGAATTCGGAAAAACTTTCTTCTGGAAAGTTGTAGAGAATTGAATTTCCTATAAAAAGTCGTGAATTTCGAATTTTCTGACAAAAGGGATATTTATTATGAATTATTGAAGTTTTGAAGCTCCGAAATAATTGGTTTTAGGAAGTATAAAATATTTAAAATGACAAAAACGTTTTTTGTCATTATTGTGGGTCTTGCATGTGTTAGAAGTGGCTGAATTCAGATCTCTAAATGTGGGCGTAGGAATAAAAATTAATAAATTAATATTTTAATAAATTTTCTGCTTTGGTGTTCTAAGCATTTTCCTATAAATAGGGTGCTTAGGTTAGAATTGAAAATCACACCGTAAATCAAGTTTTCTTTTCTATATTATCGAGCGTATTCTTGTGAGTATTTTGAGTATATTTTGAGTATTGCTATACGGTGCAAGTTCAAGTCATAGCCTATATCCGGTGTTTCAGCTAGAAGTACTAATCTTTCGAGGTAAGGGATATTATTTTTTTTTGTAATGATATTATTTCTTCAATATCATTATGTTGAAATATTGATCCAAGTTTTTATCAAATTTGGAACTTTTGGTGTCTGAGTTACTATTCACGATACTAAGACTATTCACGATATCTACCAGATTATTCATGAATACTTAATTATTCATCGAAAAATGAAAAATTTTCTTTTCGTCCAAAATATCTATTCTGGATACTAGCTTTAATTGTATCCATGATTTGATCATTCTTGAATTTTACACCTCTATAATTATTTTTGAGGTATTTTTGGACATGGATAAAACAAAGTACGAATCCTTAATCCTTAATCCTTGTCATTTTATTTCACTTGATTCGTTTCTTTAAAAATATTTTTCATCATCCTCAGTCTTAAATGATGATATTATTGAATATCTTTGGCCTGTAGTGCAAAGATGAATGATTTCTAAAGAATATCTTTACCAGTAGTGCAAAGATGAACAAGTGTTTAGATGAACATGACTAATCGATGAATATCTTTGGCTCGTAGTACAAAGATGAATATTTGATTCGAGATATATATTGATTGATGTTACGGGGATAAAAGATAGAGACGATGAACTTTTAAATTCATACATAGAAGATAGTAGTTTGCATTCTCTACTTAACTCTTTTAATGAATTATTATTTCATTGCGCTAATATTGATTTAAAATTTGTTGTCTATTGTATTCTATTAGATTTTTCCCTGTTGAAGACTAACGATAATTTGTTGTATATTATCTTAGTCATAATATTCTTTCTTGGGCTAGTTGAGCTCACCCTTTTCCTTTTTGTTCCATTTTTCTTCTCGGGAGGCGAGAATATAAGCGAGTATTTAGCCTGGGGTATGGAATGAAAGTTCTAGAGAGAGTTATTTAGTAGTCCCCACCATTTTTGTAAAATAATGTATCAATAAATGTGATGAGGATTTTTCTGAGTATAGATATTGTCTAGAAGATAATATTTGTATTCAAACTCACAGTTTTATTGTTGTAATAATAAAGTTGTAGTTGTTTCTGTACCATGTATTGACAACTCAGAATGGGTGATGTATACCTATTTTCGGGGCGTCACATGACTAAAATGAGAAGTGAACCCATGAAGTTAACGTTAACATAACTAATTGGTATTGTGGTTCTAATGGTATATGTAGGGTAATTGACGAACGTTTATTATATTTGTGTAGCTTACACACGAGGCAAGTTCCCTAACTTCATTCTCTTTATAATGAATGCAAGTTTCATAACTATGTTTACCTTTTTGTTTTTAAGAAAGCTTTCTAACCCTAATTTATCATTATGCAAGTTTCCTAAACTCTAGTCTTGTGTTGATCAAATCCATAAATTTATTGCTTGTTATTCAAAGCATAAACTGTTCAAGTTCATTGTTTTAAATGAGATTTTCTAATTCCTTTGGCTGTAACACTTTGTATATACCATATATATTCCATCATTAGTTGTTGATATTCAATCTTGACTTAGTTATTGTTGTTCAAACTTATATTTTTGAGCTAAATCTTCAAACAGTAAGCAAACTCTTATTGATTGAACTAATCAATATGATGAATGTTCTAAAATTCTAGAACTATAACACCCCCAAATTTATGTACTTGAAACCCGAACTCGGTGCTTTACGATACCATTTCTATGAGCGAAAATAATACTAATAATAATAACAATAATATAAATATCAAACTGAACTTACATTTATCATAGTCTAATCCCAAGTACGCAACCTTTACTACAATACATTACATGATAGATAATAAATATCATGGTCTTAATAAAGTTATATTATTACATAGAATACCATAACACTTATTCTGTTTACTTTCCTTTTTCTTGGTTCTTGTCTGAATCTTCTAGTTGTTCACACTTAACTGAAAATATTTAAATTAAGCAAGGATGAGCATTTGAGTACCCAACAAGTAATAGCAATTATAAATATAAGCTGAAAGAAGTAAATGTTTTTTTTGTACGACACTTCTACAACGAATCAACAGTTGTGAAGTAAACTGAACCCATAATAATAACATAACAATTCTATATCAAATTTTTGAAATAACGTAATGACTATATATATAGGGTAGTCGACAGACTATGAACATTATCTTTTATTTTCGAAAAGGTTAAACAGAACTTCATCTGCAAACCGTCATAACTTACGGGCGCGAGGGTGTACATCCCATGGGCCTTGTATTGATCAATACTACATGCAATAACTATATCATCGTTCATCTTTTCCGCCTTGGGCGCATAAAAGTTTTCCCATATTCGGGATGTTCATACTTAGTCGGGAATCCAAACCAAAGCAATTTGATTGGATATAATAAAGTTTTATCATATTCAACGATATTTCTAAATCTTTGTCTAGCTAGGTCAAATAGCTTAGTCGGCTTTTTATTAAGGTATACATAATATAAATAAATAAGTATGTATCAACATATGATTAAATACAATGATTATCCAAGTGAGGACACTTGTATAACCATATTTAGAAATTAACGAACAAAATATTATACAATAATCATCATTTAATAAATAATGATGGGATACATACTTGATAACAATATGGTTATTATTCTAGCATAATAATAATAATATAATTCGAAACTTTCTTAGTTATATCCATTGCATAAAGTAAATGCAAAGATAGGATACTTTTCGGTCTCATTGCTTTTACGATTTTGAAACTTAGTTTTATCTTTTATATCTCAAGCTATCATTAATAAGATCATTTTACCGATTAGAATAACATATCATAATATATAATATTGCTTGTTGCAATAATCACATAACCTAATCACATTGTCACACATGTTTCACAATCATTGGATCACAAACAAACACATATACAGACAAATTATATAAGTAAAGATCAATTTTCAAATACGCTTACAGCATCGCAAGCTTTTTTTTTGTAATTATCGAGTCTAAGACTCAACTCGTAGTTCAATATTCATTTAAATAATTTAAATATGAGTCATATTATTTTCATAACCTTATAATAATTTTCAAATAATTATTATAATTTATCATGAATTTTCAAACACCGTAATCATTATAAAATGATTTGAATATCAAATAATTCTATTATCATTAATATTTAATTAATATTAAACTATTAATGAAACCATTGCTAAAATATTAAAGTTATTTATAATAACTCAAAATATTCTTACAAAGATTAATATTAACCTTAAATAATTAAAATCACTTTTAAATAATTACCATTAATATTAAAATATTAATGTATTATTAAAAGTCATTTATTATAACTTAACATATTTTTAATTCATTTATATCCTTTTCAAATAATTTTTAAATCAATAAAACTATTTATTCAATATAATTATTAAATAAATCACACATCATTAATATTAAATTAATATCAAATTATTAATGAAATTATTCTTTAAATATTAAAATATTCTTAAACACTTTATTTTCATTTAAAATAATTTTTGTAATATTAAAATCATTTTTAAACTAATTTAAATATTAAATAAATCAAATATCATTAATATTAAAATATTAATATTTTTCATGACAAAATATCGAAAGTTATATTTTATAACTTAAAATATTTTTATAACCTTTAAATCATTTTTATATAATTTTAAATCATTAATTCTATTTTTCATAATTTATTTAATATAATTTAAAAAAAATTATCATTAATATTAATTTATTAATGAAATTTCATCACAAAAAATATTAAAAGTCATTAAAATAACTTAAAATATTTTATTATACCATAATATAATTTTAAATGATTTTTCAAGTATTAAAATCATTTTTAAATAATTTATTTAATATAACAATTAAATAAATTAAATACCTTTAATATTTTAAAAATATTAAATATTTATGAAATATATTAAAAACTAATTTTTAGAGTTTAAAATAATTTTTAGGAATTTCTTTTGTATTTTCCATAATTAAAAACTATTTAATACTAATTATTTAATTAAAATAATTAATTTTGTAAATAATTGTCGCTAAAGGCCCCTATAGCGACGAGTCTATCGTTATAAGTGTTCTTCGAAGTCATTCTCGAGCTCTGCAGTAAACTCATGTCAGAGTTCGAGGTGCTCACTTTGACCAGATATTAAACCTAGATTTTGTTGTTATCAGGGCTTGTTATGGTGTCCAGGTTGTAGTATTAGTGTAATACTAAAACTAGAATCACGTTTCATGGAAATACAACAACATATCAAAGAGTTATCATCTCTCAAAAACATTATCAGACATGTTCTTCAATTTACGGGTTTTCGTAATTGCGTAACGATCTTAGATGCCCACTTTCGATCCTTATATCTTGCGTTCTGGATTTGCTTTATGTGATCTAATACTTTCAGTGTGTTGACAACATGTAAATAAAGAAATCTAATACATAAAATCAATAAAGCAACAACACAATCGCTAGATATTTCCCAGTCAAACCATGTCAGAAAGAAGGTTCAACCGGTTTATGGAAATTCAAGAAACGCCATTCGTGATCGACAGGCTTAGTTTGACCATTTACTATGCTCCATCTACGGACTATTTATGGAATTTAAAGCCATGTACATAGAGTCCATATGACAAACTACAGCCTAGATGTAATAACATCAACCAATCACTTAACATCTGACAGATCAAAAAGATTAAGAACGTTGTCAGTCACTGAAATATGATTTCTGGGTTACCCTGAAATCATTTGGGCATCCCAATCAGCAAGTTTCAACCGTGAATAACTTCCAATCAGTTTATGCTATGACTTTGATTCAAGTACCGGATGAAAGACCTCATAATAGACAACATGTTTAAACATTTAAACAAAGAAAACCCATAAAACAAGATGAGATCTAAGGCCACCGACATTCGTTGTCGTAACACAATGATTTTTTTTAGATGTAAGTAATCTTCAATTTTGAGCATTTAGATGTTATGGATCTACAAGATATCAACCCAGATAATTGATTAACACTACATATATCATATTACAACACATAAACATAAGATCTAACATAGCATACATGATCGATTTCTCAGGTTAGCTTAATACCTTTCTATGAACTTTTCTTGAATCTAGGCTTTAGATGTGTTATGGTTGATGGTGAGGCTTGGTTTGGGAACTGATTTACTTAGAAATGTCGTAGGTTTTAGAGAGAGAAAGACTTGGTAAGGAGTTTGAGTAAAACGAGCATGGATGTACATTTTTCTCTCTCCAATCCTATTTATAGATTGAATATAATGCAATGGCTGGTGAATGTGGCTTGTTTGCTGATTAATTAGAGCACATGGGTTTGGTAGAGTAGCTCACCAACTCTAGCTCATGGCAAGATTTGCAAGTTATGTCCAAATAATGCAACAAGGGTAAATGGGTCAGTTGTGTTGTAAATTTAATGGATAAATGTTAACTTGACAAACCCTTAGGGTTTAACCCTAAGGTTTAGCACAAAATTATAGAATTTCTAGTTAGGGTTTAAAATGAAATTTAAGGTTCTAAAAATTGCAAAGGGTTTCTTTAATTAGATAATGTTTCTAATTACCTTATACAGGAACATTAGGGTTTAAATATTTACTAATTATAGTTAACCTTGCTAATTTAGCAATTAGGGTTTACAATTAGTAATTAGGTTTTATAATTTGTAATTAGGATTACTAAATATAGAAATTATGGTTTCTAACAATAATTAGGGTTTCTAACAATAATTAGGGTTTTCCTAATTAATTAAACTTACACATTAGGTTTAAGAATTTATTAATTATCTTTAAGCGTGCCAAACTAGCGATTAGGGTTTATATTTAACAATTAGGGTTTATAATTTTGAAGTTAGGGTTTACTAACTTAGATTATAATTCTAACACTTGTTATAATCACATTAAAATAATTTTTGACGGATCTTTATTCAGGTTTATGTTCAAATCAACTGTATTTACTAGGTTTTCTAACGATATACCATAATTGACCAACCAATATCAATAATATATACATTACATATTTATAGCACTTCAAAATCAAAATATAATTAATATTATATTATTATTCTCATTCCTTGTTCGAGATCCAAAATTAGGGTTTGGATTCCATATCCGATTTATCTTGCAAGATATACAACATTATTAATTAAGTTAAATTAATTAACTTAATTAATCTAAAATAAATTCATATAATAAAATAGTTATTATAATTATTCTATAATCACTTCATATATTATTTAAATAATATAAAATAATATTTTTTATAGAAAATAATTAATAAAAATATTTCTACTATAAAATTAATTATTATAAGAATATAGTTTATAATGATCAAAAATTCTAAAATAAAATTATTTGTAATCATTGATGTAATAAATATATTTTATATTCATCACATAAATACATACACATTACCTTGCACTCATTCTCACCTTGATAGAATCTACGAATTATTTGTATATTATGTTAATATATCAAGAACTGAAAGCAACGTAGTTGGAATGGTGTAATTTGGTTAAGAAACAAGGTTTTGGCAATTGAATTCGCTAAATGTGTTAAAAATGGAGTAAATAACAAAACCATGGTTTCAATCCTTATAAATTTGGATGTTTTGGTGATTAGAAATGTTGTCTGTGCCTAGAGTTGTTGTAGTAAACTTGTAACTTTTGGGTTTGGTGAATTGTTGTAGAATTTGGAAAAATTGGAATTTTTGGTCTAGAACAGTGTGACGCCCCCAAAATTAGGTATACGTCACCCATCTTGGGTCGCCACTTACATGGTACATAAATTCAAATACAAACTTACTAATATAACTGTCGTGTACAATACGACATAAACTGTGAGTTTGAATACAAATATTGTCTACTAGATATTATACAAACTCAAAAGGAGTCCTCATTACAACTATTATCACACTATTTCACAGAATAGTGAGGACTACTAATGCTATCCTCTGGACCATTACTCCGTTCCCCGACTCGTCCCAGCTATATTCTCATTTCCTGAAGAGAACAGTGAAAGAAAGGGTGAGCTCAACTAGCCCAGTAAGAAATATTATGACTAAGATAATGCAGAATAAATTATCATTAGCCTTCAACAATGTTAAACTGATAAAATACAATAGACAACCAGTTTAACTGCAGTGGAATATGCAATCCATTAAAAGAGTCAAGTAGAAAATAAAGTCTACTATCTTTTAGGTTTTTAAAAGGTTTTTCATCACTGTTATAGCTGAGACTCAGCTTTTCAAGAAGAAGGGATTTGGCTCAAACCCTAGTTTTTCCTATCTGAATAAGAAAAGGGGTGTACTCTCAAAATCTAGGAATTACGTATATTAGATATCTAATATAAGACTCCTCTTATAAAAATATCATGTAACCCTATGTTAATTAAAATAAGGTATTATTTATTTAATTAAACTCTTTTAATTAAATGGGCTCCCTAATCCTATTAGGGGTAATTAATTAAACTCCTTTAACTAATTTTCTTTCCTAATCCAATTAGGAATAAATGAGAGTACTAATATTAAATTAATTTCTAAACCTTTTAGAAATTAAAATAATAATAATTATAATAATATTAATAAGACTCCTCTTATTAATTTATATTTAATATTTCTAAAATATTAAATAATAAATATTAAGCTATTTAATTTATTCTATCACCATAGATTAAATTAAATATACTTAACATATTATTACAATTATGCCATTAACTTCTTAAATAATTATTCTTCCTTTTATGGTGTGACCCTTTAGGTTCTCCATATTAAACCAGGTTGTGAATAAATCAATTAGAACAATTCTAATCTCATTTAAATAAATAAATTAAACAAATAATTTATTTAAATAAATAATATTTATTCTACAATGAGGATAAGCCTCCTAGCGATCAACGACTTTCCAGATAATATAGATTTCAACATTAATCATAAAAGAACCTTTGAGTAAATAGTTACCGTACAATTCAATCCTTCCACCATACAATGTCCCAATTAAATATAAGACATGGAATTACTGTCAAGTCTTATTTTATTTAATTATATGTATTTCGATTCCTAAATGAACAACTCCCAATGAATGCAAATTAGAAACTACTTTCTAATTTCATTCCACCTTGGCCAAGGATTTCTGGGTTGTCATTTATCGAATCACATAGGACATTTTCTCCTTTTACTATAAGTGGTAGATTCTTTATTGATCATTCATTATCTTCATATATAACATATTACACCCAAGCATACCCTTTGATATACTCTAAGAGTCTTAAGGAATAAGTCAAAGTGTAATTCATTATATATAAGATACTATGATGATCTCAAGTCTAAGGATCATTTGTACTACTATCACTACAGAATTCCCATTGTGATGTAAGTAAAACTCCATTAGGTATTCCTTAGCGAGTCACGCTCAATGAACTTATTCTCTAATAAGCACCTACATACTTTCTTTTTAGTGTCTCCACACAACAAAATGATCATGAGATCAATCATCCTCATCCAATGAGCAAGCAACGTATGTACCAATCTATCCGGATTCACTAATCCCCAATTTAGTAATCCAATGATTGGGAACTATTTTAGTTTTAAGCTTTCTAAGAATTTAGATCTCATTAGAATGATCATCATCATTATTCTAAAAGCGTTGCTTAAAACTATGGGTTTATCACATATTATTAAAACAGCACCATGTAGATAATAAATGCCTTTAATAAATAATTTTTTATTAATAAATAAATAAGATTGATTACACAGTATATGCTTTATCATCATATATGATTGGCTTGTATACATAATACTTTCAATCTCCCACTTGCACTAAAGCCAATCGCTGTGGTATCTCATACCCATCTTCTCTAAGTGACGATCAAACTGTTGTTGTGTTAACGCTTTAGTAAATGGATCTGCAATATTGTCTTGAGAGTCCACACGCTCCAGGGTGGCGTCTCCTCTTTTAATGATCTCTCTGATCAAATAAAATCGCCGCAACACGTGTTTAGATTTCTGATGAGACCTGGGTTCCTTAGCTCATGCAATACTCCAAAGTGTTGTCACGAATCAAAGGCACCGGTCCTTTAATGCTAGGAACCACACCAAGTTGGTAATGAACTTCTTCATCCAAACAGACTTCCTTTGCGCCTTCACTTGTAGCTATGTACTGCCTCACATCTTTGAATCAACAACTCGTTTTTTGCTTGGAACTTTTCCAACTCATCTGCGCCACCGTTTAAGGTAAACACATACCCAAACGGATTTATCGTCATCTTGGTCATTTGAAAACTTGAGTCTCATGAAGCCTCTAGTTTTAATTCGGACCACAGTAGACAAGAAATACATCCTTAGTTCTTCTTAAGTACTTTAGGATATTTTTCAACGCTTTCTAATGTTCTTTCTCCGGATTGGACCGATATCCGCTTGTTACACTAAGTGCATGAGCGACATCCGGTCTAGTACATATCATACCGTATACATGATAGATCCTATTCTTTGAAGCATAAGGAATCTTACTCATACGGTTTCTCTCCTCCGTGTCTTTGGGGCTTGTTTCTTGGAGAGATGTATTCCATGGCTCTACTCAAGATGAGACCTCTTTTGGAATCTTCCATGCTAAACCTTTTAGCATCAAGTCAATGTCGTTCCTTGGGATAAGCCAAGCATCCTATTAGATCTATCTCTATAGATCTTTATCCCCAAAATATAGGATGCTTCTCCCAAGTCCTTCATGGAGAAGTGTTTAGATAACCCGATTTTAATTGTTTGCAAAGATAGGAATATCATTCCCTATCGGTAATATATCATCAACATATAATACAAGGAATGAAACAGCTCCCCCACTTACCTTCTTGTACACACATGGTTCATCCTCATTTTGATAAAATCAAACTTTTTGATTGTCTCATCAAAACGGATGTTCCACCTTCGAGAAGCTTGCTTTAATCCATAAATGGATCGTCAGTAGCTTATAGACTTGATTTGTTCCAACCTTTGAAACAAATCCCTCCGTTGTGTCATATACACATCCTCCTCAAGTTTTCCATCGAGGAAGGCCGTTTTCACGTCCATCCGCCAGATTTCAGTAGTCATGGTAAGTCGCAATCGCAAGCAAAATCCGAATGGACTTGAGCATTACTCTTTGGTGAGAAGGTTTCGTCATAGTCAACTCCTTGTCTTTGTTTGAAACCTTTTGCAACCAACCGGGCCTTATAGGTCTCTCTACCTTGCCGCCTCCGCTCCGGTCTTTCTTTTAAAGACCCATTTACACCCAATAGGGTTAATGCCTCGTGTGGTGAGACCAAAGTCCATACTTGGTTCTCATACATGGAGTCCATCTCGGATTTCATGGCTTCTTGCCACTTCTCCGAGTCTTTACTACTCATAGCCTTTGTTCAGTAATTCAATGGATCATCATCATCTATGATCGTACCTCATTGTCATCTTCTATGACAAGTCCATACTGTCTGGCATCTTTGGTACTCTTCCAGATTTACTGAATAGGGGTGTGTATGCGGAAGGAATCTCTACTTGGTTAGGTACCTCACTTTGATCTGTAGTATTTTGTGGTTCTTGAACTTCTTCAAGATATATCTTACTCCCCATCGACCCCTTCAAGGATAAACTCCTTTTCCAAGAAGGCAGCATGTTTCGCAACAAACACCTTTTGATCGGTTGGATGATAGAAATAATACCCCGATGTTTCTTTAGGGTATCCCACAAATCTACATTTGTCGGATCTAGTCTATGACTTATCGTTTTCAAACTTTTTGACATAAGCTGGACAACCCCAAGTCTTAACATGCTTAAGATTTGGTTTCCTCCCTGTCCATAACTCATATGGGGTCTTGGGGACGGATTTTGTAGGTACCTTGTTAAGTAGGTATGCAGCCGATTCTAGGGCATATCCCCAGAAGAAAACTGGAAGGTCCATTAAAACTCATCATAGATCGAACCATGTCCAACAATGTTCGATTTCTCCTTTCAGATACACCATTCATCTGTGGCGTCCCTGGTGGAGTCCATTGTGAGATTATACCATTTTCTTTGAGATAATTGAGAAACTCACCACTTAAGTATTCTCCTCCTCGATCAGATCGAAGAATCTTAATACTCTTACCAGTTTGCTTCTCAACTTCACTTCTGAACTCTTTGAACTTTTCAAATGATTGATTTGTATTTCATTAAATACACATATCCAAATCTTGAGAGTGGTCGGTGAATGTAATAAAATAAGAATACCCTCCTCGTAATGCGATTCGTTGTCATAGGTCCACATACATACGTGTGTACCAACGCTAACAACTCAGTAACTCTTTCTCCTTTTCCACTAAAAGGAGATTTAGTCATTTTACCCATGAGACAAGATTCACAGGTTGGATATGATTCATAATCGAGATAGCTCTCAGAGCCCATCTTTATGCAACTTGGATAATCTTGTTTCATTAATATGAATGAAGTCTACGAGTGCCACATGAAGGTATAATTAACATCATCTCTTTTCCTTTTATTAGTTTGTTCAATTTGAAATATATTTTCATGCAAGTCAAGTATATAAAGTCCATTTCTTAAATTACCAACACCATATAAAACATTATCATTATAAATGGAACAAGCTGTTGTTTTTATTATAATATTAAAACCATCCATATCCAATACAGAGATAGAAATAATGTTTCTAATGATATTTGGAACAAAATAACAATTATTTAAATTAATGAACTTGCTCAGTGGCGGTCTTTAAACAATAAGTCCCTACGACTAATGCAAAGAACCTTTGCTCCATTTCCCACTCGTAGGACGACCTCATCCTTGCTCAGCTTTCTACTTCTGACCAGTCCTTGCATATTATTACATATGTGAGAACCACATCCAGGTATCAATACCCAAGTAGAAGATTGACTTTCGGAAAAATTAATTTCAATCATAAACAAACCTTGATTAGGATTCAAGCTTCTCCAAGCTTCTTACGCTTTTGTTTCGCGAGATAATCCTTGCAGTTCCTCTTCCGATGACCCGACTTATTGCAATGGAAGCAAATTCCTTTGCTAATTGGATCAGTTTCTTTTGATCCTTCACTTTCGCCTTTCCCTTAGCCTTCTTGGATTTCTTCTTTTTCGTAAAATACCTTGGGCCTCTTCCTTTTCTTGGAAGAATCATCCACCAAGAAGACATAGTTCTTCTTGGATGGGAAGTGACCTTCAGCAGATTTTCAACATGTTAAGTAATTGAGCGGTGGCATCCAACTTATTCATGTGAAAATTCACAACAAATTGTGAGAAGGTGTCTGGGAGTGACTGCAAGACTAAATCTTGACTCAACTCCCCATCCATGACGAACCCAAGCTGTCCAAGACGTTCAATCAGATTGATCATCTTTAGGACATGAGTCTCAAGCTAAAGTGCCCTCGGTCATCCGAGATCGGAAGAGCTCCTTAGATATTTCATATCTAGCGGTCCTACTTTGCTCACCATACAACTCTCCAAAGTGCAGATGAGCATAGTAGGAGCATCCATGTTTTCATCGCCGACTCAAGCTCGTTACTCATGGATGCGAGCATGATGCATTGAGCCACAGATGCATCATCTTGCCACTGTTTAAAAGTAGCAATCTCTTCCTCAGAGGCTGTCTCTACAACTTTTGCAGGTATGGGCGAATTTAGGACATAAGAAATCTTTTGAGCAGTGAGAACAATTCTCAGATTCCTTAACCAGTTCGTGTAGTTCGGTCCAGTCAATTTGTTAGCATCAAGTATGCTACGCAGTGAAATTAGTGAATGTGACATTTTCAAAATTCTGCATGTAAAAAGATAATATTTTAGCAAACATTCATTTATTAATTACCAAAATAAATTAGGTCTTATTTTATATTGGTATCTCCCACTATTTTCTTCAAACTATATTACCCTCATATATATAGTTCGGCAAAATCTAATTAAAGTTTTTGCTAGTGAGAATAAGGATCCCATTACAAATATATATAGCCTTGTGGTGACACAACAAACTATATATAAATAAATAGATAGACAACTCCTTGTCAATTACATCAACATGTAACTCCTTATGTTTTGCCTCTTGGATTATTTTGATCAAGTGGTGGCACATCCGAATCAAAATTATCTAAGTTAAGTCCAACCTAGCACTTCCATATATTCAAAAAAGAAAAATATCGCCCTTGTGGTGACACAACAAAACAATATTGTTCAATTTTCTTTATAAGCATCAAATGTGATAAATTAACATCTTAAATACTTAATACTTGCCTTGTGGTGACACAACAAACTCATATTAAATATTTAATACTCTATTAATTTTATCATGCTAGAAGGTGACGTTCGATATTCTAAATATCTTTGAACGCTTAAGACTTAATAAAAAAACTTTGAGGGATTTGTTATTATTTGTCTCATCTTGTTTAGCGCGTATGCAAATATATATATAAAATACGCGTCATATTATTAAACATGTGAAGCATGTTTGCATAATATATAATATATATAATACTAGCATGCACATATAGAATACTATATTCTACGGATTGATTATGGACTTTTATTCTAGTTTGGTTCACTAGAGCCACCAATTGAACCAAAAGGTCAAACCTAGGTGCAAAGAATAAACATTTAAATATAACTATTACATTTAAACCCGGGCTCCATTACAACGGGTCTTCAAGCGCTCCTTGATCTCCTGGTTCTTCAAAAAAAATTCTAACTAATCCTATTACATTAAACTATTTAATTTAAATAGAAACCTTGATCGTGATCGAGGGAAATACATAGGAGAGAGATAGAATTTACATCAAGAAGAAAACCAGAAAAGACGAGGTACGCAGACCCCATTTAATAAAACCCATTCATTCAAACATCCAACTAAAATAAATCCAATCATATTGGTCAATTGTCCATAATCAATCCCATTTATTATCATACATATCATCATATGTATCAATAAATTTAAATCATTCCATATATATATGAGTATCATTTAATGGGCAATTTTATGTTGCATGAAATCCAATTTCAAGATTAAAATAAACTCTTTTATTTTAATTATAAAATTATTAAAACATATTATTATATATAACTTATATATATATAATATTAATCCGTGGCAGCCCTTGTTAGCATCAATTTTCGGTATTAGAGGTGCTGTTATTATACATATATATGATATTAGTTAGCAAAGCAAGGAACACCTCATTTATCCTGATTTCCACGTGGCCCATGAATTTCCATCCTTGATTCACGCCAAACAAAACAAAAAAAACTTTGTATCCTGTTACCCTTTAAAAAAAAATGTATGATTACTAATTATATAATAATATATAATATACATATAACAGGAAAGTTATAAATATATATATATCTTGATTATTGGATATTATATATATATATATATATATCTTGTTTTATCTTGTGAAAATCATGCGGCATGTTTGGTATGGAGACAATCTCTCATTTGGATCGGATCTGTAGAAATCAACCACGTGACCCAAAAAAAATTGACATGCACGGATTCGAAAAAAAAAAAAAAAAAAATCGGCAAAATTAATTAATTTTTTTTTTCATAAAATAATAATTTTATAGAACAAAATATGCCCAATAAATAATTCTAAATTCATACCCATACATATTTAGAATCAAAATAATTAATAATTCACATAAAGTTTGGCTCATGATACCACTGTTAGGTTTTCATGAAAATCAAAGTAGCAATCAAATTGCAAAATTTAGCGGAAGCGAAATAAAATCAGATTTTAAAATTTTTCACAAACCAATTATCCGGATCATCCTTTATGCATATTATTAATTAAACGAAGAATAAGAAATTATGAAATCATACCCTTTAGAAACGAGCTTCCTCGTGCACGAGTTCACCTCCTACTTTCTCATGATCTCCTTTAATCTCAAGGGTAGATTCCTTCCTTTGATTAATGTAAGCCACCCAAGTGTATGGCCTCTATAGGTGATCCACCGAGGAAGAGGAATTTTTCAAGAAGAAGGATTTGGCTCAAACCCTAGTTTTTCCTATCCGAATAAGAAAAGGGTGTACTCTAAAAATCTAGGAATTACGTATATTAGATATCTAATATAAGACTCCTCTTATAAAAATATCATGTAACCATATTTTAATTAAAATAAGGTATTATTTATTTAATTAAACTCTTTTAATTAAATGGGCTCCCTAATCCTATTAGGGGTAATTAATTAAACTCCTTTAACTAATTTTCTTTCCTAATCCAATTAGGAATAAATGAGAGTACTAATATTAAATTAATTTCTAAACCTTTTAGAAATTAAAATAATAATAATTATAATAATATTAATAAGACTCCTCTTATTAATTTATATTTGATATTTCTAAAATATTAAATAATAAATATTAAGCTATTTAATTTATTCTATCACCATAGATTAAATTAAATATACTTAACATATTATTACAATTATGCCATTAACTTCTTAAATAATTATTCTTCCTTTTATGGTGTGACCCTTTAGGTTCTCCATATTAAACCTAGGTTGTGAATAAATCAATTAGAACAATTTAATCTCATTTAAATAAATAAATTAAACAAATAATTTATTTAAATAAATAATATTTATTCTACAATAGGGATAAGCCTCCTAGCGATCAACGACTTTCCAGATAATATAGATTTCAACATTAATCATAAAAGAACCTTTGAGTAAATAGTTACCGCACAATTCAATCCTTCCACCATACAATGTCCCAATTAAATATAAGACATGGAATTTGTCATCAAGTCTTATTTTATTTAATTATATGTATTTCGATTCTAAATGAATAACTCCTAATGAATGCAAATTAGAAACTACTTTCTAATTTCATTCCACCTTCGCCAAGGATTTCGGGTTGTCATTTATCGAATCACATAGGACATTTTCTCCTTTTACTAGAAGTGGTAGATTCTTTATTGATCATTCATTATCTTCATATATAACTTATTACACCCAAGCATACCCTTTGATATACTCTAAGAGTCTTAAGGAATAAGTCAAAGTGTAATTCATTATATATAAGATACTATGATGATCTCAAGTCTAAGGATCATTTGTACTACTATCGTCTGAGAATTCCTATTGACAGGTAAGTAAAACTCCATTAGGTATTCCTTAGCGAGTCACGTTCAGTGAACTTATTCTCTAATAAGCACCTACATACTTTCTTTAGTGTCTCCACACAAATGATCATGAGATCAATCATCCTCATCCAATGAGCAAGCAACGTATGTACCAATCTATCCAGATTCACTAATCCCCAATTTAGTAATCCAATGATTGGGAACTATTTTAGTTTTAAGCTTTCTAAGAATTTAGATCTCATTAGAATGATCATCATCATTATTCTAAAAGCGTTGCTTAAAACTATGGGTTTATCACATATTATTAAAACAGCACCATGTAGATAATAAATGCCTTTAATAAATAATTCTTTTATTAATAAATAAATAAGATTGATTACACAGTATATGCTTTATCATCATACATGATTGGCTTGTATGCATAATACTTTCACTTAAAACCCGAACTCGGTGCTTTACGATACCATTTCTATGAGCGAAAATAATACTAATAATAATAACAATAATATAAATATCAAACTGAACTTACATTTATCAGAGTCTAATCCCAAGTACGCAACCTTTACTACAATACATTACATGATAGATAATAAATATCATGGTCTTAATAAAGTTATATTATTACATAGAATACCATAACACTTATTCTGTTTACTTTCCTTTTTCTTGGTTCTTGTCTGAATCTTCTAGTTGTTCACACTTAACTGAAAATATTTAAATTAAGCAAGGATGAGCATTTGAGTTCCCAACAAGTAATAGCAATTATAAATATAAGCTTAAAGAAGTAAATGTTTTCTTTGTACGACACTTCCACAACGAATCAACAGTTGTGAAGTAAACTGAACCCATAATAATAACATACCAATTTTATATCAAATTTTTGAAACTACGTAATGACTATATATATAGGGTAGTGGACAGACTATGAACATTATCTTTTATTTTCGAAAAGGTTAAACAGAACTTCATCTGCAAACCGTCATAACTTACGGGCGCGAGGGTGTACATCCCATGGGCCTTGTATTGATCAATACTACATGCAATAACTATATCATCGTTCATCTTTTCCGCCTTGGGCGCATAAAAGTTTTCCCATATTCGGGATGTTCATACTTAGTCGGGAATCCAAACCAAAGCAATTTGATTGGATATAATAAAGTTTTATCATATTCAACGATATTTCTAAATCTTTGTCTAGCTAGGTCAAATAGCTTAGTCGGCTTTTTATTAAGGTATACATAATATAAATAAATAAGTATGTATCAACATGTGATTAAATACAATGATTATCCAAGTGAGGATACTTGTATAACCATATTTAGAAATTAACGAACAAAATATTATACAATAATACGGTACTAATAAATAATGATCGGATACATACTTGATAACAATATGGTTATTATTCTAGCATAATAATAATAATATAATTACGAAACTATCTTACTTATATCCATTGCATAAAGTAAATGCAAAGATAGGATACTTTTTCGTCTATCGCTTACGATTCTGAAACTTAGTTTTATTTTTTATATCTCAAGCTATCATTAATAAGATCATTTTACCGATTAGAATAACATATCATAATATATAATATTGCTTGTTGCAGTAAGCACATAACCTAATCACATTGTCACACATGTTTCACAATCATTGGATCACAAACAAACACATATACAGACAAATTATATAAGTAAAGATCAATTTCTGAAACATGTCGGCGTACCGACGATTTTTTCGGATAATTATCGAGTCTAAGACTCAATCCTGTAGTTCAATATTCATTTAAATAATTTAAATATGAGTCATATTATTTTCATAACCTTATAATAATTTTCAAATAATTATTATAATTTATCATGAATTTTCAAACACCAGAATCATTATAAAATGATTTGAATATCAAATAATTCTATTATCATTAATATTTAATTAATATTAAACTATTAATGAAACCATTGCCAAAATATTAAAGTTATTTATAATAACTCAAAATATTCTTAAAGTACTAATATTACCCTTAAATAATTAAAATCACTTTTAAATAATTACCATTAATATTAAAATATTAATGTATTATTAAAAGTCATTTATTATAACTTAACATATTTTTAATTCATTTATATCCTTTTCAAATGATTTTTAAATCAAAAAACTATTTATTCAATATAATTATTAAATAAATCACACATCATTAATATTAAATTAATATCAAATTATTAATAAAATTATCCTTTAAATATTAAAATATTCTTAAACACTTTATTTTCATTTAAAATAATTTTTATAATATTAAAATCTTTTTAAACTAATTTAAATATTAAATAAATCAAATATCATTAATATTAAAATATTAATATTTTTCATGATAAAATATCGAAAGTTATATTTTATAACTTAAAATATCTTTATAACCTTTAAATCATTTTTTATATAATTTTTAAATCATTAATTCTATTTTTCATAATTTATTTAATACATTTAAAAAAAAATTAATTATCATTAATCGTAATTTATCAATGAAATTTCATCACAAAAATATTAAATGTCATTAAAAATAACTTAAAATATTTTCTTATACCATAATATAATTTTAAATGATTTTTCAACTATTAAAATCATTTTTAAATAATTTATTTAATATAACAATTAAATAAATTAAATACCTTTAATATTTTAAAAACATTAAATATTTATGAAATATATTAAAAATTATTAAAAACTAATTTTTAGAGTTTAAAATAATTTTTAGGAATTTCTTTTGTATTTTTCATAATTAAAAACTATTTAATAAAAATAATTAATTTTGTAAATAATTGTCGCTAAAGGCCCCTATAGCGACGAGTCTGTCGTTATAGGTGTTCTTGAGCCTGTCCAGAAACTCATGTCAGAGTTCGAGGTGCTCACTTTGACCAGATATTAAACCTAGATTTTGTTGTTATCAGGGCTTGTTATGGTGTCTAGGTTGTAGTATTAGTGTAATACTAAAACTAGAATCACGTTTCATGGAAATACAACAACATATCAAAGAGTTATCAGCTCTCAAAAACATTGTCAGACATGTTCTTCAATTTATGGGTTTTCCAAAATTGAAGAACAGTCTTAGATGCCCACTTTCGATCCTTATATTTTGCGTTCTGGGTTTGCTTTATGTGATCTAATACTTTCAGTGTGTTGACAACATGTAAATAAAGAAATCTAATACATAAAATCAATAAAACAACAACACAATCGCTAGATATTTCCCAGTCAAACCATGTCAGAAAGACGGTTCAATCGGTTTATGGAAATTCCAGAAACGCCATTCGTGATCGACAGGCTTAGTTTAACCATTTACTATGCTCGATCTACTGACTATTTATGGAATTTAAAGCCATGTACATAGAGTCCACATGACACACTACAACCTAGATGTAATAACATCAACCAATCACTTAACATCTGACAGATCAAAACGATTAAGAACGTTGTCAGTCACTAAAATATGATTTCTGGGTTACCCAAAAATTATTTGGTCATGCCCGGTCAACGGGATTTGACCGTGAATAACTTCCAATCAGTTTATGCTATGACTTTGATTTAAGTCCCAGATGAAAGACCTCATAACAGACAACATGTTTAAACATTTAAACAGCAAAACCCATAAACAATATGAGATCTAAGGCCACTGACATTCGTTGTCAGAACACAATTTTTTTTAGATGTAAGTAATCTTCAATTTTGAGCATTTAGATGTTATGGATTTACAAGATACCAACCCAGATAATTGATTAACACTACATAAAACATATTACAACACATAAACATAAGATCTAACATAGCATACATGATCAGATTTCTAGGGTTAGCTTTATACCTTTCTATGAACTTTTCTTGAATCTAGGCTTTAGATGTGTTATGGGTGATGGTGAGGCTTGGTTTGGGAACTGATTTACTTAGAAATGTCGTAGGTTTTAGAGAGAGAAAGACTTGGTAAGGAGTTTGAGTAAAAACGAGCATGGATGTACATTTTTCTCTCTCCAATCCTATTTATAGATTGAATATAATGCAATGGCTGGTGAATGTGGCTTGTTTGCTGATTAATTAGAGCACATGGGTTTGGTAGAGTAGCTCACCAACTCTAGCTCATGGCAAGATTTGCAAGTTATGTCCAAATAATGCAACAAGGGTAAATGGGTCATTTGTGTTGTAAATTTAATGGATAGATGTTAACTTGACAAACCCTTAGGGTTTAACCCTAAGGTTTAGCACAAAATTATAAAATTTCTAGTTAGGGTTTAAAATGAAATTTAAGGTTCTAAAAATTGCAATCAGGGTTTCTTTAATTAGATAAAGTTTCTAATTACCTTATACAGGAACATTAGGGTTTAAATATTTACTAATTATAGTTAACCTTGCTAATTTAGCAATTAGGGTTTACAATTAGTAATTAGGTTTTATAATTTCTAATTAGGGTTACTAAATATAGAAATTATGGTTTCTAACAATAATTAGGGTTTTCATAATTAATTAAACTTACACATTAGGTTTAAGAATTTATTAATTATCTTTAAGCGTGCCAAACTAGCGATTAGGGTTTACATTTAACAATTAGGGTTTATAATTTGAAGTTAGGGTTTCTTAACTTAGATTATAATTCTAACACTTGTTATAATCACATTAAAATAATTTTAATAGATCTTTATTAGGTTTATGTTCAAATCAACTTTATCTTACTAGGTTTTTCTCGATATATCATAATTGACCAACCAATATCAATACATACATACATTACATAATTATAAAGATCGAAAAATCAAAATATAATTAATATTATATTATTATTCTCATTCCTTGTTCCGAGATCTAAAATTAGGGTTTGAATTCCATATCGATTTATCTTGATATCTAACATTATTAATTAAATTAAATTAATTAACTTAATTAATCTAAAATAAATTTATATAATAAAATAATTATTATAATTATTCCATAATCACTTCATATATTATTTAAATAATATAAAATAATATTTTTATAGAAAATATTTAATAAAAATATTTCTACTATAAAATTAATTATTATAAGAATATAGTTTATAATGATCAAAAATTCTAAAATAAAATTATTTGTAATCATTGATGTAATAAATATATTTTATATTCATCACATAAATTTAACAAGTGATGCTGTTAACAAGGTTTTTTTTTAAAGAAAAGGATTGCACCGGAAATTAAAAAAAAGGTGTGTGCTGCCGTTTTTTTTTATTTTAGGGATACATGAGTCATTTCTTTAAAAGAAATCAGCAGCCCATTATTAAAATTTGTGCAACGTTAATTAAAAAAAAAAAAAAAAAAAAAAAAAGTGACGGCAGCATGTTGTCTGGTGAAATCTGGGCACGGAAATCGAGGCAACAAAGGAGCATGTTTTGTTTTTTGAAACTCACGGATTAGCGTAATATATATATATTTAATATATATATACGGATATTATATGTATATATATATAATAGTTATATATATATATATTCTTAATTATTATATAATTAAAATAAAAAGTTTATTTTAATTTTAAAATAAAAGGTTTATTTTAATATTAAAATATAAAGTTTTATTTTAATTTTAATAATTTTATAATTAAAATAAAAGGGTTTATTTTAATCTTAAATAAAAGGTTTATTTTAATATTAAAATAAAAGATTTATTTTAATTTTAAAATTAAATTTCATGCTAACTAATTAGAGTTGGAATTGGATTCCATGATAACTAATTGGAGTTGAAATTGGATTGCCTAATTTCCTTAAATAAAGGAGTTTATTTAGATATGAAATAAGATTTCATATTATTCAAAATAAAAGAGTTTATTTGTGAATAGGAAAGAAAATTCGTGTTTCCTTAAATAAAGGAGTTTATTTAAATATGAAATAAGATTTCATATTATTCAAAATAAAGGAGTTTATTTGTGAATAGGAAAGATAATCCGTGTTTCCTTTAATATTTTTTTTTACATGGAATTGGATTCCATAATTAATTAAAATAAAAGAGTTTATTTTAATTAAAGATTTTTATATATATTAAATGTTTATTATTCATAAGATGAATGTTATTTATTGATGCATATGGTGATGTGTATGATAATAAATGGGATTGATTATGGAATATTGACCAATATGATTGGATTTTATTTTAGTTGGATGCATGAATGTATGAGTTTTATTAAATGGGGTCTCTGCGTACCTCGTCTTTTCTAATTTTTCTTAATGTAAATTCTAACTCCTCCTATGTACTTCCCCGATCTTGATCAAGGTTTCTATTTATTTTAAATAGTTTTGTAATAGAAATAGTTAGAATTATTTTGAAGAATTGGAGATCGAGAGACAAGAAGCGCTTGAAGACCCGTTTGTAATAGAGCCCGGGTTTAAATGTAATAGTTATATTTAAATATTATTTCTTGCACCCCTAGGGTTTGACCTTTTGGTTCACTTGGTGGCTCTAGTGAACCAAACTAGAATAAAAGTCCATAATCAATCCGGGTAGAATATAGTATTCTATATGTGCATGCTTATATTATATATATTATATATTATGCAAACATGCTTCGCATGTTAATTAATATGACGCGTATTTTATATATATATATATGTGCATGCGCGCTAAACAAGATGAGACAAATTAATAACAAAACCCTCAATTTTTATATTAAGTCCTAAGCGTTCAAAGATATTTGGAATATCGAGCGTCGCTTTTCTAGCATGATAAAATTAATAGAGTATTAAATATTTAATATGAGTTTGTTGTGTCACCACAAGGCAAGTATTAAGTATTTAAGATGTTAATTTATCACATTTGATGCTTATAAAGAAAATTGAACAATATTGTTTTGTTGTGTCACCACAAGGATGATATTTTTCTTTTTTGAATATATGGAGTGCTAGGTTGGACTTAACTTGGATAATTTTGATTCGGATGTGCCACCACTTGATCAAAATAATCTAAGAGGCAAAATACAAGGAGTTGCATAGTTGATGTAATTGACAAAAGTTGTCTACCTATTTATTTATATATAGTTTGTTGTGTCACCACAAGGCTATATACATTTGAAATGGGATCCTTATTCTCACTAGCAAATCTTTAATTAGATTTTTGCCGAACTATATAAGTGAGGGTAATATAGTTTGAAGAAAATAGTGGGAGATACCAATTTAAAACAAGACCTAAATTATTTTGGTAATTAATAAAAGAATGTATGTTAAAATGTTGTTAATTACAAATTCATTTACAGAATTTTACAATGTCTAAATTACTATCAACTGCTGCGAAGCATATTAGATGCTAAATTAACGAGGCCAAATTAAAGCGGATTGGTTATGGAATTTGAGAATAGTTCTCATCATTTGAAAAGCTATCTTATGTCCATAATATCGCCTATCCTGCAATGGTTGTAGACACGCAATGGTTGCAGACTATGCCTCGAGGAAGAGATTGCTACTTTTAGAAAGTGGCAAGATGATGCCTGATTGGCTCAATGCATCATGTTCGCATCTATGAGTAACGAGCTTGGTGTCGTCAAGATGAAACTATGGATGCTCCTACTATATTCTGCACATCAAGTAGTTGATGGTGAGGAAAGTAGGACTGATAGATATCGAGATATCTAAGGAGCTCCTCCGATCTAGAATGGCCAATGGCACTATAAAGTATGCATAAAAAGTTCTTAACATAATCAATTTGATTGATCAATTAGGACAATTGGTTTTGTCATGGATGGAGAGTTGAGCCAAGATTTGATCTTGCACTCACTCCGGACTCCTTTCACAATTGTTGTGAATTTTTCATATGAACAAGCTAGATATCGACTTTTTGATTTGCTTAACATGTTGAAAAATGATGAGAGTCACTTTCCAACCAAGAAAGACCATGTCTTACTGGTAGGGGCCAAAGGATCTTTTGAGAAGAAGAACGATTCAAAGAAGGTAAATAGAAAGGCATAAACAAAGGATAATAAGAACAAAAGCGTCACGGATAGCAAAGGAGTTTGCTTCCACCGCAATAAGCTTTGGACCTTTGGAAAGAAAGCTGAGAAGCATCTTGCAGAGGCTAACCAAAGAAGCTTAGTGAAGTTTCGTTTACAATACGCTTTTTGTTCATGATTGAAATAAATTTTCTTTAAGTCGAGGTTCTACTTGGGTATTGGATCTGAGCTTTGGTTATCATAAATATAGATTTATGAAGGACCAAACAGAAGTAGAAAGCTAAACAAGTATAAGTAATCCTATGTGTGGGAAATGAAGCAAAGGTTGCAACATTAGCCATAGAAACTTATAGTTTTAGACTTACTACGGCAAATCTATTAAGTCGATAAGTTGTTATTGTATTTTAGTTCTCGTTGAAAACATTATTTCCATTTTATTGTTGGACAATGAAATCTTTGGTATTATAATTAAGAACAATTGTTGTTCTATTTATAATAATAATGTTTTGTATAGAAATGGAATATTACTTAATAAATTTTGTATACTTGACTTACATGAAAATAATTTTGCATATTGAACAAATTAGTATAAGAAAAGGAGATGATCATTCAAAGAATTGAATGTGTGTATTTCTTTGAAATACAAGTGTGAATTATTTGAAAGGTTCAAAGATTCAAAAAAAGTGAAACAAATTGACAAAGTATTAAGATTCTTTGATTAGATCAAGGAATAAATACTTGTGCAATAAGTTTCTAAATCATCTCAAATGGTTTTCTCATAATGGAAACATCCTGATACGCAATAATTGATTGATGTATCTGAATGAAAAATTCGTACCTTGTTGGACATGGTGCGGTCCATAATGATTTTACCGACATTCCAGTATCCTTCTAGGGTTATGTCCTAGAAATGGCTGCATATCTACGAAAATGGTAACCTCAAAATCCGGCCCCAAGACCCCATAAAAGTTATGGACAGGGAGGATTCCTAATCTTAAGTTTGTTAAGATAAGGGGTTCCAACTTATGTGAAAAGGTTTCAAAAGGATAAGCTTGGGACAAGATTTGACAAGTGTCGATTTGTGGGACATCCTAAAGTAAGTTTAGGGTATATGTTCTATAATTCTACTTAGCAAAAGGTGTTTGTTGTAAAACACACTGCCTTCTAAGATAAAGGTGTTTATCATTGAAAGAGCTAGTGGGAGGATAATAGATCTTGAAGAGTTCAAGAACCACAAAACACTATAAGTCGAATAACAGGAACCTGTAGATAGACCTATTGTACCACAACCGAATCATAAACCGGAATAGTACAAGAAGATACCTAGGAGGTATGGATTCATCATGGATGATGATGATGAGGTACACATCATAGAAGATGATGATCCAGAGTTACATTCGATGAGGTAAGACTTCTAGTGTGTACAACAGGGTCAGTGGGAGCGCCGTGACATTCCTAATATTATATGTTGATATACTACGAATAAGGAATGACATACCAATGCTACAATCAGTAAAGATAAAGTTGTCTAAACATTCCTCCATGAATGATTTGGGAAGAGTATCTTAATTGGGGATATAAATCTATATAGATAGATTTAAGAGGATGCTCGACTTAACCCGAGGCGTATATTCATTTGATGCTAAAAGTCGTTTAGCATGGCAAACTCCAAGAGATGTCTCATGTTGATGAGCTATGGAGTGTATCTCTCTTAATAGTCCCCATAGACTCCAAAGAAGAGAGATCGCATGAGTGACAATCATGTATGCAATGAAATATATGAGACGATGTTGATCGGTCATATTTCGGAGAAGTTCAACGTGAGTCGGTGAAAACATTTTAAAGTGCTTAAGCGGCACTAAGGATGTGATCATATTCATGGTGGGTCTTAATTAAAACTAGAGGGCTTAATGGACTCAAGTTTTTCGCAGACAAACCAAGACGACGAGAAAAATCCACTTTAAGGTAAAGGTTACCTTGAGCAGTTGGTACATGTTGAATTGGAAAGGTTCCAAACAAAGAAAGAGTTCTTTGGTTTAGTGATAAAGACAAAGTATATAGCTATAAATGAAGGCGCAAGTTGATTGTTTGGATTAAAAGTTCATTCTGAACTAGGAATAGTTCCTAAGTCTCATCTTGGATCTAAACATGTGTTGTGGCACTTTCATTTGATTATTAGAATCATTGAAAGATGGGAAATCACTATAGAGATAGTGGACTCTCATGAACAACATTACATATCCATTAACTAAAGCTTATCCAACGGCGGGATAATCGTCACTTAGTAGAAGAAGAGTATGAGTTACCATGACGATTGGCTTTAGTGCAAGTGGGAGATTGAAAGTAGTATGTACACAAGCCGATCATGTTTGATGATAAAGCATATACTTTGTAACAATCTTATTCATTTATTAATAAAAAGTATTAATTTATTAAAGGCTTTTAATTATCTACGTGATCTTTGTTTTATAATATGTGATAAACCCATAGTTTTAAGCAATGCTTTTAGAATAATGATGATGATCATTCTAATGAGATCTAAATTCTTAGAAAGCTTAAAACTAAAATAGTTCCCAATCGTTGGATTACTAAATTGGGGATTAGTGAATCGGATAGATTGGTACATCGTTAACTTGCTCGTTGGATGAGGATGATTGATCTCATGATCATTTGTGTGGAACACTAAAGCAAGTATGTAGGTGCTTATTAGAGAATAAGTTCTTTGAGCATTGGCTCAGCTAAGGAATACCTAATGGAGTTTTATTTGCTGTCGATAGGAATTCTGTAGTGATAGTAAGTCTAAAGTAATCCTTGGACTTGAGATCATCATAGTATCTTGTGTATGATGAGTTATACTTTGACTTATTCCTTAAGACCCTAGGGGGTATATCAAAGGGTATGCTTGGGTATAATAAGTTGTACATGGAGATAATGTATGATCGATAAAGAATCTACCACTTCTAATAAAGAAGAGAAATGTCTATGTGATTAGATAAATGACAACCCGGTAGTCCTTGGCAAGCGAGAATGAAATTAGAAAGGAGTTTCTAATTTGCATTATTTGAGTTGTGCATTTAAGGATCGAAATACATATAATTAAATAAAATAAGACTTGTGATAATTCCATGTCTTATATTTAATTGGGACATTGTATGGTGGAAGGATTGAATTATCGGTAACTATTTACTCGAAAGGTTCTTTTATGATTAATGTTGAAATCTATATTATCTGGAAAGTCGTTGATCATTAGGGAGGCTTATCCTATTGTAGAATAAATATTATTTAAATAAATTGTTTAATTTATTTATTTAAATAAGATTAGAATTATTACAATTGATTTATTTAATAGGGTTTAATATGGAGAACCTAAAGGTCACACCATAAAAGGAAGAATAATTATTTAAGAAGTTAATGGCATAATCGTAATAATATGTTAAGTATATTTAATTTAATCTATGGTGATAGAATAAATTAAATAACTTAATATTATTATGTAATATTTTAGAAATATTAAATATAAATTAATAAGAGAGTCTTATTAATATTATTACAATTATTATTATTTTAATTTCTAAAAGAGTTTAGGAATTAATTTAATATAAGTACTCTCATTTATTCTAATTGGATTAGGAAGGAAAATTAGTTAAAGGAGTTTAATTAATTATCACTAATAAGATTAGGGAGCTTAATTAATTAAAAGAATTAATTAATTAAAACCCGATTCCTTAATTGTTAAGGTGGGTTGCCCACATCTATAAATAAGAGAGTCTTATTATGGGTGGGATGGGTTGTTGATTTTTCAACATATCGTAATAATTCAATTTGTTGTTGAGAATCGCCTTTCTACATAGAGATAGAAAACTAGGTTTGTGACCACCCTTCTTCTTGAATTTTCTTCTTCCTTGGTGGATCACCTCTGAGAGGCCAAACATTTGGGTGGCTAGCGTTGATCGAAGGAAGGAACCAGGCCGGTGGATTCGAAGATTGAGCGAAAGGATTTGGAGGTGAACTTGTGTACGAGGAAGCTCGATCTTGAGGGTATGGTTTTATTCTTTATCTTTTCGTTTAATTAATAATTATGAATAAAGGGTGATCCGGGTATATGGTTTGTAAATATTTTAAACTACGATTTTACCACGCTTAGCACTTTTTAGCATTTGATTACGTTATGAATATTACAAAATTTGATTATCTGATTTGATTATGTTATATTACAAACCTAACGGTGGGTATCGGAGCTTAAAATTTACAAACCATATACGGATCACCCTTTATGCATAATTATTAATTAAGCGAAAGATAAAGAATAAAATGTACCCTTGAAGATCGAGCTTCCTCTTACAAAGTTCACCTCAAATCCTTTTCGCGTTGAATGATCGGCGTTAGCCACCCAAATGTTTGGCCTCAGGGTGATCCACCGAGGAAGAAGAAAAAGAAGAAGGGTGGTTGGCTAAACCCAGTTTTCTATCTCTATAGAAGGCGTACTCTGACAAATTGGAATACCCATCCCACCATAATAAGAAGACTCTCTTATTTATAGATGTGGGCACCCGCTTAACGATTAAGGAATTGGGTTTTAATTAATTAATTCTTTTAATTAATTAAGCTCCACTAATCTTATTGGGGATAATTAATTAAACTCTTTAACTAATTTCCTTCTTAATCCAATTAGGAATAAATGAAAGTACTTATATTAAATTAATACTAAACCTTTTAGAAATTAAAATAATAATAATTGTAATAATATTAATAAGACTCCTCTTATTAATTTATATTTAATATTTCTAAAATATTACATAATAAATATTAAGTTATTTAATTTATTACATCACCATAGATTAAATTAAATATACTTAACTATATTATTACGATTATGCCATTAACTTCTTAAATAATTATTCTTCCTTTTATTATGGGTGTGACCCTTTAGGTTCTCCATATTAAGCAGGTTGTGAATAAATCAATTAGAAACAATTCTAATCTTATTTAAATAAATAAATTAAACAATTTATTTAAATAATATTTATTCTCTGATAGGGATAAGCTTCTAGCGATCAGCGACTTTCAGGATAATATAGATTTCAACATTAATCATAAAGAACCTTTGAGTAAATGAATCTGACAATTCAATCCTTCCACCATACAATGTCCCAATTAAATATAAGACATGGAATTCTTTTAAGTCTTATTTTATTTAATTTATATATATTCGATCCTTAAATGCACCTGACTCAAATAATGCAAATTAGAAACTCCTTTCTAATTTCATTACGCCTTACCAAAGACCTCTTTGGTTGTCATTTATCGAATCACATAGGACATTTTTCTTCTTTTATTAAGTGGTAGATTCTTTTATTGATCATACATTATCTATGTACAACTTATTATACCCAAGCATACCCTGAACTTCTTAAGGGTCAATAAAATAGTCAACTAGTATATATCATTAGATACTATGATGATCTCAAGTCCAAGGATTACTAATACTGCTATCACTACGAGGAATTCCTATTGACAAGGAAAATAAAACTCCATTAGGTATTCCTAAGCAGCCAACGCTTCGGTGAACTTATTCTCTAATAAGCACCTACATACTTGCTTTAGTGTCTCCACACAAATGATCATGAGATCAATCATCCTCATCCGATAAACCCAAACAGCGTGTATGTACCAATCTATCCCGATTCACTAATCCCCGATTTAGTAATCAACGATTGGAACTATTTTAGTTTTAAGCTTTAAAATTTAGATCTCATTAGAATGATCATCATCATTATTCTAAAAGCATTGCTTAAAACTATGGGTTTATCACATATTATAAAACGACATATGTAGATAATTAAAAGCCTTTAATAAATTAATACTTTTATTAATAAATGAATAAGATGTTACAAAGTATATGCTTTATCATCAAACATGATTGGCTTGTGTACATACTACTTTCAATAAATATATACACATTACCTTGCACGCATTCTCACCTTTAAAATAAATAAATAAAAATAAAAAATAAAAAAATTTATAAGCAAAATTTCTGATTTAATTATATAGAAAATATCGAGTTATTACAAGAACCATTGATAAGCTAGTTCCTAACTAAACTTTCTTTAGTGCGGAAATCCTAAAGTCAAACTTAGATGAACAACCCTAATATAGGGGATTATGTACGCTTTAGTGTTTAGATGTTTGTGCAGCGACAATATATGATGCGAAGAAATTTGATCCCCCCTAAGTACGAGAAGGTTAAGGTGCAGATAGTCTAACGATCGTTAAAGGTGAAAGTAGAAATACTTAATAACCACGGGACATGGTTCATGGTCTTAAAGACCCTCAGATATAAATCCTGAATTTGTTTTCTATTCTTGATTCGTAGAACAAGTTCTCTAATATTCAGTATTCAATGTTTAACCTTATGTAGTTGCCATTATCATTCTTCATATTAGTGAGCAATTATTTGCTCACTTTTGCATTTAAACACTGCAGCTAAAGTCGAGAAAGTCGATGAGCCATCTTCCAGCAAAGGAAAGGGCAAGATGTCCAAGTGATGAAGATTTATGTGAATTTATTTAAATGAATTATGTTATAAGACTTATGTTATTTTCTGATGAATTCCGCAAACTTATGTAATAGTTTAAGGTTAGATTACCTAGGGAATGTTTTAAGTTTATGTAACCCTTTAATGGGGAAGATGCTTATTTAAGTTATGTCTTTATCTTTGTTTATGGGAAGTTAGATCTAAATATTTTGGAAAGTGAGCACCAAATACTATGGGGAATGAAGTACCCAGATTTGGGGGTGTCACAGGTTGTCTGATGAGGGTACTAGGTAGCAGGTAGTTGAGATAGATCAGAAGGAAGTAGTTGAAAAACCCAAAGCCATACCATCACTCGTGTACCCTCCAGTACCACACCCTCAGAGACTTTAGAAACAAAGAGAAGATAAACAGTTTGCAAAATTCTTGGAGGTCTTTAAGAAGTTGCATATTAACATACCTTTCCCAGAAGCTTTGGAACAAATGCCAAGTTATGCGATGTTTATGAAAGGCATTCTATCAAGGAAAAAGAAACTAGAGGATTTTGAAACAGTTGCCTTAACAGAAGAATTCAGTGCAGTGTTGCAATCAAAACTACTTCCAAAACTCAAATATCCAAGCAGTTTTACGATACCTTGCTCCATTGGAAAACTTTCTTTCAATAAGTGCTTATGTGACTTGGGGGCAAGTATAAATCTGATGTCTCTATCGGTATTCACATAGTTGGGATTGCCAGCTCCTAAACTGACAAACATATATTACAGCTTGCCAATAAGTCCATCACATACCCGAGAGGTATCATAGAAGATGTCTTAGTGAAAGTGGACAAGTTTATCTTCCCAGCCGACTTCATTATTTTGGACTACGAAGAGGACAGAGACATACCGATCATTCTTGGGAAAACTTTTCTAGCTACCGGGCGAACACTCATAGATGTACAAAAAGGAGAACTGAGCATGAGAGTCCAAGATCAAGAGGCCACATTTAATGTTTTTAAAGCTATGAAGTTCCCCACTAACGAAGAAGAGTGCTTCCGGGATGATGTAGTCGACAGGGTATTAAATGAAGAGTTTGAACATTTGATGAGCATTGATTCATTAGAAAGTGCCCTACTGGGAGAATCTGACATGGAGGATACAAATGTTGTGGACTATATACAAATTCTAAACAAAGTACCATAGATGCGAAAATTCAAGATTCCCATTGAACCACTCAGACATACAGGGGAGACATCAGATCGACTTAAGCCTTCTCTTGAGATGACTCCCGACCTTGACCTTAAACCTCTTCCGAATCATCTAAGGTATGCATTTTTAGGTTAATCTTTAAAGTTGCATGTTATAATTGCTGCTGCACTAGCATCTTGTTAGGAAAGTAAGTTGTTGCGAGTGATGCGAGAATTCAAATAAGCTATTAGTTGGACCATAGCAGATATCAAGGGGATCATGCCCTCATTTTTCATGCATAAGATACTTCTTGAAGATGATTGTAAGCCGACGGTAGAGCAGTAGAGGAGATTGAATCCTATAATGAAAGAGGTTGTAAAGAAAGAAATCCTAAAGTGGTTAGATGCCGAAATCATATATCCTATTTCAGACAGCTCATGGGTGAGCCCGGTGCAATGCATTCTGAAGAAAGGGGGCATGACAGTGGTGTCCAATGAAAATAATGAACTGATACCTACCAGAACAGTCACAGGGCGGAGGGTCTGCATGGATTACCGCAAATTAAACAAAGGTACACGGAAATACCATTTCCCTCTCTCGTTCATTAGCCAAATATTGGATAGGTTAACGGGTCATGAATATTATTTCCTCTTGGATGGCTATTCGGGGTACAACCAGATAGTTATAGCCCCAAAAGACCAGAAGAAGACTACCTTCACGTGTCCGTATAGTACTTTTGCTTTCAGAAGGATGTCTTTTAGATTATGCAATGCCCCAGCTATATTCTAGAGATGAATGATGGCCATATTCTTCGGCATGGTTGAGCAGAACGTGGAAGTCTTCAAGGATGATTTTTCATCTTTGGAGACTCTTTTTACTTATGCTTGGAGAATTTGGTTATGGTATTGAAGAGGTGTGTTGAGACTAATTGGTGCTAAATTTGGAAAAGTGCCATTTCATGGTACAGGAAGGCATTATATTAGGGCATAAAGTGTCAAGGAAAGGATTAGAGGTGGACAAAGCAAAACTGGAGACTATTGAGAGCTTACCTCCACCAACTTCTGTGAAAAGGGGTCCGTAGCTTCCTTGGGCATGCGGGCTTCTATCGTCGTTTCATAAAGGACTTTTCAAAGATCAACAAGCCATTATGTAGTTTCCTAGAAAAAGATGTCCCATTTAGATTCGATGAGGAATGCTTAGCTGCTTTTGAGCATTTAAAGAAGAAATTGACTACGACACCCATTATTATAGCTCCTGACTGCTCTCTCCCATTTGAACTGATGTGTGATGCAAGTGACTTCGCTGTGGGAGTTATCATGGTGCAACGTAGGGACAAAGTTTTTCATGTCATTTACTATGCCAATAAGACCCTGACGGATACCCAACTGAATTACACTACTATAGAGAAGGAGCTGCTAGCGGTGGTATATGCATTTGACAAAATTTTTTCTTATTTGATTGGCACAAGAGTTGTCGTATACACCGATCATGCTGTAATTCGATACTTGATATCTAAGAAAGATGCAAAGCCCCATCTCATTCGATGGATTCTTCTTTTGTAAGAGTTTGATTTAGAAATCAAAGACAGAAAGGGGACCAAGAACCAAGTGGCTGACCACTTATCCCGATTGAAGAATCCGGGATAGGATACAAATGATAAAGTGATGATTAATGAGTCGTTCCTAGATGAACAGTTGTTTATGGTGAAAGGCGAAGTGTCATAGTTTGCGGACTATGCAAACTTTTTAGTGAGCTACATTATCCCTTCTGATTTGACTGAACAGCAGAAGAAGAAGTTTTTACATGATATTAAATGGTATATTTGAGATGAGCCTTACCTGTTTAAGTAGGGCGCATGTAGAATGATCAGAAGTTTCATCCCAGATAGTGAGACGAACAGTAAACTTTAGGATTTCCATTCATCAATTTATGGAGGACACTTGGGGGAGAAAGAACAACGACAAAGGTACTTCAGACAGGTTTTTTTTGGTCGACTCTCTTTAAAGATGCTTACAACTTTGTGCAAAAATGTGACCAGTGTCAAAGGGTGTGACACCCCCAAATCTGGGTACTTTAATTCCACGGGATTTGGTGTTCACTGTACAAATATCATCTATCTATCCACCCATAAAAATGCAAACCATACAATAGAAAGAAATAAATCCTCCCGTTATGGGGTCACAACATCTGAATAATAAATACAATCCCAGGTCAAACTAACCTTAAACATCTGTGCAGAAATATAAATAAATAAATAAGTCTTAAACAACATCAAGTTTGACAATAAACATTTTTAAAATTAAATAACAAGTCTTTAACACTTGTTAACTTTCCTCTTGCCTCTGCTAGTGGAAGGCTCGTCGGACCATTCGTTCTTAACTTCAATGTTGTTATTACCCAAGAGTGAGTACGGTTACCCATAAGTATAACAATATAACAATAATATAATAACACGTGAGTAAATCAAAAGACTTCTGAACAAGAAAACTCGACTTTTGAATCAAGAATGAATAACAAGAATCAAAAGAACTTCTGAGGGTCGTAAGACCTTGAACTGTGTCCTAGGTTGTCAAGTTTTTATACTTGAAATCTTTAACAGTCATAAGAATATAGACTCTTCTTCTCGTACTTAGGGGGATTAGCCCTTAGTACCATACTGTGCACAATATCTTAATGCTAAAGCGTAAATAATCCCCTATTAAAGGGTTGTTCATCTCAGTTTAACATCAGAATCCGCACCAAAGGAAGTTTGGTTTAGATAAGCTTAATAGAATTTAGAACGGTCATCAACTACGGACTAGTCGAATCAATAAGGGTTCGCTAGTCTTACAATGTTCCAAAATAAACTGATACTCAATTCGATTAATAATTCTCAAAAGGTATACAATCGAATAAGTATTGTATAACTGATTTCATGCTTTAAAAGAATTATAGCATCTAATATGAAGTCTTGAACTTAAAAAATTAAGAAGAAGAACTTACTCGATATAGAATACAAGTCTAAGACTTGATCACTGAAAAATTTTGAATTTAAGGAACTTGCTTAACAAAAATAATTTAGGTATAGAATACTTGCTCAATGTAAAAGTAAGGTTTAGAAACTTGCCTCTTACACAAGCTACGATTAATTCATGTTCTTTATTAAATCATATATATCAATACAATCACAATACCCATTAATCAATAGTTCGATATACCTATTGAATCACAACATTGGTCTTTAAATACGTTATTGGACTTTTCAGATAATGGTTTAAGTCGTGTAATTTACTTATTAATTAATCACATAACATAAGTTAATTAACATATTATTATGTGCTTGACATGTCTTCATGTTCATTACATAGGGTTTTTAAAACATATTTTTGAAACTTGAACACTTAGCAAAATTTTTGAAATTCTGCAAGTAGGGCGCGACCACTCTCCATTTGTTCTTCGAAGCGCGGTAAGGTATGCAGACAAAGATGGACGTCTTTTGCAACATGGTCGTATACGCGGCGACGATACCCAGATTCTGCATTTCGCGAAGAACACACAGAACAGCTCAATAAATCCCAAATTAAACTAACACGATGAATTTTAATGCTAGCCATGAAGTATAGACTTCACAACAACACCACACAAAGCTTTTAGCATGATTCTAACACTTTAATTCACGTTTATTACACGAATTACAACATTTAATTTCACTATTTTTCATATTTTGTAAAGTTTTGTTTTGATGAAAAATATAAATTTTAACATTACAGATTCGTTAATTCACCGAATCCATCCGTTTAAATTCTATTTTGTTCGTTTCGACATATATAAGCATATTCAAGTGTCAATTTTGATACAAACATATGATTAAAGCATTTAATTTGTATGTAAGGGCCATATGGGTCTTATATACAACTTTTATACTCTGTAACTTCAAAAAACCCAATTAACACATAATTACATGAATTTAATCACTGTGATTCATGTAAACATGATATATAATGTGTTATGAACAATTTTTAATACATATATAGACATATAATCAAAAATTGTCAAATTTCCCCTTCACAGAGAACTTTTAAAACACGTAATGGAAAAACTCTATAACTTTTCAAAATTCTAATTTAGATATGCATTCGTGGATCAATTAATTTGAAACATATATAAATCACATACAATTGAGTTATGTATATTAATAGACATCTAACATTAAGTAATAAACAAGAACTCATGAAATCCCATAATCAGAGAACTCAGTTGGGAGAAAATGTAATACGTGAAATATAAAACTTAGATTAGGGTTTACCCTTGCTTTCTCTGTTTGAAGGTGATACAAACTTGAATTCTCCAATTCCTCTCTAATCAATTCTCTCAATTTTCTCTCTAGTTTTTCTCTGATGAAAGTAGGAACTGATATGGCGTATGATATAAGATATAATTATAATACGTATAATATATAATGGGTGAGTTAGTGGCGTCAGTTAATTCGTATTAGGTTAACTGGTGCAGCTTCCCTTAGGGCCTTGTTTGGCTAATCTTTTATTCTCCCTTTCCATTTATTTTAATTAACTCTTCTCATATAGTTAATGGTCACACATCTAATTAATCAATTAATTTTATTTAATTTAAATAAATAAAATAGAATAAAATCACATAAATTCACATAGTCACATAATTAAAATTCTTATTTATTAATTATGCCGAATTATAGAATTCCTAATTAATTATTAAATTAATTAGAATAACATTATACTTACTAATTAATTCATTTAATCAAATAAGCTCAATTAATACATACTTTGAATATAAAAATTCTTCACATTAATTTAATCCATGTAACACATATAATTAAATTAATCTTCCACAAATTCATTAATTAATTATTTAACCCAATAATTAAATCAGTGAAAAATATTAATTTAATTTAATAAATATTCAAAATAAATTATAAAAATCTTGTTCGTCACATCTTCCCCCCCCCCCCTTAAAAGGATTTTGTCCCCAGAATCACGACTCAATCAATTCATCATGTTACATTCTCTCCCCCTTATAAAGATTATGTCCCCAAAATCTCTTACACATAAATTAAGCAAATAAATGAGGATAATTTTTCATCATTTGTTATTCGAGTTCCCACGTAGCTTCTTCAGCGTTGTGGTTCCTCCAAATTACCTTAACAGAAGGTATTACTTTATTTCTGAGAACTTGCTCTTTCCTGTCAACAATCTGAACATGAACTTCTTCATAGGTCAAATATTTCTCAAATTGCAGAGGTTCATATTCAATCACATGTTTGTAATTGGGTTTGTAGGGTCGTAAAACAGAAACATGGAAGACATTATGGATATATTCTAAGGCTGGAGGTATATAAGGCTACCTCATAGGCGACTTCACCAATTCTCCTCAAAACTTTGAAGGGTCCAATGAACCTCGGGCTCAATTTTCCCTTCTTACCAAATCTTATCTTTCCCTTCTAGGGAGAGACTTTCCAGAAATCGTAGCTACCAGATTTAAATTCTCGATTCTGTCGGTGTTGATCAGCATATTCTTTCTGTCTGTCTTGAACAACTATCAATCTTGTCCTTATCACCTTGATAATCTCAATGGTTGTTGCACCAAATCTGGTCCTAGTAGCTGTCGTTCACCAACTTTATTCCAACATAATGGAGTTCTGCATTTTCTGTCGTATAATGCTTTGTAAGGCGGCATGCTAACACTTGCATGGTAACTATTATTGTAAGCGAATTCCACTAGCGGTAGATGATCATCCTAATTTCCTTTAAAGTCCATTATACAAGCTCTTAACATATCCGCCTGATTAAGCAGATTGGCTCAACGTGCCCGCGCCTTATCATAGTCAAAAATATGCGCGCCCGCACCCGTGACTGGATCCAAACAGTTTTAAAAACATAAAAAATTCTTTGACCCACTCAATATATGTTATTTCCCTCGGTCGAATGCTCAAAGCCAAATAATATCGGACTCTTTCTCCTACTATACTGCATCCTCTCATCTCCTAATTGATTTCTGCAATTGCCCAATATCAGAGCATATAGAAGACTTTCGTCCTTACTTTCACAAATAAGTTTTGGTGTTAACTTTCAGTTTCTCTAAGGTTTGCTCAGATCATTCTGAGAGGCAAGTTTGGGGGTTTTCATCTCCTTCATTCGCAAGTTAGGTTTTGCAAAGGAATTCTCAAGCAGAAATCATAGCACATAGCTGGTGCAAGATCTAGGAAGGCCAATGTGCAAAGTCGCACTGTTTCTCAGGTGGTAATGTACAATGCGTGCACTTACACTACATCGACGAAAAAAGCTGCGATTGCAATACATTTCTAACACACTCCAATTTTTCCAATTTCTACAGAAATTTACAAAACCAAACAACTAAAATTTTATAATAACATCAACAAACATGCATTTCATAATTCCATCCATATAAACATTATATATAATTAAATTTTAAAGATCAAAATCATATTTTTCCAATTTCTTTATATTTTAATACTTTTAGCAAATTTGATTGCCAAAACTATGTTTCTTAACCAATTGACACCATTCCAACTATGTTGTTTTCGATTCTTGATATACTAACATAATATACAAACAATTTGCAAATTCTATAACACTGTTACTTTAATTTCTTCCTACAACCCAATTTCATATATTTGATTACCAACAATTATGTATGTATGACAATAACAAATTATAAAATCATGCATACATGTTTATACCTCAATCTAACGTGACTATCAATTTACAGTGGATAATCATTGAAAAATCAAAACATAGAATATTAGGAGCAATTATACCTTGAATCCTTTGAAGTTAACAAAGTTCTAGCAATCCTTTCCAGAAATTCCTCTTCTCAAACTCTCAATTCTTTGTAAGTCTCTCTAACTTTCTCTCAATTTTCTCTAACCTCTGTTCTCTTAGTTAGCCATTAGGAAAAGTAATACACGTAACATATAAACCCACGTACGTCAGGTAAAAAAATAAACAGGTTGCGTCAGTTAAAATAAGCCAAAGGCCACAATGCCTTGTTTGGCTATCCACAAACTCCCCATTCTAGTTTATTTTAATAATATTTATATTATATGATGCCATGTGTCACACTTTAATTTAGTTAATTTAAATAACTTACAATTACAATTACAATTACAATAATTATAATTTTCATTATAATTATACTTTATACTTAATAAATCAGTACGTATCTAATTTAGTTATTAAATTAAACTAGAACGTCATTTTATTTAATTTAATTATTTTCTTAAATATTAAACAATTTTTTAATTTAATTATTTCATTAAATTAAATCTTCAAATAATAAAATTACCATTAATCAATTTAGTTACTAAATTATTGCACCACCATTTCATCAATTATTTATTTTTCTAAATAAATAAATTATTTAAAATATTTATTTAATTCAATAAATATTTAAATTAATTACAAAATTTCTCGATCGTTACATCATTCCCTCCTTAAAAGGATTCTGTCCCCAGAATCATGACTTGATAAATTTATTCGTTACATTGTTACTTCCTTAACATGATTTTGTCCCCAGAATTGCTATACAAGATTAAGCAAATAACTGAGGATAATTTCTCATCATAACATCTTCAAGTTCCCACGTAGCTTCTTCAGCATTGTGGTATCTCCAGATTACCTTAACAAAAGATATCACTTTATTCCTTAGTACTTGCTCTTTCCTGTCAATAATTTGAACATGTACTTCTTCATATTACAAGTCCTTTTCAAACTGTAATGACTCATATTCTATAACATGCTTATAATCAGGCTTATATGGCCTAAATACCAAGACATGGAAAATTTTATGAATATGTTCTAATTCCGGAGGTAAAGCTACCTAGTACGCTACTTCACCAACTCGTCGAAGCACTTCAAAAGGTCTTATAAACCTAGGGCTTAATTTCCCATTTTTGCCAAACCAAATTTTTCCCTTCCAGGGAGAAACTTTCAAGAAAACAAAACTACCGATATCGAATTCTCGATTTTGTCAGTGTTGATCGACATATTTCTTTTGTCTATCTTGTGCAGCTATTAATCTTGTCTGAATCACCTTAATTGTGAGATCCCGAATTTTATGAAATAAAAGTATTTAATTTTCTTATAATTATTCTATTTAGTAAATGGTTAAATTGATAAAAGGTTAAAGTTAAGGGTGATATTAGAAATTTTTTCAAAGTAAGCAAGTTATCATAAAATAATCGTTGATAAAAGGTATAATGTCTGGCATGTGGTTGCATAGTAGCACACCAGTATTGATTATTGATGCTTACGTGAGAAGTCACTCGATTATACTCAATTATTGCTACGAAGAATTCTTTGAATCATATCTCTCATATTATTGATTCGATTATTATCACAGTATCATCTGCATAATATGATATATTATTAAATCAATAATTGAGACGACAAAGTTATTCATATTATTAAATTGTAATATTGACAATGTCTAGAAGTTCTGTCAAGGAGAGGTTAGATAATCTAATTGCGCGCCAATAATGAGAAATCCTTATCAGACAGCCCCCACTTTCTTGGGAACGACCTGGTTGTTAAATATTGTGAGTTATAATATTAATGATGAATAAGTTCGTGTTTATTAAAGATGAAATTGATAATTCCATTGTGTGGGAATTATTAGTCTTAGTGGAAATTGACATTTATTTTGATGATAATTGATGTTTGGAGGTTATATTGACCAATCGGATAATTAACCAGATAAATGAGCAATTAATTGCTATTAATTCACATATTTATAAATATGTCTTCAAATGTGTGTACTATTGATTCACATGATTTACTATTAGGGGAGTTAGTGCAAGATTTATAATACTTGCATGACTAAATTAAAAATGGAGGTATAGATGAAGGTACTATACTATAATTAATTTGTTTTACATGTTTAGAACTATTGAGTCACATAATTTACTATTGATTCACATGATTTACTATTAGGGGAGGTGGTGCAAGTTTGATAATACTTGCAGGACTAAATTAAAAATGAAGAAAAAGAGGAAGGTATTATACTGTAATATTTCGAGACCTAAAATGTGCAATTATTGAAACTATATTTTCCTGTAAATAGAAGCTCATTCTTCCTTCATTTTTCACCAATTCACTAAGTCTCACAAGAGCAATTATTATAGAGAAATTATAGAGAGAGAAGCTATAGAGAGAAAGAAAAAGCGAAGTCTGCTACTTCACTATTCCAGTATACAGTCTTCTTCTGAGGTAAGGGATATTAATATTATAGTAAGGGGTATTATTCTTTCGTATTCACGAAGAGAGTTATTTTCTTTCAATACTCGTAAGGGTTATTATTCCATTCTTTATTATTATGTTGGAATAACCTATCTATGCGAAGTACCACATACATGGTGAAATTATTCTGTTATTCTATTCTTTATTATTCTATTGGAATAACATGTCTGTGCGGTCTATCGCATGCCTGGTGAATTCTGTTGTTATTTCGGTCTTTAATAATCTGTAGGAATATCTTGTCTGTGCGGATTACGCATGACCTGGTTCCATTCTTTATTATTTTGTTGGAATATCCTGTCTGTGTGGATTACCCATGACCTGGTTCTATTCTTTATTATTCTATTGGAATAACATGTCTGTGCAGACTATCGCATGCCTGGTGAATTCTTTTGGTATTCCATTCTTTATTATTCTTATGGAATAACATGTCTATGTGGATTACCACATGCATGGTGAATGATCCTTTGTATTCATTCCTCATTAAATTGTGGAAATGATCTGTCTACGTGGATTATTGCATGGCGGGTGAAAATCCATTTACAGATTCGTATATTCTATTATACTCGTATGAGATATCATTTCTTTTGTACTCGTCATGGAATATCATTTTCTTTGGTATTTTTTTACGAGTTACTATTCATGGGTTACTATTCACCTGGTTACTTTGCCCTGTAGTATTATTCACTCGGGTATTCGGGGCACTTTTTGTGTTAGAGTACTATTCACGAGTTACTATTCATGGGTTACTATTCACCAAAATTACTATTCACCTGAATATTATTCACTCGGGCATTTGGGGTATTTTTCATGTCGGAGTACTATTCATGAGGTACTATTCATGAGTTACTATTCCCGAGGTACTATTCACAAGGTACTATTCACGGGGTACTATTTACCCGAAAAATATATTTCTTTTTTGTCCAAATTATTTTTGGTACATAAATATTATTCTTGAATTTTACTCCACAAAGTAGTATCATGTTGACAATTTGGATATTTTTAAACTCTAGATAAATTTAAAGTCTTTAATATTTATCCTTGATTTCGTTTGATTAATGCTTATATCATTGTCATTATCTTCATGCTTATATTGTGATGAAAGTCATCTTTGGCTTACGTGCATATATGGACTGTTGATTATTGGTTTTACAGTTGTATATCTTTTGCTTACGTGCATAGATGAATTTGTTGATTATTGGTTTTATAGTTGTATATTTTTTTGGCTTACGTGCAAAGATGAACTGTTGATTATTTGTTTTATAGTTGTATATCTTTAGCTTACGTGCAAAGATGGACAGGTGTATGACATGATCATAACCACTGGTGATAATAACGAATATCCTTGGCCCGTAGTGCGTGGATAATTCGATGATGTGATTGGCAGGATCATGACCATTAGTTAATAGTTGAATGCCTTTGGCCGTAGTGATATGATCCCTGGCTGAGATGTGAGACAAGAACTAGGAAGGGAGAGATGAGGAATTCCTTCGCTAGTATGACCTACCTAAGTTTATTTGGTATTTAATTGGTCGGTCAGAGTATATGGATAATATGCGGCATATCAATTAACCCTTATTTTGAAACTATAATCTAGAATGATATCTAAAATACAGGAGATGAGCAATGGAATAATCATAATACAGAGGATATAACCGGGAAGGTACAATCCGAAAAGAAAGCATGGTATTCTCATCTCTTCGAATACCAAGTACGTACGTAAATTTTGAGGGCGAAATTTCATAAGGAGGGGAGATTGTGAGATCCCAAATTTTATAAAATAAAAGTATTCAATTTTCTTATAATTATTCTATTTAGTAAATCGTTAAATTGATAAAAGTTTAAAGTTAAGGGTGATATTTGAAAATTTTTCAAAGTAAGCATGTTATCATAAAATAATCGTTGATAAAGGTATAGTAATCTGGCGTTGCATAGTAGCATTACGGTATTGATTATTGATGCTTACGTGAGAAGTCACTCAGTTATACTCAATTATTGCTACAGTAATTGCTGAATCATATCTCTCATATTATTGATCCGATTATTATCACAGTATCATCTGCATAATATGATATATTATTAAATCAATAATTGAGACGACAAAGTTATTCATATTATTAAATTGCAATATTGACAATGTCTAGAAGTTCTGTCAAGGAGAGGTTAGATAATCTAATTGCGCGCCAATAAGGAGAAATCCTTATTAGACAGCCCCCTCTTTCTTGGGAACGACCTGGTTGTTAAATATTGTGAGTTATAATATTAATGATGAATAAGTCCTGGTTGATTAAAGATGAAATTGATAATTCTATTGTATGGGAATTATTAGTGTTAGTGGAAATTGACATTTATTTTGATGATAATTGATGTACGGAGGTTATATTGACCAATCGGGTAATGCTTAGGATAAATGAGCAATTAATTGTTATTAATTCACATGCTTATAACTTTGTGTTCACATGTGTGTACTATTGATTCACATGATTTACTATTAGGGGAGTTGGTGCAAGAATGATAATACTTGCATGACTAAATTAAAAATGGAGGTATAGATGAAGGTACTATACTATAATTAATTTGTTTTACATGTTTAGAACTATTGAGTCACATGATTTACTATTGATTCACATGATTTACTATTAGGGGTGATGGTGCAAGTTTGATAATACTTGCAGGACTAAATTAAAAATGAAGAAAAAGAGGAAGGTATTATACTGTAATATTTCAAGCGCTAAAATGTGCAATTATTGAAACTATATCTTCCTATAAATAGAAGCTCATTCTTCCTTCATTTTTCACCAATTCACTAAGTCTCACAAGAGCAATTATTATAGAGAAATTATAGAGAGAGAAGCTATAGAGAGAAAGAAAAAGCGAAGTTTGCTACTTCACTATTTCAGTATACAGTCTTCTTCTGAGGTAAGGGATATTAATATTATAGTAAGGGGTATTATTCTTTCGTATTCACGAAGAGAGTTATTTTCTTTCAATACTCGTAAGGGTTATTATTCCATTCTTTATTATTATGTTGGAATAACCTATCTATGCGAAGTACCACATACATGGTGAAATTATTCTATTATTCTATTCTTTATTATTCTGTTGGAATAACATGTCTGTGCGGTCTATCGCATGCCTGGTGAATTCTGTTGTTATTTCGGTCTTTATTAATATGTTGGAATATCCTGTCTGTGCGGATTACGCATGACCTGGTTCCATTCTTTATTATTTTGTTGGAATATCACATGCGTGTGGATTACGCATGACCTGGTTCTATTCTTTATTATTCTGTTGGAATAACATGTCTGTGCAGACTATCGCATGCCTGGTGAATTCTTTTGTTATTCCATTCTTTATTATTCTTATGGAATAACATGTCTATGTGGATTACCGCATGCATGGTGAATGATCCTTTATATTCATTCCTCATTAAATTGTGGAAATGATCTGTCTACGTGGATTATTGCATGGCGGGTGAAAATCCATTTACAGATTCGTATATTCTATTATACTCGTATGAGATATCATTTCTTTTGTACTCGTCATGGAATATCATTTTCTTTGGTATTTTTTTACGAGTTACTATTCATGGGTTACTATTCACCTGGTTACTTTGCCCTGTAGTATTATTCACTCGGGTATTCGGGGCACTTTTTGTGTTAGAGTACTATTCACGAGTTACTATTCATGGGTTACTATTCACCAAAATTACTATTCACCTGAATATTATTCACTCGGGCATTTGGGGTATTTTTCATGTCGGAGTACTATTCATTGAGGTACTATTCATGAGTTACTATTCCCGAGGTACTATTCACAAGGTACTATTCACGGGGTACTATTTACCCGAAAAATATATTTCTTTTTTGTCCAAATTATTTTTGGTACATAAATATTATTCTTGAATTTTACTCCACAAAGTAGTATCATGTTGACAATTTGGATATTTTTAAACTCTAGATAAATTTAAAGTCTTTAATATTTATCCTTGATTTCGTTTGATTAATGCTTATATCATTGTCATTATCTTCATGCTTATATTGTGATGAAAGTCATCTTTGGCTTACGTGCATATATGGACTGTTGATTATTGGTTTTACAGTTGTATATCTTTGGCTTACGTGCATAGATGGACTGTTGATTATTGGTTTTATAGTTGTATATTTTTGGCTTACGTGCAAAGATGAACTGTTGATTATTTGTTTTATAGTTGTATATCTTTAGCTTACGTGCAAAGATGGACAGGTGTATGACATGATCATAACCACTGGTGATAATAACGAATATCCTTGGCCCGTAGTGCGTGGATAATTCGATGATGTGATTGGCAGGATCATGACCATTAGTTAATAGTTGAATGCCTTTGGCCGTAGTGATATGATCCCTAGCTGAGATGTGAGACAAGAACTAGGAAGGGAGAGATGAGGAATTCCTTCGCTAGTATGACCTACCTAAGTTTATTTGGTATTTAATTGGTGGAATTAGGAGTATATGGATAATATGCGGCATATCAATTAACCCTTATTTTGAAACTATAATCTAGAATGATATCTAAAATACAGGAGATGAGCAATGGAATAATCATAATACAGAGGATATAACCGGGAAGGTACAATCCGAAAAGAAAGCATGGTATTCTCATCTCTTCGAATACCAAGTACGTACGTAAATTTTGAGGGCGAAATTTCATAAGGAGGGGAGATTGTGAGATCCCAAATTTTATAAAATAAAAGTATTCAATTTTCTTATAATTATTCTATTTAGTAAATCGTTAAATTGATAAAAGTTTAAAGTTAAGGGTGATATTTGAAAATTTTTCAAAGTAAGCATGTTATCATAAAATAATCGTTGATAAAGGTATAGTAATACGCGTGGTTGCATAGTAGCACACGGTATTGATTATTGATGCTTACGTGAGAAGTCACTCAGTTATACTCAATTATTGCTCGAAGAATTCTTTGAATCATATCTCTCATATTATTGATCCGATTATTATCACAGTATCATCTGCATAATATGATATATTATTAAATCAATAATTGAGACGACAAAGTTATTCATATTATTAAATTGCAATATTGACAATGTCTAGAAGTTCTGTCAAGGAGAGGTTAGATAATCTAATTGCGCGCCAATAAGGAGAAATCCTTATTAGACAGCCCCCTCTTTCTTGGGAACGACCTGGTTGTTAAATATTGTGAGTTATAATATTAATGATGAATAAGTCCTGGTTGATTAAAGATGAAATTGATAATTCTATTGTATGGGAATTATTAGTGTTAGTGGAAATTGACATTTATTTTGATGATAATTGATGTCTGGAGGTTATATTGACCAATCCGGGTAATTAACCGGATAAATGAGCAATTAATTGTTATTAATTCACATGCTTATAACTTTGTGTTCACATGTGTGTACTATTGATTCACATGATTTACTATTAGGGGAGTTGGTGCAAGAATGATAATACTTGCATGACTAAATTAAAAATGGAGGTATAGATGAAGGTACTATACTATAATTAATTTGTTTTACATGTTTAGAACTATTGAGTCACATGATTTACTATTGATTCACATGATTTACTATTAGGGGTGATGGTGCAAGTTTGATAATACTTGCAGGACTAAATTAAAAATGAAGAAAAAGAGGAAGGTATTATACTGTAATATTTCAAGCGCTAAAATGTGCAATTATTGAAACTATATATCTTCTATAAATAGAAGCTCATTCTTCCTTCATTTTCACCAATTCACTAAGTCTCACAAGAGCAATTATTATAGAGAAATTATAGAGAGCGAAGCTATAGAGAGAAAGAAAAGCGAAGTTTGCTACTTCTTATTTATTTCAAGATCTGATCTTCTTCCGAGGTAAGGGATATTAATATTATAGTAAGGGGTATTATTCTTTCGTATTCACGAAGAGAGTTATTTTCTTTCAATACTCGTAAGGGTTATTATTCCATTCTTTATTATTATGTTGGAATAACCTATCTATGCGAAGTACCACATACATGGTGAAATTATTCTGTTATTCTATTCTTTATTATTCTGTTGGAATAACATATGCATGTGATTCTATCGCATGCCTGGTGAATTCTGTTGTTATTTCGGTCTTTATTAATATGTTGGAATATCCTGTCTGTGCGGATTACGCATGACCTGGTTCCATTCTTTATTATTTTGTTGGAATATCCTGTCTGTGTGGATTACGCATGACCTGGTTCTATTCTTTATTATTCTGTTGGAATAACATGTCTGTGCAGACTATCGCATGCCTGGTGAATTCTTTTGTTATTCCATTCTTTATTATTCTTATGGAATAACATGTCTATGTGGATTACCGCATGCATGGTGAATGATCCTTTGTATTCATTCCTCATTAAATTGTGGAAATGATCTGTCTACGTGGATTATTGCATGGCGGGTGAAAATCCATTTACAGATTCGTATATTCTATTATACTCGTATGAGATATCATTTCTTTTGTACTCGTCATGGAATATCATTTTCTTTGGTATTTTTTTACGAGTTACTATTCATGGGTTACTATTCACCTAGTTACTATGCACTGTAGTTTTATTAACTCGGGTATTCGGGGACACTTTTTGTGTTAGAGTACTATTCACGAGTTACTATTCATGGGTTACTATTCACCAAAATTACTATTCACCTGAATATTATTCACTAGGGTATTTGGGATATTTTTCATGTCGGAGTACTATTCATGAGGTACTATTCATGAGTTACTATTCCCGAGGTACTATTCACAAGGTACTATTCACGGGGTACTATTTACCCGAAAAATATATTTCTTTTTTGTCCAAATTATTTTTGGTACATAAATATTATTCTTGAATTTTACTCCACAAAGCAGTATCATGTTGACAATTTGGATATTTTTAAACTCTAGATAAATTTAAAGTCTTTAATATTTATCCTTGATTTCGTTTGATTAATGCTTATATCATTGTCATTATCTTCATGCTTATATTATGATGAAAGTCATCTTTGGCTTACGTGCATATATGGACTGTTGATTATTGGTTTTACAGTTGTATATCTTTGGCTTACGTGCATAGATGGACTGTTGATTATTGGTTTTATAGTTGTATATTTTTGGCTTACGTGCAAAGATGAACTGTTGATTATTTGTTTTATAGTTGTATATCTTTAGCTTACGTGCAAAGATGGACGGTGTATGACATGATCATAACCATCGGTGATAATAATAACGAATATCCTTGGCCAGTAGTGCGTGGATAATTCGATGATATGATTAAGCGAGGATCATGACCATTAGTTAATAGTTGAATACCTTTGGTAGTAGTGATATGATCCTGGCTGAGATGTGAGACAAGAACTAGGAAGGGAGAGATGAGGAATTCCTTCGCTAGTATGACCTACCTAAGTTTATTTGGTATTTAATTGGTCGATCAGAGTATATGGATAATATGCGGCATGTCAATTAACCCTTATTTTGAAACTATATTCTAGAATGATATCTGAAATACAGGAGATGAGCAATGGAATAATCATGATACAGAGGATATAACCAGGAAGGTACAATCCGAAAAGAAAGCATGGTATTCTCATCTCTTCGAATACCAAGTACGTACGTAAATTTTGAGGGCGAAATTTCATAAGGAGGGGAGATTGTGAGATCCCAAATTTTATAAAATAAAAGTATTCAATTTTCTTATAATTATTCTATTTAGTAAATCGTTAAATTGATAAAAGTTTAAAGTTAAGGGTGATATTTGAAAATTTTTCAAAGTAAGTAAGTTATCATAAAATAATCGTTGATAAAGGTATAGTAATACGCGTTGTTGCATAGTAGCACACGGTATTGATTATTGATGCTTACGTGAGAAGTCACTCAGTTATACTCAATTATTGCTATAGTAATTGCTAAATCATATCTCTCATATTATTGATTCGATTATTATCACAGTATCATCTGCATAATATGATATATTATTAAATCAATAATTGAGACGACAAAGTTATTCATATTATTAAATTGCAATATTGACAATGTCTAGAAGTTCTGTCAATGAGAGGTTAGATAATCTAATTGCGCGCCAATAAGGAGAAATCCTTATCGGATAGCCCCCTCTTTCTTGGGAATGACCTGGTTGTTAAATATTGTGAGTTATAATATTAATGATGAATAAGTTCGTGTTGATTAAAGATGAAATTGATAATTCTATTGTATGGGAATTATTAGTGTTAGTGGAAATTGACATTTATTTTGATGATAATTGATGTCTGGAGGTTATATTGACCAATCAGGTAATTAACCAGATAAATGAGCAATTAATTGTTATTAATTCACATGCTTATAACTATGTGTTTACATGTGTGTACTATTGATTCACATGATTTACTATTAGGGGAGTTGGTGCAAGATTGATAATACTTGCATGACTAAATTAAAAATGGAGGTATAGATGAAGGTACTATACTATAATTAATTTTTTCACATGTTTAGAACTATTGAGTCACGTGATTTACTATTGATTCACATGAATTACTATTAGGGGAGGTGGTCCAAGTTTGATAATACTTGCAGGACTAAATTAAAAATGAAGAAAAAGAGGAAGGTATTATACTGTAATATTTCGAGCTCCAAAATGTGCAATTATTGAAACTATATTTTCCTATAAATAGAAGCTCATTCTTCCTTCATTTCTCACCAATTCACTAAATCTCACAAGAGCAATTATTATAGAGAAATTATAGAGAGAGAAGCTATAGAGAGAAAGAAGAAGGGAAGTCTGCTACTTAACTATTCCAGTATACAGTCTTCTTCTGAGGTAAGGGATATTATTATTATAGTAAGGGGTATTATTCTTTCGTATTCATGAATATAGTTATTTTCTTTCAATACTCGTAAGGGTTATTATTCCATTTTTTATTATTATGTTGGAATAACCTGTCTATGCGAAGTACCACATACATGATGAAATTCTTCTGTTATTCTATTCTTTATTATTTTATTGGAATAACATGTCTGTGCGGTCTATCGCATGCCTGGTTAATTCTGTTGTTATTCCGTTCTTTATTATTCTGTTGGAATATCCTATTTATGCGGATTACGCATGACCTGGTTCCATTCTTTATTATTCTGTTGAATAACCTGTCTGTGCGGTCTATCGCATACCTAGTGAATTCTTTTGTTTTTCCATTCTTTATTATTCTGTTGGAATAACCTGTCTATGTGGATTACCGAATGCATGGTGAATGATCCTTTGTATTCATTCCTTATCGCTTAGCGGGTGAAAATTCATTTGCAATTTCGCACATTCTATTATACTCCTATAAGATATCATTTCTTTTGTACTCGTTATGGAATATCATTTTCTTTGGTATTTTTTATAAGTTACTAATCACCCAGTTACTATTCACTCTAGTATTATTCACTCGGGTATTCGGGGCACATTTTGTGTCGGAGTACTATTCATGAGTTACTATTCATAGGTTACTATTCACCCAAATATTATTCACTCGGATATTTGGGATACTTTTCATGTCGGGGTACTATTCACGAGGTACTATTCCCAAAGTACTATTCATAGGGTACTATTCACGGGGTACTATTTACCCGAAAAATATATTTCTTTTCTGTCCAAATTATTTTTGGTACATAAATATTATTCTTGAATTTTACTCCACAAAGCAGTATCATGTTGACAATTTGGATATTTTTAAACTCTGGATAAATTTAAAGTCTTTAATATTTATCCTTGATTTTGTTTGATTAATTCTTATATCATTGTCATCATCCTCATGCTTATATTGTGATGAAAGTCATCTTTAGCTTACTTGCATAGATGGACTGTTGATTATTTGTTTTATAGTTGTATATCTTCGGCTTACGTGTATAGATTGACTGTTGATTATTGGTTTTACAAGTGTATATTTTTGGCTTACGTGCAAAGATGGATTGTTGATTATTGGTTTTGTAGTTGTATATTTTTGGCTTACGTGCAAAGATGGACAGGTGTATAACATAATCATAACCACTGGTGATAATAACGAATATCCTTGGCCCGTAGTGCATGGATAATCGATGATGTGATTGGAAGGATCATGACCATTAGTTAATAGTTGAATGTCTTTGGCCGTAGTGCACTGACAGACAATTGAATGGTATGATCATGACCATTAGTTTTATAGTTGAATATCTTTGGCTCGTAGTGCAAAGGTAGACAACTGATTGGTATGATCATTGTCATTACATTTGAATATCTTTAGCCTTTGGGGTAAGGATATTGAGTAAACGTTCTATTAAGCCTTTGTGGCAAGGAGAAACTATTGATTTACATGATTATAAATATGAATTATGGATTTAACTATAATCTTTGGTGGTTTAGGTGAAGACAGGTGATGATAGTTCTTTTTGTCTTGGGTATAACAAAGAACTGTTGTTGAGTATTACATGAATGAAATATTAACGATGGTCTTTTAATCTAGATGAGATACTAGACATTATGTTCTACTTGACTCTTCTATTGGATTGCTTATTCTGCTACAGTTAAACTTGGTGTTTATTGTATTTTATCAGTTTAACACTGTTGAAGGCTAAGGAAAATTTATTCTGCATTATCTTAGTCATAATATTTCTTACTGGGCTAGTTGAGCTCACCCTTTTCTTTCATTGTTCTCTTCAGGAAATGAGAATATAGCTGGGACTAGTCGGGGAACGGATTGACAGTCTAGATGGTTGTTTTAGTAGTCCTCACTATTCTATAAAATAGTGTGATAATAAATGTAATGAGGACTCCATTGAGTGTGGATATTGTCTAGACGACAATATTCTTATTAAGACTTTTAGATTATGTTTTATCGTATTTTACACGACTGTTGTATAATTAAGTTGTATTTGAATTTTGTACCATGTATTTGGCGACTCAAGATGGGTGATGTATACCTATTTTTGGGGCGTCACATTAATGATCTCGACAGTTTGTTGTACCAATTTTCGACCGAATAGTTGACATTCACCTACCTCCTCCTAGCATAATAGAGTTCTGCATTTCCTACCGTATAACACTTTGTAAGGCGGCATTCCAATATTCGCGTGATAACTTCTATTATAGGAAAATTCAACCAATGGTAGATGGTCATCCCAATTTCCCTTGAAATCCATAATACATGCTCTAAGAATATCCTCCAATGTCTGGATGGTTCTCTCACTCTGTCCGTCGGTTTGAGGATGATACGCTGTGCTCATTCTCAATTGCTTTGCCAAGCATTCTTGTAGTCGTTTTAAGAAATTTGATGTGAAACGTGGATCTCTGTCTGATACAATGGACACTGGGACACGTACCGTGTCTTGAAACAATGTCCTTCACATACAGTTTTGCAAACCAATCTAAGTTAAATCTAATCTTGATTGGTAAAAAGTGTGATAGCTTCGTCAATCGATCGACAATCACCCAGATAAAGTCAAAACCTTGCTGAGTCGTTAGAAGACCTACCAAAAAATCCATTGTGATATGCTCCCACTTCCATTCTGGTATCTCCAATAGTTACAATAATCCAGTTGGCCTTTGATGTTCAGCTTTAACTTTCTGACACGTTAAGCATTTCGCCACACACACAGCATTGTCCTTTTTCATATTCGACCACTAGAAATGATGTCTAAGATCCTGGTACATTTTTCGTACTTCCAGGGTGAATCGAATATCGTGAGTTATGGGCCTCGCTTAAAATTTCCTCTTTAACTTTCGGTACTGGCGGAACCCAAATTCTCCCTTTGAATCGAAGTAACCCTTCCGAATCAAATTTAAATTTTTTTTCCTAACCATTAGATATTTTTCTTCTTATCTCTTCACAGTTTTCATCCTGGAGTTGTGCATTGTTCACCTTATCTACCAACGTTGAACTGTTTCCCATCTGGAACAATTTTTTGGCTGATTCTATCGGATATTTAATTTCTAACATCATTAACTTCTCCCTTCCCTTTCTACTTAAGGCATCAACAACAACATTCGCCTTTCCGGGATGATAGAAAATCTCGCAGTCATAGTCGTTAATCAACTCCAACCATTTTCTCTGTCTCATATTCAAATCTTTCTGTGTAAAGATATACTTTAAACTTTTATGGTCGGTATATATCTCACACCATTCCCCATAAAGATAATGTCTCCAAATTTTTAGGGCAAACACCACCACAGCCAACTCTAAGTCATGAGTCCGTTACCCTTTCTTGTAATCTTTTAATTGACGTGATGCATACGTAATAACTTTGCCGTTTTGCATAAGCACACAACCTAGTCCTTTATGTGATGCGTCACTATATACCACAAAATTCCCTATATCATCAAGTAATGACAACATAGGTGCTGAACTCAACCTCTTCTTTAATTCTCAAAAACTTTCTTCACACTTCTTCGTCCAAACAAACTTAACAACCTTCCTAGTTAAATTCGTCAACGGAGTTACGATCTTGGAAAAATCTAGAATAAAATGCCTATAACAACCTTCTAATCTCAAGAAACTCCTTACTTCTGATGGTGTCTTTGGTTGATCCCAGTTTATTACAGCTTCCACTTTTGATGGATCTACCGAAATTCTGTCCTTATCAATAATGTGCCCGAGAAACTGTACACGTTCCAACCAAAACTCACATTTTGAGAATTTAGCGTACAACTTCATTTTTCTCAATGTCTCCAACGTCACTCTTAAGTGTTCAACATGTTCCTCCTTTATCTTGGAATACACTAATATATTGTAAGACTCCGAATATTATGAAATAAAAGTATTCAATTTTTCTTATAATTACTATTCATGAGTTACTATTCATGAGTTACTATTCACGAGTTACTATTCATGAGTTACTATTCATGAGTTACTATTCACGAGTACTATTCATGAAGCATGATAAATTTTTTTACGTAAAAAGGCACTACTCAATAATTGTTACAGTAATTAATGTTCAATATTTTATTTTATTGATTCAATAATTGCTACGTTGATATTTTATATTATTGTGGTTTCAATAATTGTCATGGCACAATATTTCCCATTATCAGATTAATAATTCATATTATTTGAATAATATTATTAGATAGAATTATTGGCAATGTCTAAAAAGTTCTGTCAAGGAGAGGTTTGGTCACCTAATTGTGCGCCAGTAAGGAGAAATCCTTATCGGAAAGCCCCCTCTTTCTTGGGAACGACCTGGTTGTCAATATTGTGATTCTGTAATATTATTTATGAATAATTAATTATTGATTTATATGATAAGGAAAATATTCATTTTATGTGGATATAGATGGAGAAAATTTTTAATGTGACAATTGTTGAAAATTGATATTTTATATTTTTCGATAAAATAATTCATTTAAAAATATTATTATATTTTAATAATATAATAATAGTGATATCTTACAATGAATGTGTGATATATGAATAAATGAGGAGGAAGAGTATTTTTGTTACAAAAAAAATGTTTAAAATATGTTAAACATATTTGTAGGCCCCACTTTGTGAATGAAATTGGATTATAGCCCGTAAAATCGTCCGTTTGTGGATTTCGGTCAATTTCTGTTTTGAATTTGGAAAAACTTAAGCTGACAAAGTTGTAGAGAATGAAATTTCCTATGGAAAAGACATGAGGTTCAAATTTTTGTCATTTGGTGGGCTCCAATGGTGTTGTAAACATGTTGAATTCAGTTGTCAAAGAGGTGGGCTTGAATAATTTTTATAAATATATATTTTATTAAATTTTCTGCTTTGGTGTTCTAAGCATTTTCCTATAAATAGGATGCTTAGGTTAGAATTGAAAATCACACCAGAAACTGAAGTTTTCTCTCTCTTCCTCTCTCTATATTATCGAGCGTATTCTTGTGAGTATTTAGATATCTCGAGTGTTGCTATATGGTGTATGTTCGTTCAGCATTATATCCGATATTCAATTCAGAAGTACTGAGGTAAGGGATATTGTCGTTATTATGTAAGGGATTGTAAGGGTTATTATGTTTCTTCAGTTTCGTAATTTTTCTAACCTTCAAAAATTCTGGAAAAATTTGAAATGAAATTTTGATGAGTTTTCTCGATTATGTCCAAAAATGGGGATTTTTGGATATATAGATTAGGAGTTATGAATTTTATGGGAAAAGACTATTTTAAAAGTAAAACCCTTATAACTCCTTGTGGTTAACTCCGAAATTGATGAAATTTTTATTGGGAGTACATCTATATAATATCAGTATACCCTGTAAATTTCAGAATTTTTGGACAAAAATATAATTTATGATAAATGTTTAAATATTCGACAGTTTTGGCCATATGAAAAATCGTAAATGAATTTTAAAAATTCTGAGAAAAATATATGTTCAATATGGGACTATATTACATTAAATCTAAAAAGAAAATTTGTTTTATACAATTTGGTATTTTTCATGAAAATGGACTAGTTATAAGTAAATGAATTAAATATGTTATGTGAAGTAACAAAATTGGAAAATAAGATTTTATGGCTTGAGAATCTTATATAAGGTATATGCAGATTTTCGATGAGAGTTTTGGTTATTGGTGATGAAATCTTATGAGTTTGGCATTTTCAGATGATTAAATGCATTAATTAGTAAAGTGTAAACAATTAAAATAAATTATTTATAAGTTTAAAATGATTAAGATATTGTGGTAATATTAATAATATTAGATTATGAGATTATTAAATGATTTATAACATTTAGATTAAGGTGTTATGAAATCATTGATTTATGAATCTTACTTTTGAAATTAAATGCAGTTGTTGATCATATTGTTTTTATTATCATATATAACATTTTTATAATCCTGGTGAAGAAACTTCTCTTTGACATAAGTGTAAAGATGGGTAGATTATTTGTATGATTGTGACTATGGGTTTTCTTTGGCCAGTAGTGCAAAGTTGAATTGTTGACTGGTATGATCATGACCATTGAATTTATAATTGAATATCTTTAGCTTAAGTGAAAAGGTGAATTAATCAATATATATGGTTATAATTATGGTTTATATACATTCTGAAATGATTATATATTTCTTTGAGATATGAATAACTTTGGCTTGTAGTGCAAAGGTCAATTATTGATGAATATCTTTGGCCCGTAGTGCAAAGATGAATTTATTAGTATGATTATGAACATGAACAGTGATTTGGTATAACCATGATCTTTGATGTTTCAGGTAAAGACAGGTGATGAAAATTATCTTCGTCTTGGGTGCGAAGAGGAAGTTAGAACTATAATTATGATTATGAGTTATTCACATGATTGTGGACAGGAACTGTTGATTGATGTTACAGGGATAAAACATTGTTGGTGGACTTTTAACATAGAGAAGATAATAGACTTTATGGTCTATTTGACTCTTCTAATGGATTGATCATTCCGCTGCAACTATGGTTGAAAAGTTTTATCATCTTCCATATGTTCTAAATCTCTGATTTATTACTGATGAAGTCTATTGATAATTTAATTATCTTTAGTCATGATATTCTTTACTGGGCTAGTTGTGCTCACCCTTTTGCTTCACAATTCCTTTCAGGTAATAAGAGTGTTCACGAGATTCGAGCTGGGGTAGTGAGGGAATAGAACGGTGGTCTATAGCTGTTGAGGTTCTCCCAAAATAGTATGAAAATAATTTTATTGAGAACTTTAGATAAGTATGTCGTATTGTATACGTCATTTGATATTTAATTTTGGTGAAGCGAATAGGGTGAGGTGAACCCAACTTTGGAAGGGTGTTTTGTCACTATCATACAAGATGTCTAATGACATACAACCTCGAGTTATCATAAGACAGGGTTGTGCACATCCACTTGATGAGTATATCTACGAGCACTACCTATATGATCTTGGAGTTTGGTTGAAACATAATGTTCAATCGTAGATGGTGGAGATAGTTATATGTCAATAGAAAACTCACCATTGGAAGGAACATGATAGTAATCTTCTTATTTTTCTTTGGGGTCTATTGGATAAATCACGGATAATTCTCTGGACATATGCTATCTATCATAACTTAGATTCATGGCCTCCAATGTACAAAGGTTTCCTTGAGCACTTCTCAAAGATTTCAATTTCTAAAATAGTTATTGAATGTACCTTTATATAATGTATCAATGTGAGGTGATGTCCATAGTTGGGACATGAGTCACAGTTAGTATTAAAACTCATAGTAAATGTGTTGTTGTATTTTGCACGACAATTGTAATAATAAAGTTGTAGTTGTTTTCTGTGCCATGTTATTGACGACTCAGAATGGGTGTTGTATACCTATTTTGGGGGCGTCACAGTTGGTATCAGAGCTTAGGGATATGATCTCTGGCGGAGATCCGGGATTAGAACTAGGAGGGGAGAGACGAGTAAATCCTTCGTTAGTGTGTGTCCTACCTAAGCTGAATTTTCTTACTTAAGTTGACAAATTATGATATGTTAATTAACCTTTGTTTTGAAGCTGTATTCTAGAATGATATCTGAAATACAGGAGATGAGCAATGGAGAAATCATGTTGACCGGGGAGATAGAATCTGAAATGAAAGCAAGATATTCTCAACTCTTCGAAATACCAAGTACATAAATTTCGAGGACAAAATTTAATAAGGAGGGGAGATTGTAAGACCCCGAATTTTATGAAATAAAAGTATTCAATTTTTCTTATAATTACTATTCGTGAGTTACTATTTATGAGTTACTATTCACGAGTTACTATTCATGAGTACTATTCACGAAGCATGATAATTTTTTTACGTAAGAAGGCACTACTCAATAATTGTTACAATAATTACTGTTCAATATTTTATTTTATTGATTCAATAATTGCTACGTTAATATTTTATATTATTGTGGTTTCAATAATTGTCACGACACAGTATTTCCCATTATCAGATCAATAATTCATATTATTTGAATAATATTATTAGATAGCATTATTGGCAATGTCTAGAAAGTTACATCGAGGAGAGGTTTGGTCACCTAATTACTTGGCGCTTGATGAAGGAGAAATTCTTATCAGAAAGCCCCCTCTTTCCTGGGAACGACCTGGTTGTCGATATTATGATTTTGTAATATTATTTGTGAATAATTAATTATTGATTTATATGATAAGGAAAATATTCATTTTATGTAGATATAGATGGAGAAAATTTTTAATGTGACAATTCTTGAAAATTGATATTTTATCTTTTCCGATAAAATAATTCATTTAAAAATATTATTATATTTTAATAATATAATAATGGTGATATTTTACAATGAATGTGTGATATATGAATAAATGAGGACGAAGAGTATTTTTGTTATAAAAAATATTTAAAATATGTTAAACATGTTTGTGGGCCCCACTTTGTGACTGAAATTGGAATATAGCCCGTAAAATCGTTTGTTTGTGGATTTCAGTCAATTTCTGTTTGGAACTTGGAAAAACTTAAATTGACAAAGTTGTAGAGAATGGAATTTCCTATGTAAAAGACATGAGGTTCGAATTTTTCTGATAAAAGGGCTATTTGTTATGAATTATTGAAGCTCCAAACTTTTGAAATAATTGATTTTTGGAAGTTTTAATTGTATTAGTTATCAAAAACATTTTTTTGTCATTTGGTGGGCTCCAATGGTGTTGTAAACATGCTGTATTCAGTTGTCAAAGAGGTGGGCTTGAATAATTTTTATAAATATATATTTTATTAAATTTTCTGCTTTGGTGTTCTAAGCATTTTCTTATAAATAGGGTGCTTAGGTTAGAATTAAAAATCACACCAGAAATTGAAGTTTTTTCTCTCTTTCTCTCTCTATATTATCGAGCGTATTCTTGTGAGTATTTTGATATCTTGAGTGTTTCTATACGGTGCAAGTTCATTTTTACATTATATCCGATATTCAAGTTAGAAGTACTGAGGTAAGGGATATTGTTGTTATTATGTAAGGGATTGTAAGGGTTATTATGTTTTTTTCAGTTTCGTAAATTTTCTGACCTTCAAAAATTCTGCAAAAATTTGAAATGATATTTTGAAGAGTTTTCTCGATTGTGTCCAAAAATGGCGATTTTTGGATGTATAGATTAGGAGTTATGAATTTTATGGGAAAAGACTATTTTAAAAGTAAAACCCTTATAACTCCTTGTGGTTAACTCCAAAATTGATGAAATTATTATTGGGAGTACATCTATATAATATCAGTATACCCTATAAATTTCAGAATTTTTGGACAAAAGTACAATTTATGATAAATGTTTAAATATTCGATAGGTTTGGCCATATGTAAAATAGTAAATGAATTTTAAAAATTTCGAGAAAAATATATGTTCAATATGGGACTATGTTCTGTTAAATCCCAGAAAAGAAAATTTGTTTGTACTGATTTGGTATTTTTCATAAAAATGGACTAGTTATAAGTAAATGAATTAAATATGTTATGTGAAGTAACAAAATTGGAAAATAAGATTTTATTGCTTGAGAATCTTATATAAGGAATATGCAGATTTTTGAGAGTTTTGGTTATTGGTGATGAAATATTCTGAGTTTGGCATTTTCAGATGATTAAATGTATTAATTAGTAAAGTGTAAACAATTAAAATAAATTATTTATAAGTTTAAAATGATTAAGATATTGTGATAATATTAATAATATTAGATTATGAGATTATTAAGTGATTTATAACATTTGGATTAAGGTGTTATGAAATCATTGATTTATGAATCTTACTTTTGAAATTAAATGCAGTTGTTGATCATATTGTTTTTATTATCATATATAACATTTTTATAATCCTGGTGAAGAAACTTCTCTTTGACTTAAGTGTAAAGATGAGTAGATTATTTGTATGATTGTGACTATAGGTTCTCTTTGGCCAGTAGTGCAAAGTTGAATTGTTGACTGGTATGATCATGACCATTGAATTTATAATTGAATATCTTTAGCTTAAGTGCAAAGGTGAATTGATCAATATATATGGTTATAATTATGGTTTATATACATTCTAAAATGATTATATGTTTCTTTGAGATATGAATATCTTTGGCCTGTAGTGCAAAGATCAATTATTGATGAATATCTTTGGCCCGTAGTGCAAAGATGACCTTTTGTTGAATATCTTTGGCCTGTAATGCAAAGATGAACTGTTAATGAATATCTTTGGCCCATAGTACAAAGATGAATTTATTAGTATGATTATGAATAGGAACTGTGATTTGGTATAACCATGATCTTTGATGTTTCAGGTAAAGACAGGTGATGAAAATTATCTTCGTCTTGGGTGCGAAGAGGAATTTAGAACCATAATTATGATTATGAGTTATTCACATGATTGTGGACAGGAACTGTTGATTGATGTTACAGGGATAAAACATTGTTGGTGGACTTTTAACATGGAGAAGATAATAGACTTTATAGTCTATTTGACTCTTCTAATGGATTGCTCGTTCCGTTGCAACTATGGTTGAAATTTTTTATCATCTACCATATGTTCTAAATCTCTGATTTATTACTGATGAATTCTATTGATAATTTAATTATCTTTAGTCATGATATTCTTTACTAGGCTAGTTGTGCTCACCATTTTGGTTCACAATTCTTTTCAGGTAATAAGAGTGTAGCCGGGTCGAGCGGGGATAACAGGGGAATAGAACGGTGGTCTATAGCTGTTGAGGTTCTCCCTAGATAGTATGGAAATAATTTTATTGAGAACTTTAGATAAGTATGTCGTATTGTATACGTCATTTGATATTTAATTTTGGTGAACCGAATAGGGTGAGGTTAACCAAACTTTGGAAGGGTGTTTTGTCACTATCATACAAGATGTCTAATGACATACAACCTTGAGTTATCATAAGACAGGGTTGTGCACATCCACTTGCTGAGTATATCTACGAGCACTACCTATATGATCTTGGAGTTTGGTTGAAACATAATGTTCAATCGCTGATGGTGGAGATAGTTTTATGTCAAGAGAAAACTCACCATTGAAAGGAACATGATAGTAATCTTCTCATTTTTTTTTTGGGTCTATTAGATCAACCAAGGATAATTCTCTGGACATATGATATCTATCATAACTTAGATTAATGGCCTCCAATGTACGAAGGTTTCCTTGAGAACTTCCCAAAGATTTTAATTTCTAAAACAGTTATTGACTGTACCTTTATGTAATGTATCAATGTGAGGTGCTATCCATAGTTGGGACATTTGTCACAGTTGGTATTAAAACTCACAGTATATGTGTTGTTGTATTTTGCACGACAATTGTAGTAATAAAGTTGTGGTTGTTTTTTGTACCATGTATTTGGTGACTCAAAATAGGTTGGATGAAGTTGACCTATTTTGGGGGCGTCACATATATCATCAATAAACACCACCACAAATTTATCTAAGAATGGTTTAAACACCGCGTTCATCAAATCCATAAACACTGCAGGTGCATTGGTTAAACCAAATGACATAACCAAAAACTCGTAATGACCATACCGAGTTCTTAACACTATTTTTGGTACATCCTCTGGCCTCACCTTCAACTGATGATAACCACTCCTCAAGTCTATTTTTGAGAAATATCTTCCCCCCTTCAATTAATTGAAAAAGTCATCGTTTCTTGGTAATGGATACTTATTTTTGATCGTGACCTTATTCAATTCTCGATAGTCAATGAAGAGCCGTATCGACCCATCTTTCTTCTTAACAAACAACATCGGCGCTCCCCATGGCGATGCACTCGGCTGGATATACTTCTTGTTGAGTAATTCTTGCAACTGCACCATCAACTCTTTCATCTCTACTGGGGCCATTCTGTACGGTGCTTTAGATCTCGGGGTCGTTGCTGGTAGTAAGTCAATTACGAACTCGATTTCTTGATCTGGCGGAAGTCCCAGAAAATCGTCTTGAAATACGTCTGTAAAATCTCTTATGACTGGTATCTCTTCCAACTTCGTACTCTTTTTCTGTGTATCGACTATGTAGGCTAAATATCCTACACATCCTTGTCTCAACAACTTCTTAGCTTGCATCACCATTAGACAACTTGCTTGTCAAGGTGACTTACTGCCATAAAACACTACCTTTGATGGAGTCATAAGGTTAACACATTTCTTTTGGCAATTAATTACTGCCCCGTAATTGAATAACCAATCCATTCCCAATATAACATTAAATTCCCCAAGTTTAATTGGTATCAAATCTACCATCATCTCGTGACCCTTTATATCCACTCTACAATTCTTATATATGAATCTAACAGGAATCACCTCCCTATTTACAATCTCTATACTCAAAGGATAATCTAATTCTTCCTGAGGCAAATCTAAGTTTTGAACAATTTCATTGGATATAAATGAGCAAGTAGCACCCGAATCAAATAGCACATAAGCATTTATACCATTAATCGGAATGATACCTAACACCACATCCTTTGACTGCACAGCATCCAGCACGGTCATATTAAAAGTCCTCGCAGTATGTCGACTTGATTGTGTTGGTCCAGTGATAGTTAATGTACCATAATCGTTGTTTCCCTTTCCTTCACTTGCACTTCCGGCTGTTTTTTTAGGGAAACACAAGCAATTTGATCCTCCAAACCGCAGGTGAAACCTGCTCATTTCTTTAAGCTAAAATAGTTCGGTGCAATGTGTTCCTCCTGACCACAATTGAAGCATACCCTCTTACCCTTCAAACACAACCCATTGTGGTTCTTTCCGTAAGTAGCACAAGCTTCAAACTTCTTCTTTTTTTGACTTCCTTGTTGTCCTCCCGTAGTCGAATTCTCGCTCCACTTCCTCTTCTGATTGTTACTTCTGTTATTGCTTCCACCGGCCTTGTTTTCATTCTCATTCTTTCTCTTCTTCTGTTCTTAGTTGTACTTGGTTAAGGCATCGCTTCCACCCTTAAATAATTGTGTTTTCCAGTACAGCCGCAAATGTGTTTAACTGGAACATTGAAACTTTGATATAAAGCCAGGGCTTCAACCCTTGTTTGAACCTTCTTGCCTTACGCTCATTGATATTAACTTGATAAGTGGCAAACCTTGCAAACTCGTTAAACTTTATAACATATTCCAGGTCAGTCATGGTTCCTTATTTTAGCTCCAAAAATTGAACCTCCAACTGATTCTGAGAACTCGCTGGAAAGTACATCTCGAAAAACATCTCTTTAAACCTATCCCACACTATTATTCCCTGTCCCCCACGAACCTTATTCACCTACCACCAATAGCTAGGTTCAGACTTCAACATGAATGTTACGAAAGCGGTCTTCTGATCCTCGTTAACTCTGGCAACATCGAACACCTTCTCCATTTCCATGATCCAAGTTTCGGCTTCAACTGGACTAATAGACCCTTGAAAATATAGCGGTCCAACCGCTTTGAGGTCCTTGAAGGTCGTAACTTGAGCTTGCGGTTGATTCGCAAGTGCTCCCATTAACAAAGTCACCAGCTCATGAACCGGGTTAGCGTTGGCCTCGTTATTATTGTTAGTAGACCCCTCAGGAGGTGGTTGTTGGCATGGTTGTCTTCTTCTAGGAGGAAATTTTTGTTAAAATATACGCTTATTAATTCATTACTCAACTTCTTGAGTGTTTGAAGTTCAACTTAAACATTCTAAGATTAAAGCTATGACACATAACATTTCAATAAACTTTGATATTTTTCTTCATTCATAATCATAATAAGGATAACATCTCTGCTATCAACATCCATTTTCCTGAACTAGACAAGTTTCAGGATTACATCCTCATACTACCCCTTTATTTATCTCATAATAAGGGATTTACAATATATTTATCCACATACTTAACCACATATTATTATTATTCTTATTCTTCATATCTTAGCATATTAAAATGTCGAGAGGCTTCTCTACGCTCTTCCTCCACAATACGATATGTCGTCCTACGATCCATCATGAACCACGACAATTCTTCCAACTAAGGTGGGTAATAAAAGACTCGATCCTGGGCCCTATCAATCGCAAAATGAAAGGCATAATCCATTTCATTCATCTTAGCCTTCTTCATTTGGACCTTAGCTTCAGCACGGTCTGCACATTGCGTCGCCTTCATCCAAGCGTCCTTTGCCCTCGCATGCTTAGTTGACTCCTCCTTCAAGTCATCTTTCAGCTTCTCCATATCAATCTTCATTCTCTCATTCTCAGTGAGCAGATCCTCTTGCTTACCCTTTGTACGAACTAGGTCTCACTCCGTGTTTCCAAGTCGTGAGTCGAGTTCCTAAATCTCGGCATCCTTCTGCTCTATGGTAGCTTAATGCATCTCAGGCAACTCCTTCAACTCCTCAACCTTATCCTATAATTCTATGTTTTGATCATACAATGCATCATACATCTCAACTGATATGGAGTTTGGTGGAAACTCCAAAGGATCCTTTTCCTCATTTTCCTCCTCCATCTCCTCATAGCTCTCCTCCTCAAGGTCAGACACAGGCTCATCCTTTTATTCTTCCTCAGTAATCAACAGAGAAGGCTCCCTTTGAATCAACTTTTCCCGCACAACATGGGCATCTCGGGTTTCCTCATCTCTAGGTATCTGAGGTATCACTTCCCTAACTGTACTGGTGTCACGCCCCCAAAATAGGTATAAATCACCTATTCTGAGTTGCCAAATACATGGTACAAAATACAAATACAACCTTAAATATAAAACATGTGCTGTGAGTTTTAATACAAATATTATCTTCTAGACAGTATTCAAACTCAAAATAAGTCCTCCATACATTTATTATTACACTATTTCATAGAATAGTGAGGACTACTAATACTATCATCTGGACCGTCACTCCGATCCCCGACTAGTCCCTGCTACGTTTTCATTTCCTAAAGAGAACAATGAAAGTAAAAAGGGTGAGCTCAACTGGCCCAGTAAGAAATATTATGACTAAGATAATGCAGAATAATTTATCTTTAGTATTGAACAATGTTAAACTGATAAAATATAACAAACATCAAGTTTAAGTGCAGCGGAACAAGCAATCCATTAGAAGAGTTAAGTAGAGAATAAAATCTACTATCTTCAATGATTTAAAAGGTTTTCCATCACTTTTATCGCCGAGACTCAGCTCAATAAATAATCCACATCATCCCTGCACTATGGCCAAGGTTATTCATTAGTATCACAACCACAAATTATCCACGCACTACGGGCTAAGGATATTCGTGTTTTCATCAATGGTCATGATAATGCCATAAAATAATTCATCTTTGTACCCTTGGCCGAAGAGAATCCATAGCCATAATCATACCAAAAATTGTCCATCAATGCACTACGGGCCAATGAGGACTTTTTCCACATCATTTATAACATTACGGTCATGATTATACCAAATAATCCCTGGTCATAATCATACCAAGTCCATCTATGCACTACAGGCCACAGATGACTTTCAACATAATATAAGCATGAGGATGATGACAATTCAATAAAACAAGTTCAAGAATAAATTTTAAAGATTTATAAGTTAATTTATCATGAACTCAATAACGTCCAAATTGTCAACATGATACTTCTTTGTGGAGTAAAATTCAAGAATGCTCAGAAGAATATTTTCATGAAAAGATATTGGATGAAGCGCAAATATCCAGGATATTCTACTAATTTCATAGAGTATAGAAGCCAAAACTTTAACTAACTGAGTATAATAGAATATATGAAACTGCAAATGGATTTTCGCCCGCCATGCAGTAATCCACGTAGACAGATCATTTCTATAATTTAATAAGGAATGAATACAAAGGATCATTCACAATGCATGTGGTAATCCACATAGACATGTTATTCAAATAGAATAATAAAGAATGGAATAACAGAAGAATTCACCATGCATGCGATAGACCGCACAGACAGGTTATTCTCAACAGAATAATAAAGAATGGAACCAGGTCATGCGTAATCCGCACAGACAGGATATTCCAACAGAATAATAAAGAATGGAACCAGGTCATGCGTAATCCGCATGACAGGATGTTCCAACAGAATAATAAAGAATGGAATAACAACAGAATTCACGCATGCATGCGATGTATCGCATGCATAAATGAGTTATTCCAACAGAATAATAAAGAATGGAATAACAGAAGAATTTCAACATGTATGTGGTACTTCGCATAAACAGGTTATTCCAACATAATAATAAAAAATGAAATAACAACATTTACGAGTATTGAAAGAAAATAACTCTCTTCATGAATACAAAAGAATAATACCACTTACCTTAAAAAGAAGAGTATTCCGATGGGTAGGGCGAGGATATTCTTTAATAAAACTTATACTATTTTCTACGCTCAAAGCTTCTTAAAACTCTAAAGAAATACGCTCAAGATTATAGAAGAAGATTTCTATGAATTTCTGGCGTGTTTTCAATTTTAACTAAGCATCCTATTTATAGGAGAATGGAAAGGATACTATGCAATAAAATATAATATATTCTATTTATAATATATATATATATATATTTATATATTTTATTTAAAATCTAATAAAACAAATAACTTTATAAAAGTATTATATTTTATATAAAAAGATTTTACTATACAAACACTATGCAGCACTATGCAAAACACTATGCATAATAAAATATAATATATTCTATTTATAATCTAATAAAAACAAATAACTTTATAAAAGTATTCTCATTTTTATATAAAAAAGATTTTACTATGTAAACACTATACAAACACTATGCATAATAAAATATATTATATTCTATTTATAATCAAATAAAACAAAACTTTATAAAAAGTATTCTGTTTTATATAAAAAGTTTTCTGTTTTATTACATTTATAATAATAATAAAATAAAATTCATCATCATTATTATAATTCACACTATTAATTGACAAGGTCGCTCCCAGGAAAGATGGGGCTTTCCAATAAGGATTTCTCCCTATTGGTGCGCAATTAGGTGACCAAACCTCTCCTTGACAGAACTTCTAGACATCGTTAATATTGCAGATAATAATATTAATAACTTTGTCATCTCAATTATTGATTTAATAATATATAAAATATTGACAATAATTGAATCAAATAACGTGAGATACTATGCGCAATTATTGTAGCAATAATTGAACAAAACCGAGTGACTTCTCACGTAAGCATCAATAATCAATACTGAGTGTGCTACTATGCAACCACGCCAGACATTATACTTTTTACTACTAGGTAGTTTCAACGGTTTTAACGGTAAAATTTCCGTAGTTATTTTCATAAAAAGATATTTCTGTCGTTTTCTCATTCCGACAATAATTCCGTTGTGGGGTCCACCAATGATTATGCAGTCGTACGAATATTCCCTGATCAATCTAATATTATATAATAAGTTGTATACTTTTCAAAATTTATAAATATTACCCACAACTATAACATTATCTCAAATCCACACCATAATTTTGAAAAAAAATATTTCGAGAAAATTAAATTTTTATACGTAAAATTTGGGATTTTACAATCTCCCCTCCTTATGAAATTTCGCCCTCGAAATTTACGTACGTGCTTGGTATGTCGAACAAATGAGGACACTTCGTAAGATTCTAACTCTTGAGGTATAACCTTTGAGTGTTGAATACAATCCTTCTTATCCAAGATTTTAACACGTATCTCCTCATACGTTAAATCTTCTGCTATCTCGTCTAGTTTGAATTTAATAATGTGGTTCGAGTCGTCCACATATTTACGTAACATCGATACGTGAAAAACGTTATGAACACTCTACATACTTGGCGGTAAAGCGAGTCTATAGGCCATAGTTCCTACTTGATTGAGAATTTCAAATGGGCCAATTAAATCGAGGGTTGAGATATTCTCCCTTCATTGACTCTTGCTTCTAGAATAACTCCCTCTTGAAACTTCTTTTTCATGTTCATCAGCTCCGGGTCTGTAGCTTGAGCGGCTTTAACTTTATCGACTAAAGTCGGTTCTAATGATATATTTGTTATCTTCATGTAGGTTCAGATATTATATTACACTCAGAACGCTTGCATACGATCTTCTACTCAACGCGTCAGCTACCACGTTCGCTTTTCCACGATGGTATTGAATGGTACGATCATAATCTTCAACAGCTCGAGCCAATGTCTTTGGCGTATGTTACGTTTGTTTTAGTTGAAGAAATATTTAAGGGTTTTTAGAAATGTGTTTTATACTAGGGTCAATACAAAATTCGATTTCACGCTCTGGGGTAGGTCAAGAAGTCTCCAGGGAAAACGTCAGGAATTTATTAACGATAGAAATATCATTTAAAAAATGTGACTCTCATCCAAGACTTGGATAACACATGAAATGAAGGTTTCTCCTAACGCAGTTTCAATAGATAAGTTAAAGTCTAATTTCTCTAGAGTCAAATTTAAATGTTGAGCGCAAGTAGGAGAAATAAAAGAATGGGTAGAACTTGTATCAAATAAGGTATAGATTTCACAAAAGTTTATGATTAACTTACCCATGATAACTTCGTTTGGATTCCTTGACAAATGCTCTCACTTAAACTACCGGCTTTGACTTGTCTGAGACATCCTTTGGCATCATTATCCCAGCTGGACTTGACTTCACTACACTACAAAAGTCGAGTTAGGTGACCTTCTCTTCCGCAATTGAAACACGCTTTGGATTGCTGCGTACAGTTTGGACGGATGTGTCCCTCCTATCCGCATTTGAAACATATGACTGGTGGTCATTCGCCATCCTTAACAACAGGTGCTGGTGCTGACGTCTTTCCATCATCGTTAAATCTTCTCTTCTTGAAATTTCCACTCTTATTATCTTGGCCATGATTAGCACCAAAGTGGTTACCATTCTTGGCATGATAATTTCCCCCACGATGGTTATCATTGTTCCAATGGTCGTTGCCACCAGTACGATTATTATCGTGTTGTTGGTCGTTGCCTTTTGGTTGTGCTGACTCATTATCGCGCTCAATTAACTAAGCCCTATTCACAACATCTGAATATAAACAAAGTTTGTGAGAAATGAGGTATTGACGTTTTTCGGGTTTTAAACCTCGCAGAAACATTCGCATCATTCTCTCCTTATTATCTACCAAATGGGATGCAAATCGGGATAACTCCGCAAACTTGGCCTCGTACTGCGACACGGTCATATTGTTTTGCTCCAGCTTGATGAATTCCACCTCCTTCATGTAACGAATACTTTCAGGAAAGTACTTGTCGTTGAACAATTCTTGAAACTTCTCCCAAGACATCTTCGAAAGGCCAGTCGGTAACGCTTTTTCTGATTCCCACCAATGATCTGCTTCTTCACGCAACATAAAGGCGGCGAATGGAATCTTTTGATCCTCTAAGCATTCCAAAATATCAAATATCTTGGTGATCTACTTTATCCATGTCTTTGCCTTAAGTGGTTCTGGCTTTCCCAAAAACTTCGGTGGTCCCAGCTCCTTGAACTACTTAGCGGTGACCGACCGTGGGTTGCCATTATTTCCACCTATATTTTGAACAGGAGTCTCTCTTACCTAATGTTGCATGAATTGCATAAAGCCTCTGAACATTCCATCGTTCATCATTTGGTCAGTGTTGTTATTTACTTGAGGATTATTGTCTTCTTGTTGCACATTATCCTGGGTATTGATCATTGGTGACTCAACAGTCTCATGTGCTTTATTGCTGATCTTAACATTTTCAGATGCCATTTTCAAATACTGCCACAAAATAAGGGTTAATTAACATATCACATATTATCCCTATACTCTGACCGACCAATTAAATACCAAATAAACTTAGGTAGGTCATACTAGCGAAAGAATTCCCCGTCTCTTCCCTCCTAGTTCTTGTCTCACATCTTAGCCATGGATCATGTCCCTAAGCTTTGATACCAACTGTGACGCCCCCAAAATAGGTATACATCACCTATTCTGAGTCGCCAAATACATGGTACAGAATACAAATACAAATTTAAATATACAACATGAGCTGTGAGTTTTAATACAAATATTATCTTCTAGACAGTATTCAAACTCAAAATAAGTCCTCAATACATTTATTATTACACTATTTCATAGAATAGTGAGGACTACTAATACTATCACCTAGACCATCACTCCGATCCCCAACTAGTCCCTGCTACGTTCTCATTTCCTGAAGAGAACAATGAAAGCAAAAAGGTTGAGCTCAACTAGCCCAGTAAGAAATATTATGACTAAGATAATGCAGAATAATTTATCTTTAGTATTCAAGCAATCTATTAGAAGAGTCAAGTAGAGAATAACATCTACTATCTTCTATGATTTAAAAGGTTTTTCATCACTTTTATCGCTGAGACTCAGCTCAATAAATAATCCACATCATCCCTGCACTACGTCCAAGGATATTCATTAGTATCACAACTACAAATTATTCATGCACTACGGGCCAAGGATATTCGTGTTTTCATCAATAGTCATGATCATGCCATAAAACAATTCATCTTTGCACCCTTGCCGAAGAGAATCCATAACCATAATCAATGCACTACGGGCTAATGAGGACTTTTTCCACATCATTTATAACATTACGGTCATGATTATACCGAATAATCCCTAGTCATAATCATACCAAGTTCATCTATGCACTACAGGCCACAGATGACTTTCAACATAATATAAGCATGAAGATGATGACAATTCAATAAAACAAGTTCAAGAATAAATTTTAAATATTTATAAGTTAATTTATCCTGAACTCAATAACGTCCAAATTGTCAACATGATACTTCTTTGTGGAGTAAAATTCAAGAATGCTCAGAAGAATATTTTCATGAAAAGATACTGGATGAAACGCAAATATCCAAGATATTCTACTAATTTCATGGAGTATAGAAGCCAAAACTTTAACCAACTGAGTATAATAGAATATATGAAACTGCAAATGGATTTTCGTCCTCCATGCGGTAATCCACGTAGACAGGTCATTTCCACAATTTAGTAAAGAATGAATACAAAGGATCATTCACCATGCATGTGGTAATCCACATATACAAGTTATTCTAATAGAATAATAAAGAATGGAATAACAGAAGAATTCACTATGCATGCGATAGACTGCACAGACAGGTTATTCTCAACAGAATAATAAAGAATGGAACCATGTCATGCGTAATCCGCACCGACAGGATATTCCAACAGAATAATAAAGAATGAAACCAGGTCATGCGTAATCCGCACAAACATGATGTTCCAACAGAATAATAAAGAATGGAATAACAACAGAATTCACTGTGCATGCGATAGATCAAGATGCAAAGTTATTCCAACAGAATAATAAAGAATGGAATAACAAAAGAATTTCAACATGTATGCGGTACTTCGCATTTACAGGTTATTCCAACATAATAATAAAGAATGGAATAACAACCCTTACGAGTATTGAAAGAAAATAACTCTCTTCATGAATACAAAAGAATAATACCCCTTACCTTAAAAAGAAGAGTATTCCGACGGATAGGGCGAGGATATTCTTGAAGGAAACATATACTGTTTTCTACGCTCAAAGCTTCTTAAAACTCTAAAGAAATACGCTCAAAATTATAGAAGAAGAATTCTCTGAATTTCTGGTGTGTTTTCAATTCTAACTAAGCATCGTATTTATAGGAGAATGGAAAGGATACTATGCAATAAAATATAATATATTCTATTTATATATATATATATATATATTTATATATTTTATTTAAAATCTAATAAACCAAATAACTTTATACAAGTATTCTATTTTTATATAAAAAGATTTTACTATGCAAACACTATGCAGGCACTATGCAAACACTATGCATAATAAAATATATTTTATTGTATTTATAATCAAATAAAACAAAACTTTATAAAAAGAATTTTGTTTTATATAAATTTTTTTCTGTTTTATTACATTTATAATAATAATAAAACAAAATTTATCATCATTATAATAATTCACACTATTAATCGACCAAGTCGTTCCCAGGAAAGAAGAGGCTTTCCCATAAGGATTTCTCCTTATTGGCGCACAATTAGGTGACCAAACCTCTCCTTGACAGAACTTCTAGACATCGTTAATATTGCAGATAATAATATTAATAACTTTGTCATCTCAATTATTGATTTAATAATATATAAAATATTGACAATAATTGAATCAAATAATGTGAGATACTATGCAACAATTACTGTGACAATAATTGAACAAAACTGAGTGACTTCTCACGTAAGCATCAATAATCAATACCATGTGCTACTATGCAACCACATGTATTACTGTACTTTTACTACTGGGTAGCTCAACAGTTTTAACGGTAAAACTTCTGCTGTTATTTTCATAAAAATATATTTATGTCGTTTTCTCATTCTGACAATAATTCCGTTGTGGGGTCCACCAATGATTGTGTCATCGTACGAATATTCCCTGTTAAAACGAATATTCCCCGACCAATCTAATATTATATAACAACTTGCATACTTTTCAAAATTTATAAATATTACCCACAACTATAACATTATCTCAAATCCACACCATAATTTTGAAAAAAATATTTCGAGAAAATTAAATCTTTATTAGTAAAATTTGGGATTTTACAACTGGATCCTCCAGCGTTAGACATCCTGACAAAAAAATACTTGTAAGTTTTACTTATTATGTGACATTCTTCGATACTCGCGAGCACATAAGTTATTAACACAGAGCACATATGTCTTTTATTCTTTATCTTTTAATGAATTTGCACAAATCTTTCCTTAGAACTCGATATGAGTTTATCACCACTATGTTTTCCGTCTCCTTAAAAGTTACTTCTTAAGGTTTCCCCACCTAAGGTTCATAACCTAAGGCTCTGATACCAACCTATGACACCCCTAAAACTGGGTACTCCCTTCCTACAAAAATTTGGTGTTCACTGCCCAAAAAAATTACATCTAGCTACCCATAATAAAGGATAAAGAAATAAATTAAATTACTTAAACAATAATCTTTCCCATTAAAGGGTTACATCAACTTAAAATAATCTCAGGTAATCTAACCTTAAACAATTACATAAGTTTGCAGAATACATCAAAAACTAACATAAGTCTTATAACATAATTCATTTAAATAAATTCTCATAAATCTTCATCACTTGGACATCTTGCCCTTTTCCTTTGCTGGAAGATGGCTCATCGACTTTCTCGACTTTAGCTGCAGTGTTAATTGCAAGAGTGAGCAAACAATTGCCCACTATTATAGAGAATAATAACAATAACAACATGAGTTTGGACAACGAATGCTGAATAATGGTGAACTCATTCTGCGAATTAAAAATAGAAAACAAGTTCGAGATTTATATCTGAGGGTCTTAAGACCACGAACTATGTCCCCGGTAATCAGGTATTATTACCTCAATCTTAACTGTCGTTTAGACTATACAGACCTTTCTTTACGTACTTAGGGGGATCAGCCCTTTGTACCATGTATTGTGCACAAACATCTAAACGTTACACGTATATAATCCCGTATATTAGGGTTGTTCATCTTAGTTTGACTTTAAGATTTCCGCACTAAAGAAAGTTTAGCTCGGAACTTAAATCGTTGCTTGCCCCCAAGCAACAAAACACAAATGCAATGCAAAGGCTAAACAAAATGCAATCTACTATATATGCTAATGAATCCACATATCAGTCATAATGAAATCCAAGAGACTTGCCTCAGAGAAACCACAATGACATTAAGCAGAGAGTCCAACCATGATCAAGGCTATAATGTATAACACCTTGCAAATCATAATCTATCTTCACTGCTGTAGTGTGTATGTGATTAACAACTAATAAACTTGTTACACTATAAATACTTCACATACTATGCTTCTTAGAGGGACAAATATAGTTTAAACTCAAGAGAGATAGTAAACATCAAGCTCCAACCAAGACTTCACATCAACTAAGGAAAGAGTCAACAAGGGGTTTATTGTGCTTCCTTTATTTTAAAAAAGGCATTAAGGGTTGTGCAATGCCTAACCCTCTTAGGCTTTTCAATGATACCCATGTAGTGAGCTTTCAACCAACGACTCCCAAACTAGATGGCTTTAGGGCGCTGGGTATAGAGACATCCTTAGGGCGTACTTACTCGAGTATTAAAGGCCACAGGACTAGAATAACCAAAAATTTCATCATTCTTTTTATTTTTATTCTTTTTCTTTTTTTTAATTTTTAATTTTTAATTTTTTTATAATATGTGGAACTTATACCCCTCATTTCCCCTCAGCTTAAGCTTCTGCATCATCTTAGCCTTTACTATCTGTTTACTAAATCTCTATCGTTAAAACACAACTTTCTCAAAAAAAAGACAAGTATGTGATCATCCACACTGAGCAAATTATAATGGTTACTCTAAAGTGCTAACTGGTTACAACATATAAGGATAGATAAAGCTTTACATCATGGTATGACAATATAACCGAGCCTAAGTCATCAAAACCATTTAAAAAAATCATGTAGTTCTAATTTCATCATCGGCCAAATGAAATTCAAACTAATGGAAACTGGATTCATGCAATATGACTAACTAATCTAAATGCAATAGATAAAGAAAAATATTTATGTGATTTTATTATTATTATTATTATTATTATTATTATTATTATTATTATTATTATTATTATTATTATGAGGAAAATAATATATGAGGAAACATACTAGAGTAACATGTAATTAAAACTAGAATGCAACTAACTAAAATGTATGCAACTAATAACTAATAATACCCAATACTCCCAAACTTGAAAATTACAATGCCTTCATTGGAAGGTAAAGGGTAAAAAAACTCCCCTAAGTGGCATAATCATTGCCACCATCCTCTTTCTCGGGTGGTGTATCTGGTGGTGGATAAGGAGTAGCCGAACCATATGTGGAAAACTCCACGAGCACTCCCTGCTGGGCGAAAGCTTGGGACAATGCCTCAGATAGACCATCATCATATTCCTAAAAATTCATGTGCATGGCATCCAACCTAGTTTGCAAGTGTCTCATCTGACGCTCGTGTCTGGCAATGTAGTCAGGAGGTGTCCTTGCTGTGTGTGGTGTAAGGACAGACATATTCTCCTCTTCTTCTTCAGAATCCTCTTTAGGCAAAAATGAATCCCAAACCCATCTGATGTGATCTTCCTCAACTCCAGATAGTGTATTTCCTTATAGTTGCATTGTCGATGTCATGCATTGGTAACTGAATATTCTTTTATCCTCATTCCACATTTGTAGCATGACAGAGACGAGTGATGATGGAAGCATGTGGAATCCCACTAGATGTGTCTGCTTGCATGAATTAAAGCATAGACTAGCTGATGAGATAATTGAGGCCCAAGCTTGGAACTTTTAAAATCTAGTACAAGAGCACATCTCTCTCAATAGTAACATCGGCATGATGGCTGGTGGGAGGTAAGCTTGCATAAATTAAGTTGTACCACGCTTTGGCGTATCTATTCAATGATATCTAAGGAAAGTGAACTTTTTTTGTAGTGCATGGGGTCTTCAAACTAGTTCCTGACTTGCATATATCTTCTATTAATTTATCGAAATCAGTCTCAAAGTGTTGTGCTTGCACCCAGAGTGTGGCAGCAGGAGATGGATTTGGCAAGTGATACACATTAGATATTGCTTGTGGGGTATATTGAACTTGTCTGCCCCTCATGAATGATAACCCATTATGAGTTTCACGGGCATTGGCATAGAATTCCCTCATAATCGACATAGGATCTGAGCATGTCGTGCACACAAATGATATCCACCCATGCTACTTAATCTGTTCAAGAATTTTCCCATCGCTTTAACTCGGTTTTAGGCCCCTTTCTGGTAAAAATGTTTTCCCAACCAAAACATCCCAGTAGTAGTGTTGTGCAGAAATATTAACAAATTTAGATTGGTCCAATGTGTCCCTACCACTATCTTCAGCACTGCCACTGCTGCTTGATGATGAAGAAGAAGGAGTTCTGATCCGTGATCACAGAAGTATGGTTTGTGAAAAAAAATTCTGACTGAGATTGGATGCTACTCTCAAACTAAATGAAACTACCCCCAACCTGTTCTCAAACCTTATATCGAACAATTGTTAGACAACACTAGTTCTTCTTCTTGATGTTGTGAGTATTTGTTTTGGGAGAATGGATGAGAGACTATGGTTTTATGTATGTAGGAGAGAGAGAAATGGTAGAGTCTGATTTGGTTTGGGACGGATTTAGAGTGTTTGAAGTTGATTAGGAGTAGAGCTTATCAGCTCTATTTTGAGAGAGAGGGAAAATTTGAAGCTGTGTTTGAATGGGATTAGACTGCTGGTACGAGTTTTAATTAAAAAAAACTAAATTGGTGCTTGGGCGCAGCTGCGCCTTGATTGTATAAGGTTTGGGAGCAGCTGCACTTGAATACTTTGAATTTGGAATGCCAGTCAGTGCCTTTGTATTTCAGCACAATTCATACCTACTCAGATCCAGAGAACCGAATCTAACTTTCAGTCTTGACTTTTCCCAATTACCATTAGTTGAATTCCATGCAAGAAGTGCCAAAAATGAACTATCAACATTTATTCCACTCAAGAAAAATGCACTATTTAAACTTACTTTACTTTAATAAAAAATGCAATGTTTAAAATCTACCAAGCTTTTTAAAAAATGGACTAATACTTAGATTATAAAAAATAAAACATGTGAGAGAAGAGAATTTAGATATCCTATAAGAATTAAACAAGGGTGAGAGAGAGAGAGAGAGAATGGATGGGGTGCCTTCCATCGAGCGCTTATTTATAGTCGTCTAGCTCGACTATCCCGGGGTTTATCGTGGAGTGGTAAGGGCCATTGAGGACTTTTGGTGATCCACCTCGCCTCCCCAATAATGTTTCAGTCTTTGCTTGTTCACCTTGAATGGCTTATATGGATCTTGGCCTACTATTTCCACCGCACCGTGAGGATATACTATTTTCACCATGAATGGGCATGACCATTGAGATTTGAGCTTTTTTGGGAAAAGTCTAAGTCTGAAGTTAAACAACAACACAACCTGTCCCGACTCAAATTTCTTGTCCATAATTTTCTGATTATGTCATCTTTTCACTTTCTCTTTGTACAGTTTTGAATTCTCATATGCTTGTAGCCTAAATTTATTAAGCTCATTTAGTTGGAGAAGCCACTTTTCCCCTGCGGCGTTGAAATCAAAATTCAATTTCTTGATGGCCTAGAATGCTTTGTGTTCCAATTCAATGGGAAGACGACAAGCTTTGTCGTAGACCAACTGATATGGATATATCCCAAGAGGTGTCTTGTAAGCTGTTCTATAAGCCCAAACAACATCATCTAGTTTTAGAGACCAATCTTTCCTAGTGGAATTGACTATCTTCTCCAAAATTCTTTTGACCGTTGGAGCCCTCGGCTTGGCCATTTGTTTGGGGATGATATGTTAAATCATTCCTGTGATTCACCCCATATTTTGTCAAGAGAGCCGTGAAAGGTCTATTACAGAAATAACCTCCCTCATCACTGATAATTGCATGTGGTGTACAAAATTATGTGAAGATGTTTTTCTATAGAAACTTCAAGACTACCTTAGCGTCATTTGTTTGAAATGCCACCGCCTCAACCCACTTGGAAACATAATCTACCGCTAGCAAGATGTAAAAATTATTGCATGATAATGGAAATGGACCCATGAAATCGATCCCACAAACTTCAAAAATCTCCACTTCCAAAATCATATTTAGAGACATTTCATTCCGCATGGAGATATTGCCCACCCTTAGGCATCTATCACACTTTTGAACAAAGTGGTGGGAATCCTTGAATAGAGTGGGCCAATAAATCCAGCTTGTAAGACCTTTGCAAGTGTCCTATCACCTCCATAATGTCCCCCATACAAAGATGTGTGACAGTCATGCAAGATACTCTTTGTTTCGCTATGAAGGATACATCGTCTAATCATCCTATCTGCACATTTCTTGAATAGAAACGACTCATCCTATATATACCATTTCACATCATGCAAGAATTTCTTCTTCTGCTGTCATGTGAAGTCTAGAGGGAGGATGTTACTAACCAAGTAGTTGGCAAAATCAGCGAACCATGGGACTTCGCCTTGGACCACAAAAAGTTTTTCTTTCGGGAAAGACTCATTAATCAAAACTTTATCATTCTTGTCTTTCCCCGGATTTGTAACTACCGGAAAATTTATAAGATCTTGAACGATTAAATTAAAGGTTAAAGAATAAAACCTAGACTTGAAATAGAGGAATAATTAAAAAAATTGAGAAAACCCTACATGGTTTGAAATTTTTAAGCAATGTAGAGAAATTAAATGTGAATTAAAAAAAAGAGAAAATATGGATTACGAAAATTCAAAAGCCTAGAATGGATTTATATGTGTACTTGAAGGTATATTAAGAATAAGGTATTATGGTACCTTTAAATTTAAATGAATTAATCGATGAAAGCGATTACGTCAGAAAAAAATTTATAGTGATATATTTGGGAAATTTATTAAGGAAAATAAATTTCAATGAAGAGATATTATAAGGATAAAGTGTGAATGTATATGTATATGTACATATATATTTAGTGATGTGCTATATATATTTTAGCAAGAAAATGGTTAATTAAATTAATCGTATCGTAATATTAGGTCATATTAATTATTTATCCATGATACTTTATGACTTATGAAGAATATGTATGTTATTTAATAGATACATATATTATAAATATGTATATATATTTATTTATTATATAAAGAGAAATAAAAAAGAAATCGGGTTACCGACATAGCTCGTGAATTAAACCATAATCAATTGTACGAAAGGGCAAAATAGATATTTTGCTAACTTAATAAAATATGGAAGTGAATTATGAAAGTTAAGGGAGAATTGTGCCAATTAAGAAAATCTTAGGGTTGAAAACCTACGATTTGAAACTTAAGAAAATATCTTAAAAAATATGCTAAGGAATAAATAATATTCCGAGAATATGTTAAGAATATGCCTTAAATGATAATTTAATAGAAACTAAAAATATCAAATTAGGAGAAGTCAAGGATGGTGGGCCCCACTAGGGTGTGATAATTGGTGATGATGGTTATGAAATTTCCTAAAAGTGGGGAAATGACTATTTTGCCGAAAAAAAATTGTTAATGACTTTTGTGCCCTAGGAAAAAAATTGCTAAGAAGATTTCTAGTAATGGGGAAGTGACTATTTTTCCCCAAGAGAAATTTGGTAATGACCATGGCATCCTTGAAAGAATTTTCTAGGAAATTTCCTAATTATAGTTAGATGACAATTTTGTCCTTAAAGAAAATTGATTATGACTAATATGTCATATGAGGAAATTTTTAAGAAATTTCCTTGAGATGACTTAAATACCATCTTTCCCTTCTCTATTAATGGTTAAAGACCATTTTTCCCTTGGTCTTAAATTCCTACAAATTGGAAGCCTTATAACCTAACTTTTATATATTATTTATAAGAATTAATTAACCTAAGGGTTATTATTATTTGAGATTTATAGTATTTAAATTACAGACTAGTAAATTTACCTAAGAGATTTATTTTATACCTCTCAACTAATTTATTTTTATAACTTAATCAAAGCAAGTCTAATGGGGTTATAAAAATTAAATGTACATGAGTAATTGTCTAAATTCTAAAATGAGTGGAATAGAAACCCTAATTAAATAATTAGGGTGAGATAAAATTTAGGTATTGGACCATATTATTTTACATGGCCCAAACTAATTATTTTAAAAGTCCATACATTAAATTAAGTGGCCCAATGTTTAACCCATTTGTTAAGGGACTTTTTAGTCATTTTTCTAAGCAAATTAAGCAATAAAAATAAATCAAAAAGGGGCTATTTTGGGGGAGATGAATTCGGCCCCTTCAATGGGGAATTAACCACATGGGAAAAATCCTTTCAAATCTCTTATGTGCTTATGGTTCACAATTTCATTTAGTGTTATTATTTGTATATAGATTTACAAGCGAAGAGGTGAGAGAAGATGAGACATATGAGAGAGAAGTTGGGAGATTATGTATAGATATAGAAACTATATGTATATAATTTTCCCAACTATAAATTGCTTTCTTTTGTTTTGCAAGAAAAGTTTTCTTTATTTTTCCTAAGAAAACTAAGAAAGCTAGGAAAAGAAAAACAAAAGATAGAAAGAGAAAATATTAGAGAGAGAAAGAAAAAGAAATAAGAGAGAGAACCATGATGGGGCTGCCACCCCATCAAGAGAATGAGGAAAGGAGAAAGTACTTTGTGGAAGAAGAAGAAGAAAAACCCAAAAGAAATCAATGTATAAATCTTAACTAAGTTTATGTATATTATTTTGGTTGTGTTGAACCAAATCATGAGTTTGTGATCTTGAATCCTAGAACCTTAGATCTATATGTTTTATGATGTTTCATGTTTAGATCTTACCATTTTAAGTGTTCAAAAGCTTTGAAATCAAAAGAAAACCAAAACAGTTTTCTTGCTCAAAAAACCTGAAAATCAGTCAAATTTGAAGCTTCACTATTTGAAATCTATAACTTATTTTGAGATCCGTCAAATAGGTGAGTTAGATACATGAGTTATCCAATGAACCCAAGTGGTAGCACTCAAAAATGTTAAACGGATCAACTGTGGTATCATTTTTTGTAAAACACTCTATGCTGACAAAAAGTTAAAAAAAAAATCAAATTAATTCCTAGCCATTTTTAGTGAAGGCTGTTTTGGCCACTTTTATGTTCTAAAGATCCAGTCCAAAGATGGTAATTTTTGGATGTGTAGAATGAGAGTTATGGAGTTTATAAGAAAGGACTACTTTAAAAGTAAACTTAAATAACTCTGCTTTTAAGTCAAAAAATTATAAAATTTTTACGGAAAGTACATATACAAAACAGGAATAAAGCTTGAAAGTTTTGGAATTTTGGACAAAAACTCAGTTCATGAAAATTGTTGCAATATTTGATATTTTTTTCCATTTTAAGCATAATAAACGAAACTGAAAAATTCTAGAAAAATTATATGTTCATAAGGGTAATATTAACAGATGTTTCCTAGAAAATTATAATTTTTGGAATGGTTTTTGTATTTTTCATGTGAATGATTGAGTTATGAATAAATGGATAAAATAAGTTAATTGATGTTATAAATGGTAAAAATGTAATTTTTTGACAAAAGACCCTGAAGATGATGTAATCGGATATATGGAGGATATTTTGGTCATTTTGATGAGATGTTATATTTATGACATTTTAGGTTTATTAAATAAATGGATTAGTAAAAGTTAAACAAATAAAATTAATTGTTTATGAGTTTAATAAATTATTAAAATATTATTAATGGATTAATAATATTATATTATAATATTATTAAGTAATTAATAATATTTAGAATTAAAATAATAATAAATGATTAATAATATTTAGATTAATGATAAATTAAAATATTATTAAATAATTAATAATATTAGATAATGAGTGGAATATTATTAAATGATTAATAATACTAGATTAATGTTAAATTAAAATATTATTAAATGATTAATAATATTAGATAATGAGTGGAATATTATTAAATGATTAATAATATTAAGAAATGAGTTGAATTTTATTAAATGATTAATAATATTTATAAATAAATAAAATATTATTAAAATGTTAATAATATTTGTAAACGATTAGGATATTATGAAGTGATTATTAAGAAGTGAATGAAATATTATTAAGTGATTAATAATATTAGATGTAAGTTTTAAGATGATGATTGAGTGATAGTAATGATAATCGGATAATTAATTATTGATTATGTGGCTAAATGTTAGCTAAATTATTAAAGTAGTAGTATTACAAGGCATGTTATGTTATGCTAATTGAAAGATCAATTTTATAAATGATAGGTCTTTAATAAGAGATTAAATTAGACAGCTTAGCGGTAATCGACGGTCAAGGCAAGTTTCCTAACTCAAACTCGAGTTATTATGTTTCAAGCATTTTAGTGGTTAATTATTTACAATTATTCTACATATTTGATTATTAATTCGCACTTTGTGCACATTGCATATGTTTATCATGTATGAAAGGCTAATCACCTTCATTACCAAAGTATTTGTTCATGGTCATTGTTAACCACTCAGCTTTATTATGTCAATCATTTCTGTATTGAAATTTGATTTATGCTCTTTCACAACCACTATATTGTTAAAAATTTGAAAGCTTATCCTTTCTTTCAATCATGATATATCTTTATTGTATTTAAACTTGTTGATCAAAATAGTTGCTCACCCTTGCTATATCATGGTTATATTTTAGTTTAACCCAAATGCTCAGAGAAGGACTATGACACCCCCAAATCCAAGTACTCGAGTTTTCCCACAGATTTGGTGTTCACTCACCAAAATAAATAACATATATTTACCCATAGTAAAGATAACAATAAAATTTAAATAAAAATCCTTCCATTAAAGGGTTACAACAAATTAAACAAATAAATCTTAGGTTATCTAACCTTAATACAACAAATGCAGAACATCATAAACAAATAAGTCTTAAATATCACATAATAAATCTTAACATAATCATTCTCAAATACTAAATAAGTCTTCATCATTTGCTTGCTTTGCCCTTGCCCTTACATGTGGATGGCTCATCAACTTTCTCAATCTTAGCTGCAAAATTATTATGCAAGAGTGAGCAACAATTGCCCACAAGTTTAACAATAATAATAATAATGACATGCGAATAATCAATGGATACTGAACACAAGAACGCTCGACTTTTGAATCAAGATTAGAACAAGAATCAAAAGTACATCTGAGGGTTGTTGGGTAAAATCTAATTACACACGACACGTAAGTATACGTGGTCAACAAGTAATATAATAGTAAGTAAAGTTTCGTTCCCATATAGACAATTAAGTAAGAATTTAACCTCATAATTATCAATTTCCTATTAATCCTAATTTTATTAAACTATCCAAATCAATAATTAAAGTTATAAAAACTAAATTATTAATGAATATAAGATCACAAACCAATCACAAATATTAAAAACTGAAATTTCAAACAATTATTGGAGAATTAGGCTTACAACTTCACCCTAAGCTTCACTCTTATTTTTACACCTTTATTCCAGTTCAATTCACTATCCTAATTTATTAATCAAGAACACGAATGTAGCACTAGCCACCTCTCGATACACTAATACCGTATTAACTCAAATCCACAAATTAGATAGAAACAAGTTAAAAACCTTAATCAACTAACTCACTATATCTCTATGCGAATTATAATTGAAGAAGGTTTAAGATTAAGTCTTTTATCCGATTACATGCGATGTCAAGCATATCTCTATCTTAACATTCATCAAGATTCAATTCATTCACAAAATTCAAGAACACATGCTATATTAACTAAGTCTAGATTCGTACTTCCTCTCCCGAATTCATACAAATCCACAAAGAATTGTTGATCAGGCAATTCATAAATTCAAGCTCAAATTAATAAAGATAAATTGGATAATAGCTTATTAAACTGGAAATCAAAGTTACATAATCATCGTTTCACTTAAGGATCCATCATAAGCCTAAAAAGTAATTAGTTCATCATCAATGAATTAAATACTGAATAAATTAAAGATAACATTCTTTTAATTACAAACATAAGTCTAAGAAGAAGAATAATGCAGAACACCATTCACGTTAGCCTTAATCCGCAATCAATATGAAAGTTCTTCAAAATCTTCACTCCACTGATCAATATGAATTTTTGGAATTAATCTTTGATAATTGCTCTATATATCTTGATTATGATGTTTATTCCTTAGTGTTTATCCAACACACCAGTTTTAGTCGACTTCCCATGTCAATTAGAGTCGAAGCACTATCCAAATGTTCAAAGTCCAAGTTCCATCAGAGTTTCAAACAAGCCAAGATTGCCAGACTTCGGGACCCCCCGCGGGCTAGGCTTCTGTCTCATAAATGTTGGACCCCCCGCCCCGACGAAGGTGTAAGAACTAAATAGACCCACCCCGACGGGGGTACCTTCTACTTTCTAACTTTCTTAAATCTTCACACTTGCTCCAATATTGCTTCAAATGACTCCCTCTCTTTGCTACTTGCCACACCAACCATCCTACATATAAAATAACGATAAACAAGTACAAATGAACATGAATGCAAGAATTTAACAACGATTAAGCTTGAAATGGATATCGATTCGTGGATATAAAATCCACTTATAAAAATCCCCCAAACTTAAACCGTGCTAGTCCTCCAGCACAAAACAATTTACATGTTATGCAATGCAATGAGACGAGATGTAATGCATCTAACTATATGATTATGAATCCAACAATATTACATAATCAAAGATTTTCCACCGACCTCAAGAAGATCAAGCAAACATTTCAACACCTCATATGAAAACCACTCAATAGTTTCTCCTCAATCCTAGAATCTTAAACTTACTGATATAGTGCGTGTGTGAGCAACATCTATGCTAACTGATTCTAATTTAAATTCAACACATAATCAATTTCTTATTAAGAATCATATAGAATAACTCAAAATTTTCAAAAATAGACAAGTTCCAACTAAAATCAAACATTTACCAAGATTAGGGGATCAAATAGGGTATTCATGCTTTCTTTTCTTTCTTTTTTTTTCAATGACGGGGGCTCTTTGCTCTTATTTCCTGTCTTTTCTTCATATATATATATATATTTTAGATAGATGGTTGGTGAGTGCATTTTACGCTCCATCTCACGCTCGTGTTTATGGGGAGTATGTTTTCCTCAACCCACCACAAGACTTAACTAGATATTATTTTCTCTTTTTTTGGAAGCTTATATACCCTACCTTTTTCCCCCAAACTTAGGTTCTTGTCTAATTAATCATTTTCACTGCCTATTCTTGTCATTCTATGATCTACACTAGCATTATCCTTTAGAAACTATTTATGTATCAATTTAAACCAATCAGTCAACACAGATGTTATTACGTGCTTCCCTTTTTATACTAGTTTCAAACAAGCACAAGATCCGAGTCATAATTTAAAACTAGATCAAGGTTCTAATAATCAACGCTGTATTTTATCGACTTAATCTCAATCTCATCATTGGCCCAAAATGAAATGAAGTACAACACTACTCGTATATGCAAACACAATATTTATCTAACTTTATTTTTGTTATATATATATTATATATATATATATAAAGACCACAACTTTTATAAATAAAGATGAATTTTCAATAAATATTATTTTTGAATATTATGGAATAAATTTGATATAATGTTATAGTTGTGGGTAATATTTATAAATTTTGCAAAGTAAGCAAGTTGTTATAAAATATTCGTTTAATTGGGAATATTCTTTTTGTCAGGGGAATATTCGTATGACGTCTCAATCATTAAGTGGACCCATAATCGGAACTATTGTCGTAGTTAGAAAGCGACAAAATTATCTTTCTATAAAAATAACGGCAGAGGTGTTACCGTTAAAGCCGTTGAACTACCCAGGTAGTAAAAGTAATGATGTCTGGCGTAGTTGTATATAGTAGCACACGATATTGATTATTGATGCTTACGTGAGAAGTCACTCGCCAGACTATGCTCAATTATTACTACAAGATAATTCTTTGCATCATATCTCTTATATTATTGATTCAATTATTGTCGCAAGTATCATCTCGTATAATATGTTATAGTATTAAATCAATAATTGAGACGACAAGTTATAAATGATTAATAATTGTTGAAAGATTAAATATGTGTTGATTAAAAATAAAATGATTTGTGGTAATATTTATTCAATCCTTGATGTATATAAAGAGTCTGTTATGAGACGTTTGTGGTAAGTTTGATTATTTTATGGGGGGCCCATATGTCATCATCTAAGAGTCTCTTCGTCAATAGTAATTACCTTCGTCAATAGTAATTACCTTTGTGAATAGTAATTACCTTCGTCAATTATAATTACCTTTGTGAATAGTAATTACCTTCGTCAATAGTAATTACCTTTACCAGGCGTTGAACCACTTGTCGTTTCACATTACAGGCGTCGAACCACTTGTCGTTTCAAATTACAGGCGTCAAACCACTTTTCTTTTCACATCACCAGTCGTCAAGCCACTTGCCTTTTCACATGGCAGGTGCTAAGCTAGAAATCTTCTATAAATAGAGGCCTAGTGCTTCATTATTTTTCACGAATTCATTCAAGCTATAGAGAGAGAAAGTATAGAAAGAATAAGAGAAAGAAGAAGAGTATTTTGTTACTACACTCATCGCTAAGTATTCAATCTCCTACCAAAAGTAAGGTGTTATTCTTTCTTATTCATGAAGAGAATTGTTGTTATTCCATTGCTTATTATTACATTGGAATAACTTTGTATAATGTGGTTTACCCTATACTTGGTGACATTCTTCTATTATTACGTTGGAACATCACATACATGTGTTTTACAGGACTGGTTCCTTCTTTATTATTATTCTATTGGAACATCCTGTCATGCTCATGTGTTTTACACCCGGACTGGTTCCATCTTTATTATTATTACGTTGGAACATCCCGCTCTATGTGTTTTACGTGGGACTGGTTCCGTTATTTATTATTCTGTTGGAATAACTTCGCTGTATGCGATCTATCGCATGCATGGTGATTTCTTTTGTTATTCCATTCTTTATTATACCCAGTTGGTTAAAACTTTGACTTCTATACTCCATGAAATTAGTGGAATATCCTTGATATTTGCGCTTCATCCAGTATCCTTTCATAAAAATATTCTTCTCAGTATTCTTGAATTTTACTCTACAAAGCAGTATCATGTTGACAGTTTGGATGTTATTGGTTCCTAGATAAATTAATTCTTGAACTTGTTTTATTGAATTCTTATATCATTGTCATCATCCTCATGTTTATATTATGTTGAAAGTCATCTATGGCTTGTAGTGCATAGATGGACTTGGTATGATTATGACCAGAGACTATTCGGTGTAATCATGACCGTAATGTTACAAATGATGTGGTAAAAATCCTCAGTGGCCCGTAGTGCATTGATAGACAGTTGTTGGCATGATCATGACCATTAATGAATACACAAATATTCTTGGCCCGTAGTTCATGAATAATTGTGGTCGTGATATTAAAGAATATCCTTGGCCGTAGTGCAGGGGTGATTCGATGATGTGGAATATTTATTAAAGCTGAGTCTCAGCTATAATAGTGATGAAAAACCTTTTAAATCATAAAAGATAGTAGATTTTATTTTCTACTCGACTCTTTTAATGGATTGTTGGTTCCGCTGTAGTTAAACTTGATTGATGTTCATTATATTTTATCAGTTTAACATTGTTGTAGGCTAATGATAATTTATTCTGCATTATCTTAGTCATAATATTTCTTACTGAGCTAGTTGAGCTCACCGCTTTCTTTTCCTTTGTTCTCTTGTGAAATGAGAATATAGCTGGGACGAGTTGGGGAACGGAGTAATGGTCTCGAGGATAACATTAGTAGTCCTCACTATTCTGTGAAATAGTGTGATAATAATTGTAATGAGGACTCTTTTTGAGTTTGTATGATCTCTAGTAGACAATATTTGTATTCAAACTCACACGTTTTATGTCGATTGTATACTACGCTTATATTAGTAAGTTGTATTTAAATTACGTACCATGTATCCGACTACCCAAGATGGGTGATGTATACCTAATTTGGGGGCGTCACGGTTGGTATCGAGCTTAGGATATGATCCTGGCTAAGATGTGAGAATAGTACTAGGAGGGAGAGGCGGGAATACCTTCGCTAGTATGACCTACCTAAGTTTATGTGCTATTTTGTTGGTCGGTCAGAATATAGGGATAATATGTTACATGTCAATTAACCTTTTGTTTTGTGGCAGTATCTGAAAATGACATCTGAGAATGTTGAGAATAGCAATGGAGCACAAAGCGATCGTTGATTCACCACATATCAATAATCATGATAATGTGCATCGAGGCGACAATCCTCACGAAACAACAACATCGACCAAATGATGAATGATCAAATGTTCGGAGGCTTTATGTAATTCATGCAAACAAAGAAAGCGAGAGCGACTCTGTCCAAAACGTAGGTGGAAACACGAAAAACTCTCGAGCGGTCACCGCTAAGCAGATTCAAGGAGCTGGGACCACCGGAGTTTTAGGAGAGCCAAAACCACTTCGCGGAAACATGGATAAATCAGATTACCAAGATATTTGATGTCTTAGGATGCTCCGAGGAGCAAAAGGTTCCTTCACGCCTTTATGTTATGCGGAGAGAAGGGACATTGGTGGGAATCAGAAACGTACTCAACTCTTTGCATGAAAGATATCTTGGGATAAGTTCCAGAGTCGTGTTCAACGACAAATACTTTCACGAAAGTATTAGCCACATGAAGGAGGTGGAGTTTATCAAGTTGGAACAAAACAATATGAATGTGTCGCAATACGAGGCAAAATTTGCGGAGTTATCACGGTTCGCCCCACTTGGTGGATAATGAAGAGAGAAATGGCGAATGTTTTTAAGAGGTTTGAAGTGGGAGATACGCCAACATCTTATTTCTCATAAAGCGTGTTTGTATTCAGATGTTGTAAATAGGGCTCGATTAGTGGAGCGCGATAACGAGTCAACGAACTAAAAAGAGAGCGGTAAGCAAAATTATAATACCAACGAGAGTAGTCATCAAAGCGGTGACAACAAGCGTGGAGGGAATCAACAGGCCAGATATGGTAACCACTTCGGTGGTAATCAGAGCCAAAACAATAAGAATGGACATTTCAAGATAAGGAGATTCAACAATGATGGAAAGACGTCAGCACCAGCACCCGTTGTTAAGGAAGGAGAAAGACCACCTATCATATGCTTCAAATGCGGAGGAGAGGGACACATCAGTCCAAACTACGCCATGCCATCCAAAGCATGTTATAATTGTGGAAGAGAAGGTCACTTAGCTCGATTTTGTCGTTTACCGAAGACAAATTCAGCTAGGATGGATGCACCAAAGGCCGTCCCAGAAAAAAAAAACTGGTAGTGCAAGGGAGAGCGTTTGTTGTGACCTCCCAGAGAGCAAGGAATCCGAATGAGGTCATCACGGGTAAGCTCATCATAAACTCTAATGAAGTCTATACTTTATTTGATACCGGTTCTACCCATTCTTTTATTTCTCCTACTTGCGCTCATCGATTAAATTTGACTCCGGAGAAATTAGACTTTGACTTATATGTGGAAACTCCGTTGGGAGAAACCTTTATTACATCCACTGTTTATAAGTCTTGTTTGGTTCAAATCGGTACCCTCACATTACCTGTCGATCTTATTTCATTAAAAATACTTGCATTTGGCGTGATTCTAGAGATTGATTGGTTAACTACTTATCATGCAAAAATTGATTGTTTTTGTAAGGTTGTTAGCTTTCATATTCCTAACCAACCTATTATGCTAATTCAAGCAACCAAACCATTAAAATCAATCACGGTCATCTCAAGCCATAAAGCTATTCGTTTATTGAAAAACGGATGTCAAGCTTTCTTAGCTCATGTCACAGATTTAAACAAAAATACGTCAGTTTTGAACGATATTTCTATTGTTAATAAATTTCCGACGTATTCCCACGAAGAACTTCGCCTACCCCCAGGCGTGAAATTGAATTTTGTATCGACCTTGAACCCTAAGACAAAACCTATTTCCAAAGACCCATATCGAATGGCTCTATTGAACTTGAGAGTTAAAGACCCAACTGCAGGAATTGTTAGACATTGGCTTTATTCGTCCTAGTACTTCTCCTTGGGGTGCTCTGTTCTATTCGTGAAGAAGAAAGATGGGAGTATGCGACTTTGTATTGATTATCTGGAGTTGAATCATGTCACCATCAAAAATAGGTATCCATTGCCACGTATTGATGACTGTTTGACCCGATTGCAAGGAGCCAAATTCTTTTCAAAGATTGATCTTCGTTAGGATATCACCAATTGAAGATTAGAACCGTTGACATTCCAAAGACGGCTTTCAGAACTTCGGTACGGGTATTATGAATTCCTAGTCATGTCCTTTGGATTGACTAATGCTCCTGCTGCCTTCATGGATATGATGAACCGAGTATTCAAGGAATATTTGGATCACTTTGTGGTCGTCTTTATTGATGACATCCTTATTTATTCCAAAAGCCGTGAAGATCATGAGCAACACTTGAGGCTGACACTCCAAAAGCTTCGTGAATATAAGCTTTATGCCAAGTTGAAGAAATGCGAGTTCTGGCTTGAAGAAGTAGAATTCCTTAGGCACGTGGTATCATGTCATGGAATATCTGTTGACCCAACAAAGATTGAAGCTATTCAAAGCTGGGAACAACCTAAATTAGTGACCGAAGTACGTAGCTTTCTCGGTTTAGCTGGTTATTATCGGAGATTCGTGGAAGGATTTTCTCGAATCGCTACTCCATTGACTCAGCTGACTCGGAAAGATACAAAGTTCGGTTGGAGCGAAGAATGTGAGAAGAGTTTTCAAGAACTCAAGAGGAGACTTATTTCAAAGACTTGTTACGACAATACCATCTAGCTCGGAGGGATTTGTCATCTACAGTGATGCTTCGGGCAAAGGGTTGGGATGTGTTCTCATGCAACATGGAAAAGTTATAGCCTATGCCTCGCGACAACTCAAAGAATATGAGAGGAATTATCCTACTCATGATCTAGAGTTGGCAGCTGTTGTCTTTGCACTTAAAATTTGGAGGCATTACTTGTATGGGGAGAAAGTGGAGATCTTTACGGATCATAAAAGCCTCAAATATTTCTTCACTCAAAAGGAACTCAACATGCGACAATGACGTTGGCTTGAGGCTGTTGAAAGATTATGATCATACCATCCAATACCATCTTGGAAAAGCGAGCGTGGTAGTGGCGCGCATTGAGTGAAGATCATATACAAGTACGAGTGCGATATTGTCAACGTAAAGGCCCATTTTGTGTGACTTGCAAAGGATGGAGATAGAGTTAAAGACTCAGGGACGATGTGATGATAGCGAGTATCTGAGTAGAACCGACTTTAATCGATAAAGTTAAAGCTACTCAAGCTGCTGCACGGAGCGATGCGTATGAGGAAGAAAGTGCAAGAAGGTGATATGCTGGAAGCAAGAATCGATGAAGAAGGAATACTTGAGTCAACTCGGACTTTGTGTTCCTAACGACCACGATTTAAAGTATAATATCATGATGGAGGCGCACAACACACCATTTGCAATCCATCACGGGAGTACCAAAATGTATCATGATATTCGTCATACATTTTGGTGGAGCAATATGAGAGAGATAGCAATTGTTTATCTCAAGGTGTCTAACTTGTCAACGAGTTAAAGCGGAGCATCAAGTACCAAAAGGTCCATTGCAACCACTTGAAATTCCAGAATGGAAGTGGGAGCACATTATCATGGATTTCGTTACCGGTCTTCCTAAGGTTTCTCAAGGCATAGATGCGATTTGGGTCATTGTTGATAGATTGACCATGTCTGCTCATTTCTTACCGATACGAGAAACTTATACACTTGAACGTCTTGCTCGTATGTTCATAAACGAGATTGTAAGACTGAATGGTATCTTTGGTATCCATAGTTTACGATCGAGACCCAAGATTCACTTCACGATTTTGGGTTAGTTTGCAAAAAGCTATGAGCACAGACTTACGATTTAGCTCGGCATATCATCCTCGAGAGAGGACGGACAATCGAGAGGACTATTAAAACTCTTGAAGATCAATTAAGACTCGTGTCCTTGATTTCAAGGAAGTTGGGACAAGTTCTTACCATTGGTGGAGTTTTCCCACAACAACAGGTTATCAAGCAAGTATTGGCATGGCTCCATTCTAAGCGTTGTATGGAAGAAAGTGTCGTTCTCCAGTATGCTGGGATGAGGTGGGTGAAGCAACGTTGTTGGGACCGGAGTTGGTACGTATGACTACGGAAAAGATTCAAACGATCCGACAACGTATAAAAACCTCACAAAATCGACAAAAGAGTTATGCTGATCTTCATCGAAAGGACGTAGAATTCGATATAGGAGATCATGTGTTGTTAAGAGTTGCTCCATGGAAAGGAGTTACAAGATTTGAAAAGAGAAAAACTCAATCCTCGATTCATCTGGTCTATTTTAATCCTCGATCGAGTAGGAACTGTGGCCTATAGACTCGCTTTACCGCCAAGTATATCTCGTGTTCATAACGTTTTTCATATATCCATGTTACGTAAATATGTGAAAGACCCGAACCACATTATTGAGTTAGAACCGGACGAAATAGCGGAAGATTTGACGTATGAAGAGGTTCCTGTTCAAATCTTGGATAAGAAGGAACATATTCTACGCTCCAAGGTTATACCTCAAGTCAAAGTTTTGTGGAGGAACCACGATGTTGAGGAAATGACTTGGGAGTTAGAATCTGAAATGAAATCAAGGTATCCTTACCTCTTCGACATACCAGGTACGTACCCTAATTTCGAGGGCAAAATTTCATAAGAAGGGGAGGTTGTAAGATCCCAACTTTTATAAATAAAGATGAATTTTTAATAAATATTATTTTGGAATATTATGGAATAAATTTGATATAATGTTATAGTTGTGGGTAATATTTATAAATTTTTCAAAGTAAGCAAGTTGTTATAAAATATTCGTTTGGTCGGGGAATATTCTTTTTGTCGGGGAATATTAAATACGACGACTCAATCATTAGTGGACCCCCTAAGCGGAAGTATTATGCGTAGTTAGAAAACGACAAAATTATCTTTCTATAAAAATAACGGCAGAGGTGTTACCGTTAAAACTGTTGAACTACCCGGTAGTAAAAGTATAGTAATACGCGTAGTTATGTAGTAGCACACGATATTGATTATTGATGCTTACGTGAGAAGTCACTCAGCTATGCTCAATTATTGCTACAGTAATTGTTGCATCATATCTCTTATATTATTGATTCAATTATTGTCACAGTATCATCTGTATAATATGTTATAGTATTAAATCAATAATTGAGACGACAAGTTATAAATGATTAATAATTGTTGAAAGATTAAATATGTGTTGATTAAAAATAAAATGATTTGTGGTAATATTTATTCAATCCTTGATGTATATAAAGAGTCTGTTATGAGACGTTTGTGGTAAGTTTGATTATTTTATGGGGGCCCATATGTCATCATCTAAGAGTCTCTTCGTCGATAGTAATTTTACCGTCGATAGTAATTACCTTTGTGAATAGTAATTACCTTCGTCAATAGTAATTACCTTTGTGAATAGTAATTACCTTCGTCAATAGTAATTACCTTTACCAGGCGTCGAACCACTTGTCGTTTCACATTATAGGCGTCAAACCACTTGTCGTTTCACATTACAGGCATCAAACCACTTTTCTTTTCACATCACCAGTCGTCAAGCCACTTGCCTTTTCACATGGCAGGTGCTAAGCTAGAAATCTTCTATAAATAGAGGCCTAGTGCTTCATTATTTTTCACGAATTCATTCAAGCTATAGAGAGAGAAAGTATAGAAAGAATAAGAGAGAAAGAAGAAGAGTATTTTGTTACTACACTACTGCAGTATTCAATCTCCTACCAAAAGTAAGGGGTGTTATTCTTTCTTATTCATGAAGAGAACTGTTGTTATTCCATTGCTTATTATTACATTGGAATAACCCGATAATCTGTGGTTTACCTATACTTGGTGACATTCTTCTATTATTTTGTTGGAACATCACATGCATGTGTTTTACACCGCACACGGTTAAAATCTTTATTATTATTCTATTGGAACATCACATGTCGATTGTGTTTTACAGGACTGGTTAAAATCTTTATTATTATTCTATTGGAACATCACATGCGTGTGTTTTACGGGACTGGTTAAAATCTTTTTATTATTATTACGTTGGAACATCGTGGTTGCGTGTATTTTCGTGGGACTGGTTCCGTTATTTATTATTCTGTTGGAATAACGCCTGCATCTGATCTATCGCATGCATGGTGATTTCTTTTGTTATTCCATTCTTTATTATACTCGGTTGGTTAAAACTTTGACTTCTATACTCCATGAAATTAGTGGAATATCCTTGATATTTGCGCTTCATCCAAATATCCTTTCATGAAAATATTCTTCTCAGTATTCTTGAATTTTACTCTACAAAGCAGTATCATGTTGACAGTTTGGATGTTATTGGTTCCTAGATAAATTAATTGTTCAACTTGTTTTATTGAATTCTTATATCATTGTCATCATCCTCATGTTTATATTATGTTGAAAGTCAATACATGGCTGTAGTGCATAGATGGACTTGGTATGATTATGACCGAGAGACTATTGGATGTAATCATGGTAGTAATGTTACAAAATGTGGTAAAATCCTCGGTGGCCCGTAGTGCATTGATGGACGAGTTGTTGGCATGATCATGACCATTAATGAATACACAAATATTCTTGCCTGTAGTGCATGAATAATTGTGGTCGTGATACTAAAGAATATCCTTGGCCGTAGTGCGAGGGGGTGATTCGATGATGTGGAATATTTATTAAAGCCGAGTCTCAGCTATAACAGTGATGAAAAACCTTTTAAATCATAAAAGATAGTAGATTTTATTTTCTACTTGACTCTTTTAATGGATTGCTAGTTCGTTGTAGTTAAACTTGATGTTCATTATATTTTATCGGTTTAACACTATCAGAAGCTAACGATAATTTATTACGCATTATCTTAGTCATAATATTTCTTCTTGAGGTAGTTGAGCTCACCCTTTCTTTCTTTGTTCTCTTGAAATGAGAATATAGTTGGGGAGACGAGTCGGGGAGCGGAGTAATGGTCGAGAGGATAACATTAGTAGTCCTCACTATTACGTGAAATAGTGTGATAATAATTGTAATGAGGACTCCTTTTGAGTTTGTATGATCTCTAGTAGACAATATTTGTATTCAAACTCACGGTTTATGTAAGTATTGTACACGACAGGTTAAATTAGTAAGTTGTATTTAAATTACATACCATATATCGACTACCCAAGATGGGTGATGTATACCTAATTTTGGGCGTCCACATATATATATATGCTTAACATAACAAAATCTTTTGAAATAACAACAATAATTAAACTATGATGCACCTAAGCTATTATGCAATTTTATGATTACATGAATCCAATATCACAAATCCTAAACTAATATGCAAAACTAAAGTGCAATGATAAATGCAAGCCTAACTAATGACATTATGCATGCAAACAGGTAATTAAATCCCCCAAACTTAAGAATTACAATGCCCTCATTGTGTGGATACTCAATAAAAGTTATGAGGACTTCCCTATAAGCACATTAAGCTTAGGGTGGTGGTGGTTGATCATCTTCCTCGGAATCACTCAGTGGAAATTGTGGCAGTGGCGCCGGTTGCTGATATAGAAATTGAGCATTAGGATTGAAACTTTGTAGCGTCGTGTTCAATGATGCGAATGAGAGGTTCATTGCTTCGAACATATGGTCTTGCCTATCAGCGAGCCGCCCCATCTCTCGTCGTGCTTGCTTGTTGTGCTCATCTACTTAGCGCTAAAAATTTAGGAGTTGAGGACAAGATATTACCTCGGATTGTGGTACCTACTCTGTTCCTTGATCTCCCATAGTCGCATCCTCATCCTTCGAGGTGTCTGCAGCGTCAACTTCGTCTTCCGAAGCTGATGGAAAAACAAAGCCTAGACCTCTAGGATGGGAATCACCTCCGGCCCACACCGAATACCGCGCGATCATTCTAGAACCGAGTAGCTAAAGCGGCATCTGAGTGGGTTCATCATCGAACCATCTAACACCCGCTTGGCGACACAACCCACATATGAGTGATGGGTGTGGCAAGCCGCCTGAAAAGTTTCCTCGTAAGCATCCGTGAATGGAAAAACAGATTATGGCCCCAACATCAATGATGAAATCTTGCACAATCGCGTATAGAAGTAGTGCCTTCTCCTTAGTCACGTCCGATGTGTGTTGGGACGGATACAATTTTGCACATATGAAGGCATACCATATTTTACCATACCAACTGAGATTTTTGCTATGAAAAATTGTGCCTCCTTTCCGACCCTAGATCCCTGTTATTCCCGGCTTAGTCATTTCTTTGAGTATAGCCTCATAGTCCGGATTGAAATCACGTAGGTGGGCATATTGGCAATGTCGAGGTACTCATCACTGATAATAGGTGTTGATGGCATCGACACTAAACGGGACTAATCGACCCCGCATATAAGCATTGAAGGGGGCTTTGTCCTCAGCGTTCTCATAAAACTCCTTGACTATGTTGACAACAGCGGCCTTAGGTTCCTCAATGAACTTGTTCTACCCTTTCTAATAAATTTATTGCATCATTTCACCGTCGACATGATCCGGTGCCAACCCTCGCTCCGGTGTAAGAGCTTTCATCATCATATAGTCGTAGCGGTCGGCGGCGGTGACACTTACGAATTTACGACGATCAAAGGTCCGTGTCGGTTGTACGGGCCTTGAACTTTCTCCCCTTTGTCGTTTTGATGTGGGTTGAGATGCCATGGAATTGAGTGGTCTATAACCCAACTATTTCCCCCCAAACTTGGTTCACACAAATTATCAAACACTTGGTGTGCACATAAGTTTATCCTCCACAAAACTAGAAGATTTTCTCTATTATGGTACTAGGAAGTGAGGAAATAGAACACAAAGCACTTAGCTACAATTGTTATACACTTGCTGCATTGAAAGCCCTAATTTGTAGCCTTGTGAGATGTAGTTGAAAGGTTGTGAGGAAATTGGGTTGTGAGGGTGTGAATATATAGGGATAGTGGTGTGGTGTAAGTTGGTGGTGTGAAGTAATGGGGTAGTGGATTGGATGTGTTAAAGAAGTGGGAAGGTGGAATTGAAGTTGCTAGAACGTGGGAGAAAATTGATGGGAGTTTGAATAGTATGTGAGGAAAAAGTAGAAATGTAATGAAGAAGTGGGGGAAGTGGGAAGTGGAATTAAAGTAGAAGTAACTGCCGAGCATGTTTGTTCACATCTAGGACCCCCGCCCTGGCAAGGGGTAACAAGCTTAGGAAGCCCGCCCCGACGGGTATGCAATCTATTAGTTGAGTTGGGAGACCCACACCTCAGCGGGGGGTGCAAGGTATAAGATGCCCACCCTGGCGGGCATGCTCACTGTTAGTTGATGTTCTTCGCTCTTTTTTCCTTCATGTTATTCCACTTAATGAATAGTTTCACATCCTGCAAGTCATGAAACATATATGTGAATAGATTGTTGATCATTTTAACCATGGTTGAGAGATTAACAAGACTCATACAATAGAATAACTACTTAATGCACTTATTATAAATAACTAATTATGCTAAAATATCATCTAACAGTTATGATTAAAAATATTAAAAATAAAATTATGATTGGGTTGCCTCCCAATTAGCGCTTGATTTTAAGTCGTTCAGCCTGACTACTCCCTATTTATGGTACGTCGGATAATGTGATTGCGATGACATCCATGTTGGATTTGCCACCCCAATAATGCTTTAACCATTGACCGTTGACATTGAACATTTCCAAAGGATTCCTATTGTAGAGTTCAACGGCGCCATGAGAGAGAACACTTTTGATAGTGAATGGTCCCGACCACCTTGACTTAAGCTTGACTGGGAACAACCTCAACCGTGAGTTGAAAAGTAGTACTGATTGCCCCAGTTCAAACGTTCTTTGCATGATTTTCTAGTTATGCCATCTCTTGACCTTTTCCTTGTATAGCTTAGAGTTCTCGTAGGCTTGAAGTTAAAATTCGTCGAGCTCGTTTAATTACAGTAGTGGCTTTTCCCCCACAGCTGGTTGATCGAAATTAATTTTTCGAATCACCCAGTAAGCCTTGTGTTGTAACTCAACCGGTAGGTGGCATACTTTCCCATAAACCAATTGATATGGTGACATATCGATTGGTGTTTTGTATGCAGTTTGGTAGGCCCATAGTTCATCGTCCAGCCTGAGAGACCAATCCTTTATGTTTAGGTTCACCACCTTTTCCAAGATTTGCTTCATTTCCCTATTAAAAACTTCAGCTTGCCCACTGGTTTGGGGATGATAAGCTGTAGCTTGCTTATGGTTGACACCATACTTTGCAAATAGAGCTGTAAACGATTTGTTGCAGAAGTGACTACCTTCATCATTTATAATAGCTCTCGGCGTGCAAATCTCGTAAAAATATTCTTCTGCAAGAATTTGAGAACCACTTTGGCATCGTTAGTTGGGAGAGCTGCGGCTTGAACCTACTTGGAGACGTAATCCACTACAAGCAAAATGTACTGATTGTTAAGTGATGAAGGGAATGGATGTGACACCCCCAAATCTGGGTACTTCGATTCCACGGGATTTTGTGTTCACTGTACAAATATTATCTATCTATCTACCCATAATAAATGCAAACCATGCAATAGATAGAAATAAAAATCTTCCCCTTATAGGGTTACAACATCTAAATCATAAACATAATCCCAAGTTGAACTAACCTTAAACATATGCAAGGAAATATAAACAATAAGTCTTAAACAACATCATTAACTCAAGTCTAACATAAATACATCATCAAATAAAATAACAAGTCTTCAACACTTGCTAACTTTGCCCTTGCCTTTACTAGTGGAAGGTTAAAGTAAGTTCTTTTCGTTCTTAAGCGCAATGTTATTACAAAGTAAGAGTGAGCACTATTGCTTACAAGTATAACAATGAAATAACGGTATAATAACATGTGAGTGAATCAAAGACATCTGAATAAAAGCTCAACTTTTGAATCAAGAATGAATAACAAGAATCAAAAAGAATTACGAGGGTCGTAAGACCTTGAACTATGTCCTAGGTTAACAAGGGTTATACTTGAAACCTTTAATGATCGTAAGACTATGGACCTTTCTACTTTCGTACTTAGGGGATCGGACCTTAGTACAATCATGCACAATATTTTAACGCTAACGCATAAGTAAATCCCTTTGTAGGGTTGTTCATCTCGATTTGACATTAGAAGTCACGCACACAAAGGAAGTTTGGTTTGGACAATTCATCGAGGTTGAGAAATTTAGAGCGGCTCATCAACTATGGACTAGTCGAATCAATAAGGGTTCGCTAGTCAATAAAATTCAATAATAATGATATTCAAATTGAATAATAATCTCAAGAAGTATACAATAGGACAATTATTGTATAACTGAATCATGCTTTGAAAAGATAATCAATCTTTAATATAACATTTGAACATGAATAATAATAATGATAATTTACTCGAGGTAATTAATAAACTTGAACAATAATGACATAGTAGGATTAGGAAACTTGCCTCGTAAATGCGTAGGCTAAGCGATTACTACTTCCATTCACCACAAATCCTACACACATACCATATGTATTCACGACATTCATTAGTTACATTTTCACTTAATTATTTAATATAAACTCCACTTTATTTAACAATTCATTACCCTTCTAATTTAATTACTTAATTAAATTAGAATATTTTCATTCTCTTACTATTATTACACTCGAATAAATTATTTCATAATAATTTCCATCGAATATTTATTTTATTCCATAAATATCTCAATTAAAATATTTACTTTATTTTATAAATATTTAAATAATAATTTTTGTAGAATATTTATTTTATTCCATAAATATCTCAACTAAAATATTTAATTTATTTTGTAAATATTTTAATAATAATTTTCATCGAATATTTATTTTATTCCATAATATCTCAATTAAATATTTTAATTTATTTTATAAATATTTTAATAATAATTTTCATCGAATATTTATTTTATTCCATAAATATCTTAATTAAAATATTTAATTTATTTTATAAATATTTTAATAATAATTTTCATCGAATATTTATTTTATTCCATAAATACCTCAATTAAAATATTTAATTTATTTTATAAATATTTTAATAATAATTTTCATCAAATATATATATATTTTTTATTATTTATTTATTTATTTATTTTTATTTTTATTTTATTTTATTTTTTTATGAGTAAAAAGGTAATTTAGTTTAGTAACTTGCATAGGGAAGGGGTTACCAGAGTTCATTTCTGCAGATTTACGTAGTTCTGCGATTCTGCGATTCATGAACATAACAAGGCAAATTAGGCCAAAATCAATCACTACGTAAAATTATACATGAATATGGCCAAAACTTCCAATTAGTTATTTTTACACAATTTAGACTCACCCGATCATTGTAATACATATATAATCATTACTTAACCCATCTAGCATGATTTTAACAAATTTACAACACATAATTTGCAAAATTAACACATTTACTTTCCTTTATTCTTGATGTTCTTGAAGGTTTTGAAAATAAAACATGAAAATTGTCACTCTGGATTAGTTATAACAAGAATCAGTTTATTTAAACTTTGGTCTCTTCATTATCAACATGCATAATAATATCTGAGTGTAAAATTTAGGGATAACATACGATCGATACATAAAATATCACGTATAAGGCCATAAGGCCAAAACCCATACTCTGTAAATTTTTGAAATAGCAATTCATAGTATTATGAAACTGATGACATGATAATTCACATAATATATATATAATCAAATACGATTTGATACATCTTAACCCATATATAAACTCATAATCAAACCCTTTCTCAATTACAAAGATTTTACAAAATGTATGAAAGCCGTTTTATAAAAACTAATGCGTGAAATTTAGAATTTGGGGAGAGGAGATTACCACGAGAATAAGTATAGATTAGTAGGGAATAATTTCTTCTCAACTCTTCTTCAATCAAAATTATTTCTCAACACTTCTCAATCTCTCTCTAAAACTCTCTCTATTTCTACTTTTCTAGACTTAGGAAAAATGAAGAAAGAAAAGAAGGCGTATGATATAATAAAGAGGCGGCGCCTTTGAGTGGTGAGTTAACCCGATAATAGGTGGCTTATTCCAACTCCCATAGGGCCTTGTTTGGCTAGCAAAATAGATTTAAAAATATTTAATTTAATAAAAAACTTTATCATATAGTTTAATTAATGTCACACTCCTTCATAAAATAAATCAATATCTTATTTAATTTATTTTAAATAAAATATAATAATTTCACATAGTCACATTATTAATTTTCTCATTAATAAATAATGTCAAATTATTAACTCTCTAATTAATAATTAAATTAATTAAATAACATCATGCTTAATTAAATATTTCATTTAATTCGATAAGCTCACATAATTACATATTTGAATAATAATTATTCTCTACATTATTTTAATAAATGTAACACATAATTAAATTAATCTACCACAATTGCATCAAATAATTATTTAATCCAATAATTAAATCATCGAAAAATATTTATTTAATTCAATAAATATTAAAATTAATTTACAAAAATCTCGTTCGTCACATCTTTCCCCCCTTAAAAGGATTCTGTCCCCAGAATCACGACTAAATAATTTCGACCCGTTACATTCTCCCCTCCTTACAAAGATTACATCCCCGAATAATCGCTTTACATAATTTAAGTAAATAAATGAGGATAATTCTTCATCATATTCTCTTCGAGTTCCCACGTAGCTTCTTCAGCGTTGTGATTCCTCCAAATTACCCTAACAGAAGGTTTAACTTTATTTTTGCGAACTTGTTCTTTACGGTCGACAATTTGGACAGGAATTTCTTCGTAAGATAAGTCTTTCTCAAAATGCAGGGGTTCGTATTCAATTGCATGCTTGTAATCGGCTTTGTAGGGTCATAACACGAAACATATAAGGCGTTGTGGACATTCTCAAGTCTTTGGAGGTAAAGCTACCTCATCGCGACTTCTTCGATTCTTCGTAATACTTCAAATGGTCAATGAATCTTGGGCTCAATTTCCCTTTCTTTCCGAACCTGATCTTCCCCTTCCAGGGAGAGACCTTCAAGAAAACATAACTACCTTATTCAAACTTGATATTTTTATGATGTAAATCAGTGTATTTCTTCTGTCGATCTTGATCTGCTACCAATCGTGCTCGGATTACTTTGACTATTTTTGTCGTCTGCTTGTACCGATTCTAGTCCTAGCAATTGTCTTTCACCTGACTTCATCCCGGCCAAAGTGGAGTTACGCACTTCTGCAGTATAGCAACCGTGGGTGGCATGCCTATACTAAGCGTGATAAGCATTGTTGTTATAGCGAACTCTCTACTAACGGTAGGTGAGCATCCCAATTTCCTTTAAAATCCATCACACGGGCTCTTAGCATATCCTCACAATATGCGAATCGTTCTTTCACTATATGTCCGATACGTTTGAGGGTGGTAAGCTGTACTTATTCGCAATTGCATACCCATACATTCCTGAAGACGTTTCCAAAAATTCAATGTGAAGCGCGGATCTCCATCAGAAACAATTGACACCGGCACTCCATGCCTCGAAATAATCTCTTTCACATATAACCTTCCCAACTGATCTAAGTTGAATCGGATTTTGATTGGAAGGAAGTGTGCGGATTTCGTCAGTCGGTCAACGATAACCCATCTTTGCGTCGTAGCTTTATGCGAGTCGGCGGAAGGCCAACCACGAAGTCCATTGTAATATGTTCCCATTTCCATTCTGGGATTTCCAACGGTTGAAGCAATCCACTCGGTCTCTGATGTTCTGCTTTCACTTTCTGACAGGTCAGACACTTGGCAACACATTCTGTGACATCACGTTTCAAATTCGGCCACCAAAAATGTTGTCTAAGATCTTGGTACATCTTGGTACTACTAGGGTGAATCGAATATCGTGAACTATGAGCCTCGCTTAAAATATCTTCCTTAATCTCTTGAACTGGCGGTACCCAAATTCTATTATCAAATCTCAGTATTCCTTTCTTATCCATCTTAAATCTTGGTTCGGTTCCTTCAGATATCTTCTTTCTCACATTTTTACATTCTTAAGTCACGAAAGGTGAGCCTCCTTAACTTTATCCGGTGAGGGTTATACGGATTGCATCTGAAATATTTTCTCATCAATCTCCATAGGATACTTCACTTCAATTCGACTTCTCCATTCTTTGAAATTAACTCCTCTGTCTGGTTAACAACATCAGTTTCTCCCGACCCTTTCTACTTAAGGCATCGGCCACCATATTTGCCTTACCCGAATAGTATAGAATCTCACAATCGTAGTCCTTAATTAACTCCAACCACCTTCTTTGGCGCATATTCAAGTCTTTACGTGTAAAAATATATTTAGGACTCTTGTAGTGCGTATATATTTCACACTTCTCCCCATAGAGATAGTGCCTCCAGTTTTCAAAGCAAAAACTATTGTAGCTAACTCCAAGTCATGGGTCAGATACCCCTTCTCATAATCTTTCAGTTGTCGTGACGCGTACGCAATGACTCTGCCATTTTGCATAAGCACACATCCAAGTCCTTTGTGCGACGTATCACTATATACCACAAATTTTCTGTGTCATCGGAAGAGATAACGAAATTTGAACTTTAACCTCTTCTTTAATTCTTGAAAGCTTTCCTCACACTTCTCCATCAAACAAATTTCATCGATTTTCTAGTCAGATTAAATCAGCGGGGTTGCGATCTTGGAAAAATCTGAATGAATCTTACGTAATAACACGCCGATCGAAAACTTCTTACTTCCCGGCATGGCGTCTTGGTGATCCGATTAATCACAACTTCGACTTTGGAGGATTCACCGAAATTAGTCCCTATCGATCACATGTCAAGAAATTGTACCCCTTTCGATCCGAATTCACATTTGAAAATTTAGCGTACAACTTCTCTCTTCTCAGCGTCTCTAATGTCACCCTCAAATGTTCTTCATATGTTCTTCCTTGGTTTCGAATATACCAAAATGTCATCTATAAATACCACTACTGAATTTGTCCAAAAGCGGCTTGAACACTCCATTCATTAAGCCCATAAATCTTTGCGGGAGCATTTGTTAGACCAAATGACATTACCGAAATTCGTAGTGGCCGTATCGGGTTACGAATCTTTGTCTTGGTACATCTTACGGTCTCACCTTGATTGATGATAACCACTCCTCAAATCTATCTTTGAAAAGTATCTCGTTCCCTTTAACTGATCGAACAAGTCATCGATTCGCGTTAATGGATATCTATTCTTGATCGTAACCTTATTCAGTTCTCTATAGTCGATGCAGAGCTGCATTGTCCCATCTTTCTTCTTTACGAATAAAATCGGCGCTCCCCACGGTGATATGCTTGGTTGGATATACTTCTTGTCTAGTAATTCTTGTAGTTGTACCATCAGCTCTTTCATCTTTACCGGTGCCATTTGGTATGGTGCCTTCGATATTGGAACCGTTCCTGGAGCCAAATCGATCACGAATTCAACCGCTCTATCTAGTGGAAGTCCTGGCAAATCATCCGAAAATACGTCTGCGGAATCCCTCACTACTGGTATCTCCTCTATTTTCGGATTTTCTTTACGAATATCGACTATGTAAGCTAGATATCTACTACGGCCTTATCTTAACAACTTACGGCTGCATCATCGTCGAGAACGACTTCGCTTGTCAGGAGACTTACTACCATAAAACACAACCTTTGGCTCGAGGTCATAAGGTTATCGCTTCTTCGGCAATCAATTACGCCCCATAATTGGATAACGAGTCCATACCCAAGATAATATCGAATTCTCCAAGTCGAATAGGGATAAGATCTACGTTTATAATGTTACCCTTAATATCCACTCTCTGGTTCTTACTTGCGTGCTTGCCAGGAATAATTTCTCTATTCGCAATTTCTATGTTCATGGGGTATTCTAACTCATCCTTAGGCAATTCTAAGTTCTTGGCAAAGTCGTCGGATATAAATGAACAAGTAGCACCGAATCAAATAATACATAAGAATTAACTTTATTGATCGGAATGATACGACACCACATCGCGAGACCTTGCGCATCTGATACATCGTGTTGAATGTTACGGCGATCGATTCGGTTGGAGTGCGATTGGTCTGTGATCGTCGAGTGCTTCCACCGTTGTTTCCTCTATTCCTCGATCCACATTCCTCCGGATCCTTCTTAGGACAATCCCTTGCAAGATGATCCTTTGAGCCACAAGTGAAGCAGGCACCCTTCTTTGGTTTAGAAACAGTTAGGTGTTATGTGCCCTTCGACCACAATTGTAGCATACTCGTTTTCCCTTCATGCAAACTCCCGGATGAGCTTTTAGCGAGTTGAGCACGCTTGATCTTCTTCTTTTGCCCTCCTTGTTGACTTCGGTGACGAGTTATCGGACCACTTTCTCTTCGATTATTATTACCTCCGTGCTACTTCCACCGGTCTTGTTAATTCCTTCATTTTCCTCTTTTCTTCTTACGATCCACGATTATATTTAGATACTGCGTATCGCTTCCACCTTGATGAGTATGGCCTTCTCTAACACTCCGGCAAAAGTGTTGATTGGAACATTGACACCTTCTATACAACAGAGCTTCGATCCTGCTTTCGAAATGTCTTGCCTTTCTCTCGTCAGTATGCACTTGATATGTGGCGAACCTAGCCAATTCGTTGAACCTTACCGCATAATCTGCTACGGACATATTCCCCTATTTCAACTCCAAAAACTGAACTTCCATTTGGTTTTGCGAACTAGTCGGAAAATACATCTCGAAAAACATCTCCTTAAATCTCTCCCGGTTATTACATCTTCTCCTCCACGTACTACTTGTTTGCACGCCACCAATAGGCGGCTTGGACTTGACATGAATGTGGCATATGCGGTCTTACGGTCTTCCCTTACTGCGGCGACGTCAAACACCTTCTCCATCTCCATAACCCATGTTTGAGCTTCGATTGGGTTCATAGAACCTTTAAACTCTGGCGGTCCTACCGCCTTGAAATCCTTGAACGTGGTGTTTGGTGGGGCTTGTGGTTGATTGTTAATTGCTCCGACCGATAAATTCACCAATTAGCGAAGCAGGTTCGGCATTGGTGGTGTTGTTGTTGTTATTCGTTGACCCTTCCTGGGCTGGTCGACGATTTGGTCGTCTTCTTGGCGGCATTTTTCTATTAAATAAACTGAATCATGCTTTGAAAAGATAATCAATCTTTAATATAACATTTGAACATGAATAATAATAATGATAATTTACTTGAGGTAATTAATAAACTTGAATAATAATGACAAGTAGGGTTAGGAAACTTGCCTAAATCGTAGGCTAAGCGATTACTACTTAGTTCACCACAAAATCTACACACATACCGTATGTATTCACGACATTCATTAGTTACATTTTCACTTAATTATTTAATATAAACTCCACTTTATTTAACAAATCATTACCCTTCTAATTTAATTACTTAATTAAATTAGAATATTTTCATCTCTTACTATTATTACACTCGAATAAATTATTTCATAATAATTTCCATCGAATATTTATTTTATTCCATAAATATCTCAATTAAAATATTTACTTTATTTTATAAATATTTAAATAATAATTTTAAGTAGAATATTTATTTTATTCCATAAATATCTCAATTAAAATATTTAATTTATTTTATAAATATTTTAATAATAATTTTCATCAAAAATTTATTTTATTCCATAATATCTCAATTAAAAATTTTAATTTATTTTATAAATATTTTAATAATAATTTTCATCGAATATTTATTTTATTCCATAAATATCTCAATTAAAATATTTAATTTATTTTATAAATATTTTAATAATAATTTTCATCGATTATTTATTTTATTCCATAAATATCTCAATTAAAATATTTAATTTATTTTATAAATATTTTAATAATAATTTTCATCAAATATTTTTTTTTTAATTTTTATTTTAATTTAATTTAATTTTATTTATTTATTTATTTTATTTTTATTTTTTGATGATGGGTAAGGGCGGGGTAATTTAGTTTAGTAGCATGCATTTGAAGCGGAAGTTACCCATGTTCATTTTCTCTGATTCTGCGATTCATGAACATAACGAGGCCAAATTAGGCGAAAATCGATCCTACGTAAAATTATACGTGAATATGGCCATAACTTCCAATTAGTTATTTTTTACACAATTTAGACTTACCCAATCATTGTAATACATATATAATCATTACTTAACCCATCTAGCATGATTTTAACAAGTTCTGACACATAATTTGCAAAATCAACACATTTACTTTCTTTGTTCTTGATGTTCTTGAAGGTTTTGAAAATAAAACATGAAAATTGTCACTCTGGATTCGTTATAACAAGAATCCGTTTATTTAAACTTTTGGTCTCTTCATTATCAACATGCATAATAATATCGAGTGTAAAATTTAGGGATAACATACGATCGATGCATAAAATATCAAGTATAAGGCCATAAGGCCAAAACCCATACTCTGTAAATTTTAACATAGCAATTCATAGTATTATGGCCCGATGACATGATAATTCACATAATATATATACAATCAAATACGATTTGATACATCTTAACCCATATATAAACTCATAATCAAACCCTTTCTCAATTCTGAGATTTTACAAAATGTATGAAAACCATTTTTATAAAAACTAATGGTGAAATTTAGAATTTGGGAAGAGGAGATTACCACGAGAATAAGTATAGATTAGTAGGAATAATTTCTTCTCAACTCTTCTTCAATCAAAATTATTTCTCAACACTTCTCAATCTCTCTCTAAAACTCTCTCTATTTCTACTTTTCTAGACTTAGGAAAAATGAAGAGAAAAGAAGGCGTATGATATAATAAGAAGGCTGGCGCATTGGTGGTCGAGGTTAATCCAATAATGGGTACTGTTCCAACTCCCATAGGGCCTTGTTTGGCTAGCAAAATAGATTTAAAAATATTTAATTTAATAAAACTTTATCATATAGTTTAATTAATGTCACACTCCTTCATAAAATAAATCAATATCTTATTTAATTTATTTTAAATAAAATATAATAATTTCACGTAGTCACATTATTAATTTTCTCATTAATAAATAATGTCAAATTATTAACTCTCTAATTAATAATTAAATTAATTAAATAACATCATGCTTAATTAAATATTTCATTTAATTCGATAAGCTCACATAATTACGTATTTGAATAATAATTATTATCTACATTAATTTAATAAATGTAACACATAATTAAATTAATCTACCACAATTGCATCAAATAATTATTTAATGCAATAATTAAATCATCGAAAAATATTTATTTAATTCAATAAATATTAAAATTAATTTACAAAAATCTCGTTCGTCATGATGGACCCATGAAATCTATGCCCCATACATACATGAAAATCTCAACTTCTAGAATTGTTTGTAGTGGCATCTCATTCCTTTTCGATATGTTGCCTACCCTTTGACATTTAACACATGTTTTAACAAACTAGTGGGCGTCCTTGAATAATGTAGGCCAATAAAATTTGGCTTGAAGCACCTTTGCCGCTGTTCGTTCACTATCGTAATGTCCCCCATACGCAGACGAGTGACACTCATGAAATATGTTCTTTACTTCACTATGAGGCACACATCTTCTGATCATCTTTATTACGCCTTTGTTTGAATAAGTAAGGCTCATCCCACATATACCATTTGACGTCATAAAGAAACTACTTTTTCTGTTGTCGTGTAAGATCAGGGGGAAGAATGTTGCTCACTAGATAATTCACGAAGTTTGTGTACCATGGAAATTCTGTATTTATCCCAAATAGTTGCTCATCAGGGAATGACTCATTGATTACATACTTGTCCTCTTCCTTTTTATTCTGATTTTCCAGCCTAGATAAATGATCGGCGACTTGGTTCTCCGTCCCCTTTCTATCCTTTATTTCTAAATCGAACTCTTGTAAAAGGAGAATCCATCTAATAAGGCATGGCTTAGCATCTTTTTTCGAAATTAAGTATCGAATGGGCGAGTGATATGTATAAACTACTACCTTAGTCCTAATCAAGTATGCCCGGAATTTATCGAACGCATACACCACTGCAAGCAAGTCCTTTTCCGTAGTTGTGTAATTCATTTGAGTCTCTATGAGTGTCTTACTTGTATAATATATGGCATTAAATATCTTCTCTCAGCGTTGACCCAAAACAGACCCAACCACATAGTCGCTAGCATCACACATTAACTTAAAGGGCATGGTCCAATCCGGTGCGACGATTACGGGAGCTGTGGTTAATTTCTTCTCAACATCTCGAATGCCAATTTACACTCCTCATCAAACTTGAAAATCGAATCCTTCTCTAAAAGACTGCACAAAGGTTTTGTAATTTTAGAGAAGTCCTTTATGAATCTCTGTAGAACCCCAAGCATGTCCCAGAAAACTTCTAATTCCCTTAACTGAACTCGGTGGAGGCGGTTTCTCAATTGTTTCAGCTTAGCTTTATCGACCTCAATCCTTGGTAGAGACTTTGTGCCCCAAAATTATACCTTTTTCAACCATCAAGTGACACTTTTCCCGATTCAAGACCAAATTTGTGTCATGAATCTTTGTAGGACCATTACCAAATTTTCCAAATCGTATCAAAATCATCCCATAGTCGGAGAAGTCATCCATGAAGACTTCCACATTTTCTCCACCATATGCGAGGCGATAGCCATCAAACACCATTTGGAAGGTGGCGGGTGCATTACAAACCGAATGACATTCTCACGAATGTGAATGTTAAAGTATGGGCACGTAAACCTATTCTTCTCTTGATCCTCGGGAGCTGGCGATGATGATCGATTATAACTTCGAAATATCCATCCGATAAGCGGTAGTACTCGAGTCCGCTAATCATCCAACATTTGATCGATAAAGGGCAAAGGAAAGTGATCTTTCTGGGTCGCCTTATTCAACTTCATGTAGTCCATACTAAACCATCCAACCCGTCATTGTCCTTATCGGAATCACTCATTTTCATCATTCAAACCACGGTCGTCATTCCTCCCTTTTTGGCACACATTGCATCGGACTAACCTACTTATCGTGCAAATTGGGTAAATGATACCCGCATCCAACCATTTTAATATTTCCCTTTTTCACTACTTCTTTCGTGATTGGATTGGTAGTCTTTGTTATTCCTTTGTCGATTTTGCATCGTCTTCCATCGAGAATTTTGTGGATGCAAAGGATGAAATTTGATTCCTTGATATCTGCGATTGTCCATCCTATAGCCGATTTGTGGTCCCTTAGCACTCTCGCAAAGAACTTCTCTTCACTGTAATTCGTTAAGTGCTGACAAAAATAATAAGCGGTAAAGAATTAGAATTTCCTAAAATACATACTAAGGTGTTTAGGGAGTGGCTTAAGTTCAAGAGTTGGTGGCTCCTCTAATAGCGGTTTCATCATTGTTGTGGCTTTATCCTCCATGTGCAATGGTTCAAAGGGTGTTTAAATCACGCTAACTTCGTGGCAAGGAGTCTAGCATCTACAAGTAATCCACAAATTACGGATGATCAAACTCTTCATCCCTGATAATGTCATTTCAATGGATCGTTAACCAAACTCTTGTTCATGTCTTCGCTGATTATTTGGTCAATGATATCCATCTTAAAACATTCTTCTTCATCTGTAGGGAATTTCATGGCCTTGAACACATTAAATTTTATTTCTTGATCTTGGACTCTCATATTAAGTTCACCTTTTTGTACATCGATGAGTGGCCTACCAGTAGCCAAGAAAGGTCTCCCTAGGATAATCGGGATGTTCTTATATTCCTCAAAATCCAGAATAATGAAATCTGCGGGAAATATAAACTTGTAAACCTTGACCAATATGTCCTCTACAATGCCTCTCGGGTACGTAACTGACCTATCTGCCAACTGCAATGAGATGTTCGTAGGCTTTGGAGCGGGCAAACCCAATTCTGTATAAACTGATAACGACATAAGGTTTACACTTGCCCCCAAATCACACAAACATTTGTTGAACGTCATTTTCCCAATCGTGCACGGAATAGTGAAACTCCTTGGATCTTTTAACTTTGGTGGCAACTTTCGCTGTAAAACCACACTACACTCCTCTGTTAATGCCAGTGTCTCGAAATCTTCTAACTTCTTTTTCCTGGACAAAATCCCTTTCATGAATTTTGCATAACTTGGCATTTGCTCTAGGGCTTCTACGAATGGGATATGAATATGAAGTTTCTTAAAAACTTCCAAAAATTTTGCAAACTTCTTATCTAGTTTCTGTTTTTGAACTCTTTGCTGAAACGGTGGGGGAGGATAGACAACTGTTTCATTAACTGGTTTGCTCTTTTCCACTTATTTTTCTTCCCCCTGCTTGACCTCAACCGCTGTATTTTCATTATCTGTCTCAACCTCCTTTGTAGCTGAATTTTCTGTTTCTTGACCCTCAAGTTGTTTTCCACTTCTCAACATAATTGCTTGACATTGCTCGTGATTACCCTTCGGATTTCTTTCAGTGTCACTTAGTAGAGTTCCTTGTGGTCTATTATTCAATGCTAATGCAATTTGTCCCATCTGATTCTCTAGATTCTAGATGGCCATCTCTTGCTATTTCATTGCCATTGCTTAATTTTTCATAGCCACCTCATTTCTTGTTATGTACTTTGTCAACAACTCCTCTAAATCTAATTTCCTCTCTTGATGTTGAGCTGGTTGTTGGTGATTTTAAAATCCTGGTGGATATGATGGTCGTGGAACTTGCTGATGTTGATTGTTACTCCATGAAAAGTTAAGATGATTCCTTTTCCCCTGATTGTAAGCATTCTAGTATGTATTACGTGGAATTACATTATAGTTACCCACAAATTGTCTTGATCTTTGGATTGATTGCACATTGATCTGTAGGATGCTCACCCGCGCAATTCATAAATAACCATGACTTCTTTACACATTGTGCCCTATCGTAGCATCAACTTCTTAGAAGTCTTTGAAATCTTTGCTTGTATCTTAGATCACACCATCTACTTCTAACACTCCAGCTGCCTTTGCCTGTGTTATTCTTGATGTGGGCCACTGGTAGTTGTTAGCTACCATAGTCTCTATCAATTTGTAAGCCTCCTCATAACTTTTAGTAGTGAATGCTCCACCCAAAAGTGCATCAATCTTTGGTTACGAGATTTACATTCAATCCTTTGTAAAATGTGTTCATCTGCAACCACTTAGGCAATCCATGATGTGGGCATTTTACGAGCAACTCTTTGTATCTTTCCCATACCTCATATAGTGACTCCCGTCTTGCTTTGTTCAAACATGGTTATCTCATTCCTCATTTTTGTAGTTTTCATTTGGTGGGAAGAATTTTGCAAGAAATTTACGAACAAGGTCTTCCCAAGTAGTTATCGATCCGGTGATGAGAATGTAACCAACTCTTCGCCTTATCCCATAAGCGTGAATGGGAACAAGCGAAGTCTCGCGCATCATCGACACCCCATTGTACTGAAGGTGTCACAAATTTCGAAAAGCGACTAAGTGTTCATTCGGATCATCATTTGCCAATTCCCCAAATTGAACTAAATTTTGAATCATTTGAATCATCCCAGTCTTGATTTCAAAGGTGTTCGCAGCTATAGCAGGCTTGGTGATACTCGACTGCAACTCAGTCACCTTAGGTGTAGCAAAATCTCTCAACGCTTACTGATCTTCATAGCCATTGCCTCTTCTTTTTTAGAGCTTTTGAATTCTTCTCTTGTTTCCTTGATCCACTTACTTAGGCTTTGGAACCGTTTCTCAATGTCGTCCTCAAAAGGAAGCAAGTCTGGATTTTTGGACCGTGTTTGCATAAACCACTTCAAAAACCTGAAATAAGATTAACAAAACAAAAATAAAAATGTTTAAGTAAAACTGGACTAATTAAACTGATATCGTAAAATATTAAAATTTATACTAAATTTGTCCCCGACAACGGTGCCAAAAACTTGTTGGGTAAAATCTAATTCATACACACACCTAAGTATCGTGGTCAACAAGTAATATAATAGTAAGTAAAAGTATCATTCCCATAGAGACAATTAAGTAAGAATTTAACCTCACAATTATCAATTTCATATTAATCCTAATTTTATTAAAATATCCAAATCAATAATTAAAATTATAAAAACTAAATTATTAATGAATATAAGATCACAAAACCAATCACAAATATTAAAAAGCTGAAATTTCAAACAATTATTGGAGAATTAGGCTTACAACTTCACCCTAAGCTTCACTTTAATTTTTACACCTTTATTCGATTCAATTCACTATCGGTTTATTAATCAAGAACACGAATGTAGCACTAGCAACCTCTCGATGCACTAATAAAGTATTAACTTCATATCCACAAATTAGATAGAAACAAGTTAAACACCTTAATCAACAAACTCACTATATCTTTATGCGAATTATAATTAAAGAAGGTTTAAGATTAAGTCCTTTATCAGGATTAAATGCGATGTCAAGCATATCTCTATCTTAACCTTCATCAAGATTGATTCATTTACAAAATGCGAAGAACACATGCTATATTAACTAAGTACAGATTCGTACTTCCTCTCTCGAATTCATACAAATCCATAAAGAAGCGATGATCGAGGCAATTAGTTCATTAAACTAATGAACTAATTAAATGGAAATCAAAGTTACATAATCATCGTTTCACTTAAGGATCCATCATAAGCCTAAAAAGTAATTAGTTCATCATCGATGAATTAAATCTTGAATAATTTAAAGATAACATCTTTTCGATTACAAATATAAGACTAAGAAGAAGAATAATAATGAGAACACCCTTCACGTTAGCCTTAATCCGTAATTAATATGAAAGTTCTTCAAAATCTTCACTCCAATGATCAATATGAATTTTTGGAATTAATCTCGATAATTGCTCGTATATCTTGATTATGATATTTGTTGCTCAAGTATTTATCCAACACAACGGTTTTAATCGACTTCCCGTGTTAATAAGAGTCCAAGCACTATCCAAATGTTCAAAGTCCAAGTTCCGTGAGTTTCAAATAAGCGAGATTGCCAAACTTGGGACCCCTCACCGGTGGGGGTATAAGCTCATAAAAAGCACGCTTGGAGTGGGCTAGGCTTATGTCTCCAAATGTTGGACCCCTTTGATGGTGTAAGAACTAAATAGGCCCCATAGGGAGGGTACCTATACGCTTTTACGACTTTGCTAAATCTTCACACTTGCTCCAATATTGCTTCAAATGCCTCCCTCTCTTTCTTTACTTGGCACACCAACCATCCCTACACATAAAATAATGATAAACAAGTAAAAATGAACATAAAAGTAAGAATTTAACAACGATTAAGCTTGAAATGGATATCGATTCTTGGATATAAAATCCACTTATCAAGGGTCACAAGACCATGAAATATGTCCTAGGTTATTAAGTATTTCTACTTTAAATCTTTAATGATCGTAAGGTATATAGACCTTGCTTCTTGTACTTAGGGGATCGTGCCTTTAGTACCAAGTATGTGCACAACATCTTAAAAGATATCGCAAAATATAATCCCACATAATAGGGTTGTTCATCTCGACTTTGACGTTAGAGTCCTTTTCAAAGGAAGTTTGGTTTGGATTAGCTTCAAGGGTAATTTAGAATTGATAATCACCAACTATGGATTAGTTGAATCAATAAGGAATCACTATTTATTCAAGGTTTCAATGCAATATCGAAATTAATAATCAAATCAAAGATTGAATCTCAACTCTATATAATTGATTGAAAAGATTGGATCTCAATTCTACACAATTGAATGAACTTTGCACAATAAGTAATACTTCAAAAGAATTTGAACATTTCATTTGGAATCATAAACTTGACTAATTAAGCTTTGAGCATTTCGAAATAAGAATATGAAGCTTGCTTAATAATAATAAGATTTAAGAACTTGCTCAATGTAAGAATAGGGTTTGGAAACTTACCTTGTGATAACCTAAAAATTCATAAAATCTTGAATGATTAGAATAAAGGTTAAAGAATAAAACCTAGATGAGAATTTGAGGATTTATTTAAAATTTTCAAGTAAAAACCTATATGGTTTGCTATTCGAATGAGAATAGATAAAATATGGATTACAAAATTCCAAAACCCTAGAAATGAATTACTATGTACTTGAAGGAATATCAAAAATAAGGTATTACAATACCTGTAAATTCGATGTGAACTGAATAGTCTAAGAAATGTTATATAAATACATATGAAATTTTTTTAAGGAGATAAGATTTCACATGAAGAGATCTTTATGAGGTTAAGCGAAGATGAGTATATGTATAAAATATATATACTTAGAAAGGTGCTATATATATTTTAGCAAGAAGAATGATGAATTAAATTAATGATATAAGGATCAAGATAAAACTATGTTAGTAATTAACATAAGCTTGAGCGTTAGCATTGACTAGCAAATAAGAATTTGAATAAGTATACAGTCGTTAGTTTATACGATTAGCAATAGGAAGGGACTAAGTTAAAACTCAAAATTTGAGTTAGAGATAGAATTTTGAAGCATGGCCTGCTCGGTTGCGTCCGGAACGTCATGTTTAGTCAGAATGGACAGCAAACACAAAATGTTTAAAGGTTGACTTTTGGTCAAAGTTAACAGTTGACCTATTATGGGGAAAAGTCAAAATTAGTGTAAGAAGTGAAATATGCTATTTGAATAATGGTATAATATATAATATTATACCGAAAAGGAGGTGAAACAAAAATAGGCGGAGTTAAGCGTATAATATTTATATATACTTTACCCATGAGCATTAGAATAAATTCTTAAATAAAATTGGTTTAATAAAGAAAAGATATTATATTTATCGTAATATCTTAAGGAAGTAAATAAATTCTTAATTGAATTTATGTTAACGAGCTAAGGATATTATATTATAATATCTTGGGTATATAAATAATTGTATTTGTATAAGAAATTATGTGTAACATATTTATTTTACCATAATAAAATAAATATGTAATTTATGTATGTTATGTTATGTTTTATATATATCAAAGGGTGCCACATAACCTAATTATATATTAGGTAAGGTAATTAAATAAACTAAGGGTTATGGTATTGAGGAAATATTAGTATTTAAATGTTATACTAACTTTAGTAGATTAATTTTGTCTATTTGAGTTATAACTAATTTTAAATCTAATTAAAGCAAACCTAATTAGGTTATGAATTAAACTTACATGTATATTAATTAAATTCCATAAAAGCGGAAATAGAAACCCTAAATAAATAATTGGGTGATATAAATTAAAATTGTTAAACTATGTTTTATTACATAGCCCCAAAACAATTAAAGGAGAAGCCGGAAGAAATAAAATACAAGCCCACATTTGTGACTTTATTAAAGGGTATTTTAGACCTTTGATTAATCTAATTTTTTCATTAAAATAAAGGCAAAATGGATGGGTTATTGGGCATGTAGGACCAGCCATATTAGGCTTTTTAAGGCAAAGTAATTAAGCTAATCAAGTTTCGAAAGTAGGAAGTCTTACACACAAGGGCAAGTGTGTCATGCCACCATTGGTGGAAGAGCTAATTAGTAACCTTAATGGCATGATTAGGCATGATTGGGAAGAGATAAGGCTAACCCCTTTTATCCAAGGGATAAAAAGAACATGGGGGATATTAGTTAATTACCAACATTACAACATCATTTCATTATCCACCATACCATCTTGGAAAAGCGAACGTGGTAGCTGACGCATTGAGTAGAAGATCATATACAAGTACGAGTGCGATATTGTCAACGCAAAGGCCCATTTTGTGTGACTTGCAAAGGATGGAGATAGAGTTAAAGACTCGAGGGGCGCGTGTGATGATAAGCGAGTATCGAGTAGAAGGCAGAGCTTTAATCGATAAAGTTAAAGCTACTCGAGCTACGGACACGGAGGTGATGCGTATGAGGAAGAAAGTGCAAGAAGGTGATATAGGAGCAAGAATCGATGAAGAAGGAATACTTGAGTCAACTCCGGACTTTGTGTTCCTGACCACGATTTAAAGTATAATATCATGATGGAGGCGCCTGACACACCATTTGCAATCCATCTGGGAGTACCAAATGTATCATGATATTCGGTATTACATTTTGGTGGAGCAATATGAAGAGAGAGATAGCAATTGTTTATCTCAAGGTGTCTAACTTGTCAACGAGTTAAAGCGAAGCATCAAGTACCAAAAGGTCCATTGCAACCACTTGAAATTCCGGAATGGAAGTGGGAGCACATTATCATGGATTTCATTCTACGGTCTTCCTAAGGTTTCTCAAGGCGTAGATGCGATTTGGGTCATTGTTGATAGATTGACCATGTACGCTCATTTCTTACCGAATCGAGAAACTTATACACTTGAACGTCTTGCTCGTATGTACATAAGCGAGATTGTAAGGGCGAATGGTATCTTTGGTATCCATAGTTTACGATCGAGACCCAAGATTCACTTCACGATTTTGGGTTAGTTTGCAAAAAGCTATAGGCACAGACTTACGATTTAGCTCGGCATATCATCCTCGTAGACAGACGGACGATGAGAGGACTATTAAAACTCTTGAAGATCAATTAAGACTACGTGTCCTTGATTTGAGGAAGTTGGGACAAGTTCTTACCATTGGTGGAGTTTTCCTACAACAACACGGTTATCAAGCAAGTATTGGCATGGCTCCATTCTAAGCGTTGTATGGAAGAAAGTGTCGTTCTCGGTATCTTTGGGATGAGGTGGGTGAAACAACGTTGTTGGGGCCGGAGTTGATACGTATGACTACGAGAAAAGATTCAAACGATCAAACAACGTATAAAAACCTCACAAAATCGACAAAAGAGTTATGTTGATCTTCATCGAAAGGACGTAGAATTCGATATAGGAGATCATGTGTTGTTAAGAGTTGCTCCATGGAAAGGAGTTACAAGATTTGGAAAGAGAGAAAAACTCAATCCTCGATTCATCGGTCTATTTTTAATCCTCGATCGAGTAGGAACTGTGGCCTATAGACTCGCTTTACCGCCAAGTATATCTCGTGTTCATAACGTTTTTCATATATCCATGTTACGTAAATATGTGAAAGACCCGAACCACATTATTGAGTTAGAACCGGACGAAATAGCGGAAGATTTGACGTATGAAGAGGTTCTGTTCAAATCTTGATAAGAAGGAACATATTCTACGCGCTCGAGGTTATACCTCAAGTCAAAGTTTTATGGAGGAACCACGATGTTGAGGAAATGACTTGGGAGTTAGAATCGAAATGAAATCAAGGTATCCTTACCTCTTCGACATACCGGTGCACGTACCCTAATTTGAGGGCAAAATTTCATAAGAAGGGAGGTTGTAAGATCCAACTTTTATAAATAAAGATGAATTTTAATAAATATTATTTTGGAATATTATGGAATAAATTTGATATAATGTTATAGTTGTGGGTAATATTTATAAATTTTTCAAAGTAAGCAAGTTGTTATAAAATATTCGTTTGGTGGGAATATTCTTTTTTGTCGGGGAATATTAATGCGACGACTCAATCGTTAAGTGGACCCCATTAACGGAAGTATTGTCGTAGTTAGAAAGCGACAAAATTATCTTTCTATAAAATAACTTGGCGGAGGTGTTACTGAATTTAAAAGCGTTGAACTACCCTTAGTAAAAGTATAATGTCTGGCGTAGTTGTGTAGTAGCACGATATTGATTATTGATGCTTTGCATTGAGAAGTCACTCGGCTATGCTTTCATTATTACTTTCTGATGAATTGTTGCATCATATCTCTTATATTATTGATTCAATTATTGTCACATTATCATTTGTATAATATGTTATAGTATTAAATCAATAATTGAGGCGACAAGTTATAAATGATTAATAATTGTGAAAGATTAAATATGTGTTGATTAAAATAAAATGATTTGTGGTAATATTTATTCAATCCTTGATGTATATAAAGAGTACATTATGAGACGTTTGTGGTAAGTTTGATTATTTTATGGGGGCCCATATGTCATCATCTAAGAGTCTCTTAAATCGATAGTAATTACCTTCGTCGATAGTAATTACCTTTGTGAATAGTAATTACCTTCGTCGATAGTAATTACCTTTGTGAATAGTAATTACCTTCGTCGATAGTAATTACCTTTACCGACGGCGTCGAACCACTTGTCGTTTCACATTATAGGCGTCCGAACCACTTGTCGTTTTCACATTCTGGGCATCGAACCACTTTTCTTTTCACAACACGATTAAATCGAGCCACTTGCCTTTTCACATGGCGGTGCTAAGCTAGAAATCTTCTATAAATAGAGGGCTAGTGCTTCATTATTTTTCACGAATTCATTCGAGCTATAGAGAGAAAGTAGAGAAAAGAATAAGAGAAAGAAAAAGAGTATTTTGTTACTACACCTTCTTTGCGGTATTCAATCTCTACCAAAAGTAAGGGTGTTATTCTTTCTTATTCATGAAGAAGGCTGTTGTTATTCCATTTGCTTATTATTACATTGGAATAACGATTATCTGTGGTTTACCTATACTTGGTGACATTCTTCTATTATTTTGTTGGAACATCACATGCGTGTGTTTTACACGGACACGGTTAAAATCTTTATTATTATTCTATTGGAACATCACAGTCGGTGTGTTTTACATGGGACTGGTTAAAATCTTTATTATTATTCTATTGGAACATCTGTGCATGTGTTTTAGGACTGGTTAAAATCTTTATTATTATT